>CABFNO020001538.1:0-497339 GCA_902006505.2 Clonostachys byssicola | reverse complement strand
TCTTTATTATATATATAAGGATATAGTCCCTTACTATAACCAGGCCTTAGCTACTTAAGATAATTATATCAGAAAAGACTATTATTATTATTATAAGGAGATATTATATAGTTATTTATTTAGTTAGTTAGCTATAGTTAGTTAGTAATTAATAATAATAAGCTTATTTATTTATTTACTTACTTATATACTTATATACTTACTTACTTAGAGTCTTATAGTTAATTATAATTAATAAGTATTCTCCCCTTAGGGCTTATAGCTAAGTTATATACTTAATAAGACCTTATTAGAGTTTTTTAATAAAGCTATTACCTTACTATAGCTTATATAAAAAGTAAAGTATAAGGAATAGAGTTAAAGTGTGACGGTTGGGTAACTTACACTGGACCTGGTCTAGGGTAAGTTGGGGGTTAAACCAATCAGAGTATTATTCTGAGTAGCGCGATCAGGTTATCGTAGGCTGTGTAATACGAGTTACTGTTAATATATGAGTATTATAGAACTAGTAATAATAGATATATAGACGATATTACTGAAAGATTGTAACTTTATTAATAACTGTCTGAAAGAGTGTTCTAGCTAATGAAATAAATATATATATATACTAGAGTTATCACTTGCTTATCACTTGTCTATCACTCTGCCCGAGTAACGAGTCGCAGTTCATTAGTTATAGCCTCCACGAGGCTCCACGCCACACGTGACTTCATGCGGCCTAACAGAGGCCTTTGTTCGTAACATAAAGGTTAGGTATAGACTATAAATAAGTAAAAAAAATAAGTTATATAGATCTTATTATATATAGCTTAATCTTAGGATATCTTCCTTATATATAGTAATAACTCTAAAAAAAAAAAAAAAAAAAAAAAAATTAATAGTTCTAATATAATTATAAAAGTATTTATAATTTAATTTAAATAAGATCTCTAAATAGATAAAGTTATTTTTAGATTATTTAATAAATATAATAAATAATAATTAGAAGATTTTAAAACTATTTTATATAATATAAAATACTAATAACTAAATAATTTAGAAGAATTTAGCTATTATTTATTATATATAGTTTTATCTAAGAATATAGAGAACTATAAGAAATTTCTAATTAAGAAATTAATATTATAAGCCTTTTAATTAAGTATTTAAATCTATTTAATTAATAAGAGTTTTAAATTATATTTTATTAATATAAAATTATTCTCTAAATATTAGATCTAATAAATCTATTAGAGTTTAAGTATATTTAAAGATAATAAAATAACTATCTAGATTAATAATATTATAATTTATATAATAGGCTTAAGTCTAGACTTAAGTTTACTATTAATAAAAATACTTATATATAGTATATAATATAAGTAAATTATTAAGCTTATTATTAAATATATTATTTTTATTAATTAGCTTTAAGATAGCTATAATAGCTAAAACTATTACTTCTATTAAGAAAGATATTAACTTATAATAGTTTTACTAATTACTCTATTACTATAGATATAGCTAAAATAAAGAGATATAGATTAAAAGGGATATAGATATAGCTAGCTTCTTAGAGGCTATATCTATATCCTTTAAGAAGTTAGTTTAATATATTAGATATCTTAATTTTCTTAGTAATCTTTCTATATTATATAAAGTAGCTTAGTAATATATTAAATAGATTTATATAAATCTATAAGTAGGGGTATAAAAGATAATATATTATTTTTAATACTAGGAGAGATATAGCTGCTAAAAATACCCCTTTTTTATATCTTTATTAACTTATTATATAATAGATATAGATAAGAAGATCAGGATATAAGCGCCGTGCTGTATCGTGCCGTGCTTTTGCGGGGAATTCAGAGGCAAAAGTGCCTTGCACGGGCCGCTTTTCACCAGCCAGCCATTTTCAAGCGAGCTGGGCGCGGCTTGGGAATTGGTTAGACTCGCCTGAGGATGTGCAGACACGATATTGAACCATGCTCTCTCACGCAGCTCGCTCGTCATTTGGAACTGCCCCAGTCTAAGCCGTCAAGGCCATTGGCTACTCGTTCGGGATGGTTTTGGTGTGTTCCGAATGCGAGGTGACTTTGTATTCAAAGCTCCTTCGCTTAGTTGTTCGATTCGTCGTAGACTCGTAGGGATACCGGTACTTGCACGTCATCTCTACTGTAGATTCGTCTTTTGCGGGCTTCTCATGCAGGTCGTACAAGCGTCCACATGAGATACGATACTTGAAACTTCCGTGGCCTGGCTGACACTAGTCAGTACGAATGCTACCTGAGAAGATCCGGGCCCGTGCCAAGCCCCTCACTGCCAAATGGGAAACCATGACCATGTCCGTGGGGACGAGGCATCAAAGCTGTTGGGGCAGATACATCATAATGCATCTGGCTGACTCAAAAACTTAGTTGCCATCGCCATATGGTTGGTGTCTCCCCCATCAACATCCATAGAGCAGATCGAGAGCAAGGCGTCTGATGGTTAGACGTGTCATCTCTCTACCGAGTATGGCCGCTGAATCAACTGTATCATGTTCGGCAGGGGATAACTCCTCGGAAGAATCCCCTAGCGTGTCCTCCATCTCTCTACAGACCTCAATCGACGTCTCGCAATCTGTTGATGATATTGACCAGATCTGGGATCGCAACGCCACCGTACATAAGCAACTGCAGAGTTGTGTACACCATCTTGTCAGCGAGATAGCTGCCAGTCAACCAGATGCCTTGGCTGTTTGTGCGTGGGATGGGGACCTTACATACTCCCAGCTGGATGAACTGGCGAGCTGTGTTGCCAACACGATCCTTCAGCATGGCGTAAAGCACAGATCTGTCGTGCCGCTGCTTTTCTCCAAGTCGCGATGGACCTCTGTTAGCATGCTCGCCATTATCAAGGTCGGCTGCATCGCAGTAGCTCTGGATGCTACGCAGCCAGACAGGAGATTACTCTCCATTGTTGAGCAAGTGTACCCCCAGGTTATACTTTCGTCACCAGGACACTACCGAAGAGCAACCTCCCTCGCCAACGTTCCGGTTATCCAAGTCGACGACACGCTTCTGAAACCAGAATTCTCGAAAAGGGCAATCTTCCATTTGCCCTACACCATCTCTCCGTCAGATATTGTTTATATATCTTTCACCTCGTGAGTTGAGCCTAGATCCAATAGGGCGAATGAATGAATAAACCATTAATTTTTAATTTAGTGGAAGTACTGGTCAACCAAAAGGTGCTTGCATTAGCCATGCCAATGTGAGAAGCGCTGTATTCTACCAAGGCGAAAAGCTGGGCTTCCGCCGTGGCCGAAGGGTTTTCGATTTTGCTCCTTACTCCTTCGATGTTGCATGGAGTAATTTTCTCCACACGATCTGCTCAGGGGGATGCCTTTGCGTTGCATCCGAGAAAGATATGCTGAGTGAGCTGTCGTCCTCGATCACCGCGTTCAAGGCGTCGTTGATCAATGTTACGCCGACCGTACTGAGGACAATCAACCCAATTCCATCATCTCTTCAGACGGTTCTCCTCAGCGGTGAGATGCCACATCCGGACAACATAACCCGGTGGGCTGGCCGTGTGAGGCTCCTGAATACTTATGGCCCAACTGAATGTACATTTAAATGTGCCTTTTCAATTCTTACGCCCTCGGTTGAGTCTCGTCCGGATATAGGGACCGGCGTTGGGTTTTCGACGTGGATTGTGGATCCAGACAACAGCGAAAAGCTTGCCCCTATCGGATCTATAGGAGAACTGTACCTTGAGGGACCCCTTGTTGGCCAGGGGTATATAGGGGATCTGGAAAAGACAAATGCAGCTTTTGTCACGGACCCAGCCTGGCTTCTTGCTGGAAGCACGCATCACGTCGGCAGACATGGTCGTTTGTATAAGACGGGTGATCTCGTTCGGTACAATCCCGATGGGAATTTAGTGTTTGTTGGCCGCAAGGACGCCTCTCAACTCAAAATACGGGGCCAGAGAGTCGAAATTGGTGATGTTGAGCACCACGTTCGTGCCTCTCTTCCGAGAAGAGTTCACATAGTCGTAGATGTCATCACTCCTCACGGCGGTGGAAGTGAAGACCGTTCGTTGAGTGCCTTCATTGAACTGGAAGGTCAAGATATTCACAACATCAAGCAAGCTATGGACGGTCTTGCTGAACAGCTGAAGGGAGTCATTCCAGCTTTCATGATCCCCAGAATCTACTTCCCTGTTGCAAAAATCCCGATTACAGCCACCGGGAAGTCAGATAGGAGACTTCTTCGCGAGATGGCTAGTGCTTTAACATGGGATGAGATTATTGCCGCCCAAGCGACTATCTTCTCCTCGGTGCAACACACAGCACCATCTGATCCCATAGAACAGCAATTGGCACACATCTGGGCCACTATTCTGAAGTTGGACCCAACTCGTATCAGCACTACGGACAGTTTCCTTCGACTCGGTGGTGATTCCATTACCGCCATATTTGTTGTCGCCGCCGCCCGCGAAAGAAACTTGGCAATGAGTGTTGCAGACTTGATCAGGACTCCAATACTCCGAGATCTGGCACAGTCAGTGACCCGTGGAGACTTCTCTGGCATTGAGATTGTTGAGCCGTTTGCCTTGTTGAGTAACAAAAGCACCGAGGCTCTGCTGCGCGAACACATTGCCAAGATTTGTCATCTTGGTACAACATTTGTTGAAGATGTTTTCCCTTGCACCCCCCTTCAGCAAGGAATGCTAGCCATGACTGCTAAGAGCGAGAGATCCAACCACTCAGTAAACAGCTTATCGACTGCAAACTATGTAGCACGGACTGCATTCGAGTTACCGTCTAATATCGACATGGATCGTTTTGAGATGGCGTGGACGGCTATGGTTAAGTCAACTCCCATAATTCGAACAAGGATAGTTGATGTTCCGGGAGAGGGATTGGTTCAGGTCGTAGTCGACGAGGTCTTATCGTTGATACAATACCCTGGTATCGCCTCGTTCTTAGAAGATGCGGCCCCGATGGGCTTGGGCACCCGTCTGTTTCAAGCTGGCATCGTGCAGCATGGCGGCAAGCGTTATTATCTATCGGAAATACACCATGCGCTATTTGATCGCTGGTGTAATGTGCTTATTATGGATGCAATAGCGGCAGCCTACCAAGGGACAGAACAGCAACCACTCCACCCTTTCCAACTTTTTATCAAGCACATCACAACTAGGAGTGTGACCGACTCTATCCAATTCTGGTCAAATCAACTTGACGGGTCTTTGCCCTCCACATTCCCGCCGGTCAACTTTACTCCAAATACCAAGGCGGATCTTGATCTCCAGATCGGAGGGTTGCAGTGGCCATCATCTGGCATTACTGCCTCTACGGTAATTCGTTCGGCTCTTGCGATCCTACTTGCTTCCTACTCCAATCTAGACGACATCACGTTTGGGGCAACAGTGAGCGGTAGACAAGCTCCTGTCTCCGGAATAGAGAGGATCGCTGGGCCAACGATCAGCACAATTCCAGTTCGAGTCCCTATCAATCGGTCCATCTCGGTAGATGAATTCCAAAAGCAACTCCAATTTCAAGCCCTGGATATTATGAACCATGAGCACTACGGTTTACAAAATATCCAGCGGATCAGCAAAGAGATTGAGAAAGCTAGTCGATTCCAAGTTCTCCTGGTAGTTCAAGCCGCTGTTCAAGGTACCAGTGAGAAAGAAGGGGGTATATTCTCAAAACCGAAGACTGTGATCATCCCGGAACACGAGTCGGGTCCTATCCTTGTATCAAAGGACAGCAAAGCAGACAGTATGGGCATCTACAACTCATATGCCATGATGATTATTTGCCACTTGGACTCTTCGACGGAGATGACTGTCAAAATTAACTATGACACAGGCGCGATCAAGGAGCAGGAGGCTAGGCGATTTTGTCAGCAGTTCCACAGCCTCATTCAAGCGATGTGTGCTCCATCACATGGTTGTTTGAACTTAACAGATATCTCTTTACTTACCACAAACGATCTTGACCAAATATCGAGCTGGAACAAAACACCGCTTGACATACCAGACAACAACATGGTTGATTTGATCGACAGACACGCAAATTCAAATCTTGCCGCTGTCGCAATTTCATCCTGGGACCAGCAGCTTTCATACAAGCAACTGAGAGGCATAACCCAGAGTATCGAGAGCGTCTTAAGAGTCAGGGGAGTAAAAGAAGGCTCAATAATTGTGCTCAATTTCGAGAAGTCAGCGTGGTTTGTCGCGAGCATCCTGGCAGTGTTGAGAATTGGAGCTGTCGCGTTACCAACTTCTGCGACATGTTCTAGACAACGTGCCCAAGATATTGCAGAGAGCTTAAGACCCGAATTAGTACTTGTATCAGCTCTATCACAGTCCTCTCCCTTCGATGAACTTGTGCCAACTATCTCGATCCCGGCACAGGCTTCTCAAGAAGCTGACGAGCGGGAGGTTTCCTCGAAACAAATACATAGCGCTTGCGATCCGGCGCTCATACTATTTACATCTGGGTCTACAGGGACCCCTAAAGCTATTCAATGGAATCATGGTGTATTGTCAAGCAATATCCATGAGGCAACGTCCTCGTTTGGAATTACTGGTACAAGCAGAGTGTTCCAATTTGCTGGCTACGACTTTGATGTGAGCATCGTTGAGACACTTGCAACTCTTAGTGTTGGTGGCTGTCTATGCATTCCGTCAGAGTTTGATAGAACCAACCGGTTGGCAGAGTCTATACATGAATCAAAAGCTAACTGGCTGGGCTTGACGCCTTCGATTTCTGAAAACCTGAACCCCGAATCCTTGCCATTCGTAAAGACAATCGTTTTCGCAGGAGAAAGGCTACTACAAAGAACTGCAATGAGATGGATGAAAAGTGTCGATTCCGTTCACAACTGGTACGGCCCAGCAGAGGCGTCTGTAGCAACGTCCTATCGAGTAACGCCAGAAAGCTGGGTTGATGGCGCTATTGGAAAAGGCCATAATAATCTCACCTGGCTCGTGGATCCGAATAACCATCATCTTTTGGCCCCAATTGGAGCAATTGCGGAGCTTTGTATTCAAGGCTCGATCGTTGCGACCTACATAGGTGCCAAAAGCCAGGTATTGAACGATTCATCCTACTTCTCACCCCAGTGGAATGTTGTCAAACGCCAAGAGTCTTTCCCGAAACACTTCAGAAGGTTGTATAAGACTGGAGATCTTGTTAAATACACCTCAACGGGAGATATTATTTTCCTCGGCCGGAAAGACGACTCTCAAAGAAAGCTACGAGGCCTGCGGATTGACTTGAGTGATGTTGAGTGTTATGTTCAGCAGTTCCTCTCCGGTAAACTCGAAGTGAGCGTGGTGGCGGAGATTTTCACTCCTCGTGAAAGTAAAATAGAGACACTCGCTCTGTTCATTGCCGTTGCTCAAGATAGCGAGCAAGATCCTCTAGATATATTTCACCGTTCCCTCCCAGTGGATGCACTGGAAGGAGATCTAGAAATGCGACTGCCTCCTCATATGATCCCTAAAGTATACCTTCCAATTGAAAAGATCCCGTTCACACATACTGGGAAGATCGACAGACGATATCTCCAAGAAATTGGGGGTGCCCTTACGCACCAACAGTTGGCGGAGTTGCAACCGCTTCGGGAAGAATCTAGGAGGCCATCTCCTGGGATGGAACAAATTTTACAAAGTCTGTGGGCAGAAATCATTCACATCGAGAAAGATGCGATATATGCTACCGATAATTTCCTTCGGCTTGGTGGCGACTCGATCGCGGCCATGCGGTTAGTTGCATTGGCCCGTATGAGAAGCCTTTCTCTGAGCGTAGCTGACATATTTGAGGCGCCACAGCTGGAGAATATGGCACAAAGAACGGTCTATGTGGACGATTCAACAACAAAGACAAACTGTCTTGCTCCGTTTTCGCTCCTTTCGGGAGTCATTCCGGAGGCAGATATCCGCACGCAGGCAGCACAACTTTGTTCAGTGCCTGTATCTCGCATCGTCGATGCGTACCCATGCACAATGCTTCAACAAGGCTTACTTGCTCTCGGCGCAAAAGCTCATGGTCAATACATCTCGAGAAGTGTTTTCGGTCTTCAGCCTACAATAGACACCGCGACACTTAAGGTGGCCTGGGAAGCGACTGCTGAAAAGTTGACCATTTTGAGAACTCGTATTGTTGATCTTCCAGGGCAAGGATTGGTACAAGTTGTACTCGACAGAAATCCCATTACTACTGGAAGTAATGTGGGAGACTACATTCATGCAGATGAAGCCCAGCCGATGGATCTTGGCACTGAACTGTGTCGGGCAGCTATCGTTGACAGAGACTTCATTCTTACGATCCACCACTGCGTATATGATGGAAGCTCGTTTAAAACGATTCTCGATGAATTGGAGTGCCAGTATTTCGGTAAACAGGGAATAACTGTCACGCCTTTCGCAAACTTCATTCAGCATCTGATTAATATTGATAAGAACGAGGCAACGAATTTCTGGAAAGCCCAGTTATCAGGGGTAGAGCCGAGACAATTCCCGTCTCTTCCTACCCGGCTTTACGAGCCTCGAGCTAATGAGGATCTGGAGCACGATATTTTGCTTCAATGGCCGCGAGAAGGGATAACACCTTCAACAATAATCCGGTCTGCGTGGTCAATACTTGCAGCACAACATACAGCAACCAGTGATGTCATCCTTGCCGTGACAGTCAGTGGCAGGCAGGCAGACTTACGAGGTGTTGAGAATTGCGTTGGCCCTACAATTTCAACTATACCACTTTGCGTTTCAATCCATGGGAACGAATCTGTCGAATCTCTTCTCAGCCGCATCCAGAAGCAAACGGTCTCAACAACTGCCTATGAGCAGTTTGGCCTGCAAAACATTCAACGCTTGACTGGCCTACAAGAGGCTCGTCTGCTGCAAACCTTGCTCGTTGTTCAACCCGAAACCGAGGGAAGGGGATTGTACGACGATAGTGGTGTTTTCAAAGCCCGGAACTACTCTTCCAGCCTTTCAACCATGGGAACGGATCCATTCAACACATATGCACTGATGCTGGTCTGTGAGCTGACTAAGTTTGGACTTCGTCTGCGACTGAGCTTCGACAACAATTTGATCGACGGCAAGCAGATGGCCCGTATAGCACATCAATTTGAAGGAGTTATCCAGCAGCTTTGTGATGCAAGAACTTCTTGCTGCAAAATCGAATCTTTGCAGGTAGCCAGTAGAGCCGATCTTGAATCTTTCTGGGCAACCAAGTCCAAGCCCCCAAAACAGCCTGACCGGACTATAATGCCCATGATCGATTCCATTGGCAAGCTATATCCAGCGTCGATCGCAATTGATGCTTGGGACGGCCAGTTTACCTATGAAGAAGTTGAAGAGTTGTCCAACACTATAGCCCAAAATATCCTTACCCGAGGATTACTTGAGGGTTCTGTCATCGCAATTTATCTTGAGAAGACTAGATGGGCCCCAGTCATGCAGCTCGCGGGCATGAAGGCCGGCTGCGCCATACTCATGCTGTCTTCTATTGTTCCGGAGCACCGAATCCAGAAGGTATTCAAAAATGTCGGAGTTCAAGCTGCAGTAGTTTCAGAATCTCTCAGGGGTAGTGTTTCTCGGCAAACCCGCTGCTTCAGTATCGAGGAACTAATTATAGAACCACTTGATACTACTCCTTTTCCAGTGGTTACGGTGAACAGCCCAGCCGCCATTTTGGTATCGTCTGGAAGCACAGGCGAGCCTAAGCAGATTCCTTGGAACCACAGCACCATGGCGGCTAATGTTAAGGGTTACGCTGATTCAACGGCGATGAATGCCAGTTCTCGAGTGTTCCAATTCGCGTCATATGATTTTGATGTTAGCACAGTCGAAGTACTGGCAACGCTTGCTTATGGGGGGTGCATCTGTATTCCATCTGAGTCAGACAGGCTTGATGGTTTGTCTGCAGCTGTCAGTCGTTTTGCTGCCAATCATATGAATATTACACCATCAACCGCGAAGCTCCTCGAGCCCAAGGATGTACCCAGTCTGAAAACAATGGTTTTTGGCGGCGAGAATCTTACTAGCGAAGATGTTAGCAAATGGAGACACCAATGCAGTCTCATCAACTGGTATGGCCCGGCTGAGTCTTCCGCGGCAACCTTCCATTCTGCCAACGACCCCAACTGGTATACGGGCATGATCGGAGATTGCTCGAGCGCCAACAACATGACTTACAGCTGGATTGTTGATCCCAAATATCCCGATAGACTTTCTCCATTCGGAGCTGTTGGTGAACTGGCCCTTGAAGGCCCTACCTCTGCTGTGCGATACATTGGGAACGAGGCGCTGTCAAAGGCGAGATTTTTGGAGAACCCAGGCTTCTTGGCCGCCGGATTTGTGCCCAATGTTCAAGGCAGATATGGCCAAGTCTATCTCACCGGAGATTTGGTGAAATGCGACTCCAACGGAAAACTTGTATTCATCGGAAGGCAGGACACTCAGCTCAAGATACGTGGCCAGCTTGTCTCTCCGGTAGAAGTAGAGCGGGAAGTTCGAAAAGCTCTGAAGAGTACAGATACCGAAATAGCTGTTGATGCTGTTACAGTCCGTAATAGAACTGGCACTACTCTGGCCGCATTCGTCGTTGCCGCCACACAATCTGAGGTCGATAGTCTGACTGCTGGGCTCAACACAAAGCTCAAGGGTTTTCTACCAGACTATGCCATTCCGTCCTGCTACATAGCAATTTCATATATTCCAACTGGTGCAACAGGAAAGCGAAACTACGCTAGACTGCGAGAAATAGGAGCTTCATTTGAACCACTTTGTGACAGCTTAAGTGATAAGTGGCGAGAACCAGTCACGATGGCTGAGAGAACACTGCGAGGACTTTGGGCTACAGCGCTGGGTTTAGATGCAGACAGTATCTCTACCAACGACAGCTTTCTTCGACTGGGTGATTCCATCCAGGCCATGAGATTGGTAGGTATCGCTCGACAACAAGGGCTCCAATTAACAGTTGCTGAGATATTCCAAAACCCGGTTCTCGTGGATATGGCAACAATAATGAGGAGCAAGATGGAAAACGAGGACGTTCGTATTGAACCTTTTTCTCTCTTGGGCCCGGTCCATGGAACTGCATCCCTCGTTGCGGATGCTGCAGGACTTCTCCACATCAAGAAGGAGGATATTGAAGACTTGCTTCCCTGTACACCTTTGCAGGAAGGTCTCTTGGCATTAACTGTGAAAACCAGTGACTATTACGTTGGCCGCAATGTTCTCAGACTTGCCCATTCCATCGACCCAGGTCGCTTTAGAAAGGCCTGGGAAAAGGTTATATCCGTGATTCCCATCTTACGGACTTCTATTATAGACCTCCCTGAACATGGCCTTGTTCAAGCTATTCTGCGAAGCCAGAATTCTTGGATCGAGGCGGCAAGCTACGATGAATATCTGGCGAAGGAGAGTGAGCATCCGATGGGTCTAGGGGAACCGCTCATGAGATACTGCCTGTTCGCTATCAATGGTTCTTGGAATTTTGCCTTAACCTTACATCATTCCATTTACGACGGGTGGACAGTGCCCCTGTTTATGGAATTCTTGGAAGGGTTCTATTACGGTATACAACCTCATTCGCAAATCCCTTTCCAATATTTTGTTAAATACATCCGGCACAGAGACCAGCAAGCCGACGCTGAATATTGGAAAGGGCAGTTTGAAGACTTGGAGGCGCCACAATTTCCAGCGATTCCATCGTCCAATTATCAACCTCAAACAGATTCCACTTATGTGCACATAGTAGAAAACATCTCACGGAGAACAGACGACATTACTCCGTCAACTGTTATCCAGACTGCTTTCGCGATTCTTTGTGCCCAGTACACAAACTCAGCTGACGTTGTGTTCGGAGCTGTCGTTGATGGCCGAAAGGCAGCGGTCAGCGGGATCGAGAGACTTGCAAGTCCTACCATTGCGACTGTTCCAATAAGGATAAAAGTAGACGATCAAGGCAAGATTATTACTCATCTTCAAGACGTGCAGCGCCAAAACACCGACATGATACCGCATGAACAGACAGGTTTATCCAATATCTCTCGGGTTAGTGAGGACGCTCACCAGGCCTGCCAGTTCCAAACAATGCTGGTTATTCAACCCCAGGAGACGAACATTGGCGACTCAAGCTTGTTCGCATCCCTGAGGCTTGTCAGCACAGCTGAAAACCAAGCTCGGCGTTACCATAAGTTTAATTCATATGCTCTATCCATCATCTGCTCGTTGGATGATGGCCGGATCAAAATAGAATTCTCGTTTGATTCCGCTGTCATCGGTAAGGATTCTATAAAATTGCTAGGGCAACAATTTGGACAACTGTTAAGGACTCTCTGTAATCGAGAAGTGGATGATTCGCGAGTCGGCGATATCGATACTTCAACGGATAAGGACTTGAATATGATATGGAACTGGAACTCTATAAAGCCAGAGTCGATTGAGAGATGCTATCACCACATCTTTGCCGATGTTGTCCAGTCTTTTCCAGATGCGGTGGCAGCTACTGGTTGGGATGGTGAGGTCACCTATGCACAATTAGACCTTGCATCTACTATCCTTGCCTATCGACTGATCGACCTGAGAGTCCAGAGAAATACAATCATCCCTTTATGTTTCGACAAGTCTGTGCTGACATTGGTCGCTCTTCTCGGCGTAATCAAAGCTGGCGCCGGTGTCGTATTCTTAGATATGGCCCTGCCTGGACCACGACTTGAGTCTATCGTCCAACAGTTCAAACCAAATCTTATTGTTTCGTCTCCTGAAAATCAGCCAGTGGCTAAGATTTTAGTTGACAATGTGCTGGTAATAAGCGCTCAAACAGATTTAATACCCATTTCCTCAAAGCTTAAGCATTCTAGAGATGCTTTACCATTCGTCGACCCATCTGATTATCTTTACGCCGTCTTCACGAGTGGGACGACGGGCACTCCCAAGGGCTGTTTGATACAACATCGCAACTTCAGTAGTGCAGTTACTCTGCAGCAAGAATTCCTTGGGTTTACCAATCGTGCTAGGGTTTATGACTTTTCATCTTATTCGTTTGATGCGGTACATTGGACTATTCTCCACACACTCGCGGCCGGGGGAACGCTGTGTGTCCCGAGCGATGTCGAGAGAAAGAGTAACCTGACAGAAAGTATTCGGAATTTCAAAGTGACACATATAGGGCCAACACCATCTCTGGCTCGCTTGATCAATCCAGATGAGATCCCAACTATGGAGAGGATATACTTTGGTGGGGAAGCTGTGACTAAAGAGGATTTATCGCGATGGATGCCCCGGTCTACCGTTACGATAATGTACGGGCCCTCAGAGTGCTCGTCCACTACCGTATTTTGGAGTGTACCAACAACTGTTCCCGATAGACTACCCATCGGCAATGGAGTAGGTGCCTCCACGTGGATAATTGATCCAAAATCCAACGATAGACTGGCCCCGGTTGGTACGATCGGAGAGTTATGGCTAGAGGGTCCTCTGGTAGGAATGGGCTACTTGAACAATAAGGAGCGAACCGAGGCATCCTATCTAGAAGACCCTACCTGGTTGCTCCGCGGATCTCCAGATGGTAGTGTAGCTGGACGCGCTGGTCGGATGTATAGGACTGGTGATCTTGTCAAGTACGATCCTGTCGATGGTGCCTTGATTTTCGTCAGCAGAAAGGATACTCAAGTCAAACTCCGAGGCCAGCGGATTGAGCTTGCTGAGGTCGAGTATCATGCTCGAAATTGTCTAGCGAGGAGACTTTCAGCAGCACCAAAAACGACGGCGGAAGTTGTTGTTCCAAAGATCACTGCACGAGCTTTATTGATGGTATTTGTCGAGCTCAAGGAGAGTGAGCATTCGGAGTTTTACCAATGTATAGAGGACTTGAAAGACGAATTGGCTGAGCTTGTTCCTTCGTATATGGTCCCTGCTGCATTCATGCCCGTTGAGAAGATTCCACTGACAGTCAGTGGCAAAACGGATCGAAGGCGCCTACGGGAGTTGGGGGAGAGTATCACTCTGGAACAGTTTGGTGGTGCAGAAGAGAATCCGGCTGCCGCCATGGAACTTACCGATTCACAGTTGCGGCTCCGCACGCTGTGGGTTAGTATTTTAGCAGTTTCATTGGACAAAATCCATTCGGAAAGCAGCTTCATCCGTCTTGGAGGAGACTCTATTTCTGCAATGCGGCTGGCGGTTTTGGCTCGGAGCCATAATATTTCACTCACTGTGCAAAACATACTTAAAGCTCCAAGGTTGTCCCAAATGTCCAGCCTGATGGAGACCTTGCATTCAGGTTATGAGGCTGAAAGCGAGGAAATCATTGCATTTTCTTTGCTGAAGAGTCCGGAGAATAAGACCAAGGCTGTACGATACGCAGCCGCGCAATGTAATGTGGAAGAAACGGATATCATGGATTTATTCCCATGTACTGGCATACAAAAGTCGTTATTATCAATGACCGCTAAATCGTCAAGTTCATACATCGCAAGACCTCTACTCAAACTCAGGAAGCAAGTTGATCTAGACCGACTCCAAAGAGCCTGGGAGATTGCAAGCAAAACTACTGCTCCGGTCATTTGCTATCGAATTGTAAATGTTCCCGACGAAGGCTTAGTTCAAGTTCATGTGAACGAGAAAATTGAGTTTGCTGCATACAGTAACGTGGAAACGTTCCTTTGCCAAGATACAGCCAATCCTATGGGCCTAGGCACGCGCCTAACTCGGTTCTCGTTCGTCAATGACACATCTGGGGAGTGTTGTCTCGTGTTAACTCAGCACCATGCTATGTACGATGGGTACTCGTTAAACCTACTACTTAACGAGGTGTCTAATGTCTACTCGTGCATTGCATATGACAGTCCTGTTGCTCCCTTCCAGGCCTTTGTCAAGCATATAGGCAGCATAAGCAAGGCAGAATCTCGACAATTTTGGCAGTCTCAATTTGCCGCCTCCGACACTGCTCTCTTTCCTGAACTTCCAGAGCAAGGCTATCAGCCCAAGGCGGATAGGACTGTGAAGCACGACATCTCTGATCTTAAATGGCCAGAGCGAGATGAGACACCATCAACTTGTAAGTCAATATTTTGTTCCTTCCGTTGCTCGAATTTGCATTTGATCAAGATTTCTCGGTTTAATGGATTAATGCCGTTGTGGTATACGATGAAAAAATCCAACGATGGCTAACCTTCATCACAGTAATACGTGCTGCTTGGGCCATTTTGGCTGCGAGATACACCGATACGCACGACGTGGTCTTTGGTGCGATGGTTACTGGACGACAGGCGCCGCTACCAGGTATTGATCGAATGATTGCACCTCTGGCTAATGCTGTTCCGGTCCGTGTTAAATTTGAGCCCGAACAAAGTGTCAACAGTCTACTGCATGATATCCAACAGCAGTCAGTCGATATGATCGCCTTTGAGCAAACCGAGCTGTTGGATATTCGCCGGATCGATGCCAACACTGAGCGAGGAACACGCTTCAACACGCTTCTCGTTGTTCAACCTCCCTTTCCCCAAAGGTACGGCCAGCAAAATGACTCTCCATTTTTACATCACTTTGAGACTATTTCTGGAAGCGATGATCTTGACGATTTCAACCCCAATGCTGTCATGGTAATGTGTCAACTTTCAAACGCCGGTAGTCTCCAGTTAGAAATCAGCTTTGACTCTAGTATTATTGGAACTTCTCAAATGGAGCTCATCGCTTGCCAGTTTAAGCATGTCTTGCGTCAAATTTGCCTCGCCAGTACTGAGACCGTACAAGATATCAGTATGGCAAGTCCTCAAGATATTCAAACACTCTGGAAGTGGAACTCGCCTGTTCCAGAGGCAATCAACGAGTGCATTCCTGACCTGATCAGCAAGATCGTCAAGGAACAGCCAGATGCAACTGCAATTTGCGCCTGGGATGGTAACCTATCATACTCGGAGCTAAGTACGCTCTCTGATATATTGGCCTTGTACCTTGTTTCTCTTGGAGCCAAACCAGGGACGCGAGTTCCTTTGTGCTTTGAGAAGTCTGTGTGGTATCCTGTTGCTGCACTTGGAGCCATGAAGGCTGGTGCCGCATGTATCGCCATTGACTCGACTCAGCCTGAAGCCCGCCTCAGGGCAATTATTTGCCAAGTCGACCCAATCTTTGTGTTATCATCGCCCAATAATGACTCCATGGTCAAACAACTAACGACCGCGACTAGCGTAATAGTGAGCCAACAGTATATCGATAAGTATTCATCGAAACTTGGCGAAGACTGCTTGCCCAAAATCAGCCCGTCAGATACCCTTTACAGTGAGTAAACTACACTCATTAATATGGCCTTGCTAACAAATCGTAGTTGTATTTACTAGCGGATCAACGGGAACTCCCAAAGGCGTCATCACGAGTCATGTGAATTTTGCATCCGCAGCTATTCACCAGGCCGATATACTCCACATCAAACGCGGAACCAGAGTCTTCGACTTCGTGTCATACAGCTTTGACGTGTCATGGTCCAATCATCTCCAGACATTGATTTGCGGGGGCTGTCTTTGTATCCCCTCAGAATGGGACCGGAAAAACGACATCATAGGTGCTTTCAACAGAATGGACTGCAGCTACTCTTATTTCACCCCTTCAGTAGCACAATCACTTGATCCGGCCTTGCTTCCCGGGCTCAGAACCCTTGCCATGGGAGGCGAGGTTATCCGAGGGACGGAAGTTGCGCGCTGGAATCAATACGTGGATACGGTGATCGGTATCTATGGTCCTGCGGAGTGTGCTCAAGCTCTAAGTTTCGCATGGCTGAGTGGCACAAGCCGCAATGGCCATGTCGGATACTCCTACGGTGCAAGAACCTGGCTTGTGCAACCCGGTCGGCCAGACCATCTAGCCGCCGTTGGGACTATCGGAGACCTTGTTATTGAAGGTCCGACTGTCAGCGAAGGATACTTCCAGAGCTCGGACGAAGCAGCAGCATCGTATATAGACAGCCCATGCTGGCTCACACAAGGCTCCAACGATCACCCTGGTCGAAGTGGCCGGGTTTACAGGACGGGGGATCTTTTGAGATACAACGAGGATGGATCCATGGACTTCATTGGCCGTAAAGACAGCTTGATCAAGTTACGTGGTCAAAGGATCGAGTTGGCTGAAGTGGAATATCACGTTCGGTCCTGCCTTGGTAATGATGCCAGCCTCTACCACGGCATCGCAGCCGAGATCATCATTCCGCAGAATAGCAACAGCCCTCTACTCGCCATCTTTGCCAGTCTGTCAGAAAGTGCAGGCAATCAAGCAGAGATGCAGGATGCTCAAGCTCAATCTATGCAGCGATTCGAACAGATGGAGAGAAAGCTCGCCGACCGTGTTCCCATATAGTAAGTATTCTATTCTGCCCGCCTTTGGCTACCCATTCACTTGATTATACCCTGATGCGTTGGACATGTTTCGACAGCATTTTTGTACCCAATCTCGCAATCAACATCACCAGAACATGACATGAAGCTAATCGAATTCTCTCAGCATGGTTCCAGCTGCATACATCCACGTTGACAAAATTCCCATGACCACTACAAACAAAACAGACCGAAAGGGTCTGAGGGAGATCGGAGGCAGGCTATCACAGGAGCAGCTTGCACATTTACAGGCTCAAGGGAAAGAACAACGAGCGCCAAATACAGCCTTGGAGAAGAAATTGCAAGCTCTGTGGTCAATGGTTCTGGGTGTCGACCCAGCAACGATCAGTGCTGAAAGCCACTTCTTCAGAATCGGCGGCGAGTCAATTGCTGCTATGCAGTTAGTCGCAGCCAGCCGGGAGGAGAAGCTGTCATTTTCTGTGTCGGACGTTTTCAAAGCTCCTCGTCTTCATGATTTAGCATCACTCATTCTTGGGATGGGCAAAGATTCGGAGATGCAGGTATCCTATGAGCCATTCTCGCTCCTGGATAGTCTGGATTATAAATGGTTCATCAACGAATATGTCCAGTCTGTTTTGGACTTTGATGTATCAGATATTGAAGATATTACTCCTGCTACAGACTTCCAAGAGCGTGCAGTGTTGGATGCTATGCAGGATCCTCCAGGTAGATATCCTCATTGGATATTTGACCTTCCTCGAGATGTGGATTTCATGCGGCTGCAAGAGGCGTGTTACAGGCTTTTAAAACACTACGACATTCTCCGCACCGTCTTCGTCGAGGGTCAAGGCCAACTTTGGCAGGTTTCATTGAGTGAAATGAAACCAGATTACAACGTCTTTGATGCCCAGAGTAACGAGCTAAAGTGTTTCATCGACAAACTTTGCGAGGATGATTTGAGACGCCCCAGGAAGTTGGGTTCATCATTTGTACGATTCATGGTCATCACACATGATTCCGGGAGTCACAAACTTGTCCTTCGTATATCACACTCTCAGTTCGATGGATACAGTTGGCCCAAAGTACTGGAGGCTCTGTCTGCGATATACAACCACCGACCATTACTAATTACGCCAAGATTTGCCCAGTACATCGACTTTTGTGCAAGGCAGAAGAATGATAGTCTAAAGTACTGGGCCTCTAGACTTACCGATTGGTCATTCCCTAGCTGGAGCTCAACGAATACGGACAACATCAGATGCAGCCCAGAAGATAGGCTGAGTACAAGCGAGACAATCACAATGCCAACTAATATAGCCATGAGTGAAGGTATCTCGGCTGCCACAGTGTTCCATGCCGCTTGTGCATTGGCATTTTCGCGACAATTCAGCCAGAAGGAAGTGATTTTTGGACGTCTAGTTACGGGCCGTTCCATGCTCCCGAGCAGTCTACAGAGTGTTGTAGGACCTACGATGACTGAACTTCCTGTCCGAGTTTATATTAAACCTACAGATAGCCTCGATGATGTTAGCCGGCAGTTACATGATCAGTTTATTCAGGATTCCACTCATGAAGCTGCAGGCATGGTTGAGATCATCAGGAACTGCACCACCTGGCCGGAGACAACAACCAACTTTGGATGGCGCACTGCTTTCCAACAAGCGGATGATAGCGACTCATTCGATTTCCTCGGCTCGCCGAGCAATTTCTCATTCTATCAAACCAGCCTGCCTGCGCGTGATCGTCCAGAGATCTATGCCACGCCACGAAATGGGAAGCTCGAATTAGAATTTGAGGGGAACAAAAGAATTATATCCGAAAGGGCTATGTTGGATTTCATGAAGCTGCTTCGATCAATTTTAGACAAAACGCTTGAAAGTTAGAGTGCACTTCCCGGATATCTAGTATTTGCTGTAGAAATAATATGAATCAACTGCAGGGTGTATAGCATTAGACCTAGACTACATCCACCTCGATGAGAAGTCCAAATCGCTAAGTAATGTTATTAAATTTCAACTTTTTGAAATTTATTCTTTTATCGTTATTAGCTATTTTAATTCTGATTATTTTTATTTAGATAACATTTAATTGCATAGCATGTCCTCCGGTATTAAATTCCCTCTGTCCCTGAGCAGCATCCCGGAGAATATTTGGATCAACTTTAACATCATCCCTACCATCCTTGGCGGCCCTGACCTTACTGAGAAAGGCCATACTCTTCGTGAGCGTGGTATTCGCAACCCCATTGACTTCACTGGCACGCATCGTGATAATGTCCCATGGTCGCCATGGAAACAGATGGTGCTTCCATCCCTGTGGACCTGATCCCGACCAATGTCACCTGCGTTGGGCCTATGGTACTTGACTCGGCGCCGGTAGCCGAGCAGGATGCGGATATGGCGGCCTGGTTGGCGAAGGTGCCCACCATTCTCATCAACTTGGGAAGCATCTGGAAGGTATGAATGCGAAAAAAAGCATCAATGAAACAAGAAAACGAACTCCTTTTGTGAAACTAACACAACAATTCAGTATGACGAGCAGCGTGCTCTCGCGATGTCGGGGGCTATTGTGGACGCACTGTCCAAATCATCTGGAAGCTTAAGAAGTTCAACAAGTTCACCGACTATTCCGATGATCATCTAACCCCCGTCAAGCCATTTATTGAGAAGGCACGGCTAATGGTAGTGGACTGGCTTGATGTCGACCCCCCTTCGATGCTCAACTCGGGTCACGTTTTGGCTTTTGTGCACCATGGCGGATTCAACTGCTACCACGAGACGGTTCTGTAAGTTTTCCGCTCTGCCCTATCATTTCCTAGCATGAGCTAATCAGATTGATCTCCCAGGGCTGGTGTTCCCCACGTTATCTTCTCGCTGCGGGCCAACCTGTACGGCTTTAGCACACTGGTTGAATACTCGGAATCGGCGTCTGGGGCTGCAAGGCGACCAGTCCTGAGTGGAGATCGGAGTGTATAAGCAGCTCTTGGCCAACGGGCTACTGTTACTCACTGGGTCGGTTGATTCGCGCTTGGTTGAAGTGTTTGGATTGGTGTGTGAGTGCTGACTGCAATACTAATTAACAACTTTGACTGATTTTTGCCCCTGTCGGTGAAGAATAGAAGATAAGAAGTCGGGTAAAGAGGGCAGCTTTAATAGTCATTTGACGCCCAGCTCGCCCTGGCGGCAAGTAAGTCATCGGCATCAAGGTTTAAAGAATCATTTGCCATGTAACTGCAGCCTCGGGGTAGCGAACCTTTTTTTTACTAACCTTTCGTATTCATTGTATTGAGTATGTTGGGTCTGACATCTTCTTTATTTTAACGTTCGAGCTACTTCTCCTACGGTGCCGAAACGCCATGGCATGTTGGACAACTTCGCGTCGGCTGCGAGCTTCAATGCTCGTGGGTTATCTCGGTAGTTGACGATACCTTCCTATCGCCCGCTTGGCTCCAACAACCTCAGTAGAGACCCTGCTGGCTATAAACCCTGAGCGAATATTGCTTGGGGTAACAGCTACGCCTAGCACGCTACAAGCCTTACAGTATCGCGTCAGCTCGATTCTATTAGATACGTTTACGCGCGACTTTGCTATTACAGATACTCTGCAATATATACAGCAACGTTCTATTAAACAGGGGCCATATTACTGTCCACCGATATAGTAATTACCTAAGCCTTCTTATCCTCCAAGCAGTCCCTATTACTATTACATATACATATTGGCGTTCTCTGGATTGTATTCCGACATGGTAGAAAGAGTCCACAGTTATTAGTAAAAATACATCGCGGAGTATGTGGACACCAAGCTGCCTGCGATCGTATACATCCTTTATGGTCTTGGTTCTCTACCGGCTGGCATAGGGTAAGATGATACGGATTAATACAGGCAACATCGATTTCTCTGAATCTGTTATAGCGTCCGCGGTTACATCGATGGGAACAGTGCTGGTTAGTAGGTATAAGATAAATCTGATGCGGATTCATCAGAAAATACATTATTCGGTGTACCGCCCACTTATTCCGATTACCACCAGGAGCAATTCTCTTGATCGGATAGCCACTGGTATCTCCCTTAAAGCCGGTAATAAACCAACAGTCATCGATAGTGGTTGGAGAGTTTGTAACTTTTGTAACAATCTCGCTTGCCCACTTTTTCCAGCGTAATACTCGTCTGTCCTCTGAGGATATTGGCATTTTAAGTTCACTACCGTTTCCGCCTAGTACTCCGATCATAGTAGGAGGTAGTACTTGAATCCAGGAATTAAGCTGGGCTTGTAAGAACTGGGCGGAGTCAGGTAATAATAATGATTTATCGCGATCGAGGTATGTTGAAGCCAGGGGTGACTTTTCGCGTGTACGTTTGTAAGGTTGTACTGATGGTGGAGCTCGTCTTTGGATATTCATATTGGGCTTCAGCTCGGAGAGTATGTCGCGTTTGAGGTATGTCGAAGCCAGGGGTGACTTTTTGCGTGTACGTTTGTAAGGTTGTACTGATGGTGGAGTTCGTCCTCGGATATTTATGTCGGGCTTACGCTCGGAGAGTGATGGTATCGGTGCCATCGTAAACGGTCTTCTGGTACAATTTATCGCCGTTCGAGCTGCCTGACAGGTGTTGTTTTGTTTAACGGGCTGGTGGTACCATTGCTTCAATTATCCGTTGTAATATCTCTGATTCTGGCTTATTTCTTTCGAAGGGAAGCACTGTTCAGTGGTGTTTCTTGGCTGGAAGGTGCGAGATTGCTTCAGCGTGCGTCTATAAGAGTTTCTTTTCGTATCAAGGAGTGGAAGAAAAAAGGAGAGGACAGCACTGCAGTTAAATTAGCCCCCCCGGTCTGTTGGTTTCCTATTTTCGGACTGATTCCCCTATCAGAGAGCCCAAATATCGACGCGCCTGTCTCATAATTCGACGCCGTTAGTCCGTCTTGGGCTCTAGTTTTTGGCAGCTAAAATCTACCCCTTGCTCAGTGACAAAAAGATACAAGTTGGCTGTAGCAACCGCTCGTTGCTAGAGCAGACAGTCTGATCAGGGCCAGTTTGATACCACAGTCATAACGCTGGAAAATAGGTTGTTCCAGGGGCTACTACAGCGGTTACCCCACCTTCTGCGACGAGTAATTGCTGTAGCCTTGAACAACCTGTCTTCCGACATAATCTGTCGAGGTGGCTTGTATCTTTTATCATTGAGCAAGGGATATGTTTTATTCGCAAATACTAGAGCCTAAAACAGACTTAGCGGCGTCGATTTACGAGAGAAGGGCATCGATTTTTGGGTTCTCTGTATTATGAGAGTCAGGTCAGCTTGTAGAAGACGGGGCTGTTCCGCGAGTGCACAAATCGGCGCTATGTACAAAATAAAATAAATGATAGCAATTAACCCTATTAGGGAAGAAGTAGCGATCTTCCCGCATTCATCTAATTACTGGAGGTTTACAATCTAGAACAGATTCAGGCATGACTGGTTTTGATGACAGAAAACGCCGGATACCTAGTTTTATTCGCTACCGACAGTTATAGTACGCAGCGATTTCGTTGATGTTTGCCTAGGATTCGTGCAATGGAGTCCAGGCTCGTCGCTTGTTTGATCAACCCATCCGCCCACCTGTGTGGCAGCAGTGACAAAAAGCGGCAAACGAACGATGTCTCCGCAGACCAGAGAAACTTGTTGTGAGATTTTCTGGAGAGCTCTTTGAC
Source organism: Clonostachys byssicola (assembly GCA_902006505.2). Classification (NCBI taxonomy): domain Eukaryota; kingdom Fungi; phylum Ascomycota; class Sordariomycetes; order Hypocreales; family Bionectriaceae; genus Clonostachys; species Clonostachys byssicola. Next base: position 474,325 of record CABFNO020001538.1, on the reverse strand, counting down.
CATGGCATCTGCCCACTGCTGACGGGGCACGCCGGATTCTTGAGATTTCTCTTGGCGAGGAACACCCTCCAGAGCTTCCCTCGCCGGTTCATAGACTGATCCTTCTGGGAGTGCGGCACTCCCAAATTCTTGCATGTTCTTGATCAGATTGGTCTTGACCACCCCGGTGCGGAGATCAACAACCTTGACACCCAAGGGTTCGAGCTCGAGCCGCAAAGTGTCAGACATCATGGCCAGTGCGGCCTTGGATGAGTTTTATACGGCCTGAAACGGCAGAATGAGATTGGCGCTCACTGATGTCTGGTTGACGACGGTCCCCTTAGACTTGAGAAGCAGAGGGAGGAAAGCCTGCGTCACGGCGATATGGGATCACACGTTGAGATCGTAGACCTCTTTGGCCGCTGCAATATTGACGTCCACTACGGGCATGACGTATGTCCTGCCCGCATTATTGACCAACATGTCGAGCGAGGGCACCTTTTGGACACACGTCGCAATGGACTCGTCGGATAGCGAGTCCATCACCAGCGTCTCGATACCCTGCGACTCGAGCCCCTTCATTTTGGCTGGGTCGCGGACTGTCGCGTAGACGTGATATCCAGCTTTGTGGAACGCGATGGAGAGGGCGGCACCTAGTGCGCCCTCAGAGCAGCCCGTGATAAGCACCTTGGGCTTGCGAGTGGCGTCTGCCATACTGGATAAAGGAACCTGGAAGGGGCTTGGTAAATGTGTGGGGCCTGGTGAAATTTAGAACGCTAAAAGAATTACAGCAGAATAGGGTTGGTTCCGACAAAATCACCCGCCGGGCCGCCCGATTGCTCCCTGCAAGTAATTGGGGACCAGAAGTCTTCTCATCCTAGCTAATCTCGGATATTTAAAAGAGTCTGGGTTCGGTAAGAATTGGCGAGTGATAACTTTTCTAAGTCTAAGCGGTCGCCAACCTATCTCACCGTGCTCCTCCTTCGGGTGCAAGGAGACGTCCCCATCCAAAAGCCTCTGGGAAAGATCAAACTCGGCATCTGTTGTGCCCTGAATTAGATACTGAGACAGGTAAACATATACAAAGAAGCCAGCATTGGCGGGCACAAAGTCTATCCCTAGAACCCGCAAGCCTGCGGTTATAAGCGCGTAGGCTTTCCGTATCTTGCGTCGGGAGGTAACGAGAAATACGCTGCCAGTCTCGATCCTCCCACATGGTGTTGGCAATGACTACAGAAGCACCCGAGGGGTTATGAAACTGAGCTGTTATCCGGATTACCTTTAACACGGAGGCATTCCACGTTACAACGCAGCCGAGTAGCAAGCCCGCTGCTCCAAAATCTTTGCTAAAGCTATAGGTCATGTGCAGCAGTTGATTATCAATGGTTCCCAGCTCGATCGATAGGGTGGGAGTAAAAGGGGGGAATGCGTTGCCGAAGACTGATAATCTATAAATTTCATCACTGATCAGATAAATTTGGTGTCTCTGACAAAGTCCTATGACCTCAACAAGTGTCTTCCGGGAATAGCAACGTCCACTGGGTTATTGGAGTTTATAATAAGAAGGGCCCGAATGTTTATTCTAGCGGCACGACCTTTTCACGGGTAAAGACCTCCAGTTTTTGGTGGACGAGAGGCTATAAACATGATTGATCAGTATGGGTCGAAATGCAATGCTCGCTCTGCCGCTGGACTGGGTAACTTACATTCTCAGCAGTGGCAAAGCTTGCTAGCCCGCCTGGGTTTTCGTCTGGTGAATAGGTCGCTCCCGGGGCCTATCGCCATGGCAAATCGAGGGCACGAATCAGCACCCTTGCCCGGTCAGAAAGCGGTTCAGTCATCTTTGAAAGACTCGAAAGGTAGTACACCTAAAAAAAAGAAAGTTAGGATTTAGGAGGAGCGATTCAGAAAGACTTTATCTCGTCAGCAGTACACGAATGCCGGTCATCAGGATTCACAGCTCTCCAACGTTACTGTGGGGGTGTGTATTCCTATGATGGGATAATGCTCTCCTAATGTCCCCGGATGGATAATACTCCTCAACTCCAGGGTTCATGTTCTCCGCACGCAAGTCTGTTTCTTGTTCTGCAGCCACATCCTTGTCGCTGCCCATTCTCCATCGCGGAAATCACTTGCCAAAGCTGATCTCCGGCTATGTACGTAATATTCACATCAAGGTGCCACGACTAGGAGGAATTTCATATGAGGGGCCTTGCTAACTTGAACCAACGCCGTCACGTCATAGACCAACTCCAAAACGGCATGCGTAAATACAATATTATCCCTTGATCCTGGCTTCAGCCTGAACTGGAGCTCTGCATGAAGCAGCTGCCTTGTTAAAGGACAAAAGCAGTTTCCAGAGTCTCTAACTAGTACTAGGATATTTTCTCACTATGGCCACTTGGTAGAGAAGGTTTCTAGGGAGTCGAGGACTTCTATATATTCTATATATTTGCGCCCACCATAACAAAAAAAGTAGACACATTTATATCAAAAACGCCAGGTCCCTCATCAACAGTTCTTGTTATCTTCCTACTCCTACAGCTTCTCTTCGGCAGTCGTACAGATCAGAATAACCATGGAACGAGCCTATACAACTTGCGGGCCCAGTAGGTGTGAGGATTCGTCTCCTCCTTCTCTTTCTGGGAAGCTTCATACCTGGCCTTTTCTTCTGCGATTGTAATCGCGGGGACGCCCGTAATAAGGTCAACATCTACTGCTCGAGCGTATGATGTCTTAGCAGCGAACTTGTAGCCCAAGTAAAGGGCCAAGTAAACTGAGATGCCGATTTGTTCCAAGATAAATGTCTGGTAGTTGAATTGATCACCAACAAAGACCTCGGCTCCTATAGTGATGAGGAGCACAGGAAGGAAATCTGATGAAATGTATGAGCCTACTGAGCTGAACGGTGCTCTGTAAGCGATATAGACAGGATCAACTCCCTGAACAGACTGAGCTCTACGGAACGCGATGTGGCAGAGCAAGATTGACATCCAAACCAAGAGACCTGATGAAGTCGGCTGCCTGTAGGGAGGCTCGGGGGGATACTAGATAAACTTACCAAACACAGTTACACAGCTTGTAAGGTGTACAAACACCTTGGCACCACTCGCCGCGACAGACATGTATCCCAGCCTGCATATCAGAGTGCAGATAATGACAGAAACCCAAGGCACTCTATTCCTAGTTGTGCGGGTAAGAATGGTGGGACCTTTCCATCGGCAGCAATGCTACAGAGTCCTCGGGAAGCGATATAAGAGTCCGAGTTAGCAACTAAGGGAACGAACAGAACGATGCAGCTGTTGATGACATAGTCGTGGCCTATAATTCCTGCAGCCTTGTTGGCCACCACAAAAGGCGACGCGGCGGCGGATTTGCTGACATGGGTTGCGAATGCGAGCGCCTCGGAATTACAGGGGACCACCATGTCGAGAAAGAGAACTGACAGCACCTAGAAGGTAAAAAAAGCGATAGAAGCTCAAGCGTGCAGCTTTGGGCATGCCCAGACGCGGGTTCTGGGACTCGCCAGCTGTCACGGCCACATTTTCAGTGCCTGTGAATGCGTAAACGGCAGCAGCCAACGTGGATCATACTCGCAAAAAGCGGCCGATGTCTCCCTTTACTTTGAACTCGGCAATGGGTCCGGTGTCGCGCCAGTATCGAAAGCCCGGTCGACCCCCCGACGGGCCGCCGCCAACGGCGAGAATGGAAAGTAGGAGAATAATCCCCACCATAGTGAAGACTTTGAGCAGACAGATCCAAAATTCCACCTCACCAAATGTCCGCACATTCACGCTATTGATGAGGATTATTGCAATGAGTGTAACTGTGATAAGGACGGTTGGGTTTACGTTGTCACCCACCCAGTACCTCATTATGAGAGCAAAAGCTGAAAGCTGATTGGCTGTCCCAATCATATACTTGAAGAAGTAGGTATAACCAGTCGCAAAGCCGAGTGCCGTGTCCACGAAGCGCGTGGCGTAGCCGCCAAATCCTTGAGTCAAGGGCATGTATAATAGTATAATACTTAGCTATATAAGAACTTTTACCTTTTTATTACTAAAATACTTATATTAGCTAGTTCTTAGTATTTAAATTAGTATTACCTGATCGAAGAGCTTTCTAAACCTTACTATCTATCAATAACAACTTATTAGAGCAAAAGAGAAATATTCTTCTGAGTACAAGTGCCGGCCGACGTCAAGCTGATGGAGCTCCACCACGATCTCGCCTCACACTTGACAGAAGACCTCCACACTCCACCTCCGCCAATAAGAGATTTGGGATTGACACCGGAATAAAAGCAGTCTGCAACAATCTTGCCACAAAGACCATTGTGAATGTGGTCTATTCATGTCTTATAACGGTTTGCTGTGATCTGAATCATCTGTCTTGGGGCAATCAGATATTGCAGATATGGCCGCAACATGGTCTATTCCAACCCCCGTTGGCTTTCTGGGGACGAGTAGCCTAGCATTGAGGATGGTATCCGGCCTCCTCAGCAACCCAGAGTATAGTGTCTGGATATGCGACAACGATGCGCCTGATAAAGCTAAGATCAGTGTTCTAGGTGGAACCTTTTGCCAACACCCTCGGGACATCGCAGCGAATGTTGAATATCTTATCTGCTTTGGTGATAAATCCGAGCTTGAGGCTCTGTTTTTCAGCAGCGACTCCAGTGTTCTCGAAGGTATTTCAGCCACTAGTCCCACCATCGACGATTGTTCTTTCTGTTTACAGTAAGATAGTGCTGCCAGTTGGATGCTCCGTTCTCCTGTGCTCAGTCATGGACACCAATTTTTACAACGCTTTAGAAATTCATCTTTCAAGGCTTGGTCGATCAGACATTCTTCTAATGGACTGTCCGATATCCGCAAGCCCAACATATAACACGAAGGGAGGCGTTGTGGTCTTTGTTGCTGGAAAACGAGAGGTTTTACGCAGAAACTCAAGCTTTTTAGACGAAATATCGGATAAATGGTTCATGATTCCTGGTACCTTTGGAGTTGCCAGTAAGGTCCAGCTTATACATCAGATGCTCGTTAGCATTCACATTGCTACAGCCGCAGAGGCAATTTCATTTGCTATTAAACAGGGGCTAGACCCTTTCGAGGTTTCTAATATCGTCAAAACAACTACTGGTAGCTCCAGAGTCTTTGAGGCTTGCGTGCTAGAAGTCTTGGACAATCGGACTGTTGATTTAACTCTTAAAGATTTGGCCGATGATCTGGTACGTCTCCCACATAGCAATACATGGAAAAAAAAACACAGTCTAACCTCCATAGTCCCTGATGACGTCTATTTCTCATTCATTACAGTTCCCCCTTCCTTTATCTGAAGTCGCAGGGCAGCTTTGCACCAGACGCACTAGGCAGGCCACTGCCAAAGACAAAGACACTGGTACCAACCTAATGCGCGTCTGTTGTCCTGACTATCCGCATGCTACTGAAACACGCCATGCTTCAGAGAATCTTTTCAGCCTGTTGAGCAAAATCGATTTGGACAATTCCGAGTTTCCCATCTCGGCAATTGGTATCATAGGATTGGATAACACAGCCAGGGAAGTGGCTACATCACTCCTTCGAGCAGGTTACGTTGTGCAGAGCTATGGTGTTGTTCCCAACGCTTCAGAGAGAGCTTCTCAAATTGAGGGCAATTTCCTTCCCGCTAAATCGCTTGTGGAAGCAGTTCGAGGTACACAAGTGGTCATTATTTCGGTACAGAGCGCAGTACAAGTAGATGATATTCTTTTTGGCCCAGAAGAGGTATTAGAGAACCTTTCTGACAACGCTATCATTGTCATCAGCTCTTCTGTTCCTCCTTCTTATATGAAAATCCTTCCAGGTAGGCTTGGGCGCCTCAGAACCGATATAAGTATTCTCGACGCCCCTGTGTGCGATTGGTCAACACATACCGCCAAGGGCACTCCAAATGTTCGTTGAATCGTCCCTCGTCGATTGCAAACTCAGGCTCATCGTCTTAGATCATGGTTTCGGGAGATGATTATGCTATCCGAAAAGTCAAAGGCCCACTATTGGCCATGGCCAAAGATATATCCAACTTGCGACAAGTTCGGGGAGGAATAGGTGCCGCTTCATCTGTCAGTCTCATCAACCAGGTTTTAGCAGGGATCCATATTTCAGCTGCTGCAGAGGCTTTGAGTTTCGCGGCACGACTTGAACTTGACCCAAATGTTGTGTTTGATGTGTTAATTAACACTTCCGCGTGGAGTTATATGCTGGAAAGCAGAGGGCCGCAAATCCTCGATGCGAACTGGACACCAACCTCGCCCCTTTCCACATTTATGAAGGCTGTGGCTATGTTTATTGGGGAGGCCAGGCAATTGAAGCTCCCCTCTCCAATATCATCTGCAACTGATATTCTATACAATGTTGCGGCTGCTAATGGCTGGGAAAATGAGGGAGCCGCGGGTGTGGTTCGCTTCTGGGAGCTTCTCACCGGCGTGTCTGTGGCCAATTCCGTACAAGAGGCTGCTAAAAGTTGTATTTCGGGGCTGAATCCTAACCTCCCTACAGATGGTTCATCGGCAGCTTGACCTTGGAGCTTTCAAATATCCTGAAGAGTATATCGGATCATAGAGTATACTAGAGGGTTCGGGAGTGCGCTCAGTAGCTGCCAGTGATCTCTTAGGCTGGCTTCGAAGATCAGAAGATCCAGCCACTTTGAGTCGTCCTTGATACGCTTCACGGATTCCGACATCAGAGACCTGAGGATTACTTAGGACAAGATCGTACCTATATAGCTAGCTACCCGAATCTCTCATAGTTCGGATGCTTCATAGGGAGGCCAGTCACGTTCCTTATCTGCCTGATAGAGGTTATCCAGCGAGTTAGAGGCACAGATCGACCTAGGCCCAGATTACCAATAGTAGAATTGATTCGAATGCGAGGCATCATACAAAAGATAGATCAAAAACGAATGAAGACGTGTCTCAGATCGATGCATTGAACTTTTTTAATTTATATCGAAACACTGAAAATAAGGCGAGCCATGATTATCTGGTAAAAATAACCGCTAATTATTTGCCAATAAAGACTCGAACATGCCTCATCATGCATGGCTATGATTCACATCTAAGTTTACCGCAGAACGTTGAAGGTTCTCAACTAGGCACAGGTGGAATGTGAACTTCACAAGAGGGATGACGGCATCCATTTTAACGAGACTTTCTAACCATCATCGTTTTCCCTTTTGATTATTCGTTCCCGTGACCATGCGATAAAGTTTCCTAAGCAGAAACCTTAACGACCCTCCTTGCTCAGCTGAGAAGTCTAGCCTCTCGTTATGGAGGTGGAGGTATGTGGAGGTGGAGGTGGAGGTTGACCAGCCTATCAGTGGGAGGTGGAGAGAGGAGGTGGAGGTGGAGGTGGAGGCAGGCTTGCGAGTGCGATACGCAGTTCTTGACCCGAAACATACGATTTCTCCCAAATGGTCTCAAAATAGGAACCTCATCTGTAACCATTGACTTGAAGAATATCTTTTAAATGTCCGGTTGCTGTCCTCGATATCTTTCTAGCATCTCTTTATACCGCGGGTGGTCAGTGTTCGATACCATATCCCTTCCAGCCGCCTCCACTTCAACCGCGAAAATGAGCCCATCAGCTACCCTGCCCTCGTTAGACAGTGCCTTTGTGGCAAGCGCATCGGAGTACCAGATTCTGGAAAAACCCAGTCGTTCTGGTCGAAAAATACGCATCATCTGTTTGGGCGGCGGTGCCAGCGCTCTAAATCTCGCTCATGAAGTTAGCATCAGCTCCCTCGACCTTGACTTGGTTTGCTACGAGAAGAACCCATCTATCGGAGGTACTTGGTACGAAAACCGCTATCCGGGATGTGGATGCGATATCCCCTCGGTGAACTACCAGTTCTCATGGGCACCATCGACGGAATGGTCGCACTAGTAAGCCTGAACCTTCTATACTTCCTCAGGAATCGATATTAACGCTCATCACAGCTACTCCAGCGCTTCGGAAATCTTGAAATACTTCAAAGATGTTGCGGAGAAGTATGACCTTAACAAGTATGTCCGCCTCAATCATACTGTGGTTGGTGCAACGTGGGTAGAAGAAGAGCAGAAGTGGCATGTCCGAATCCAGCAAGGCAACAACCCCGAAGATGTCATCACCGACAAGGCCGACATTTTCGTTAATGCCAGTGGTGTCCTCAAGTAAGTAGGCCGAATCTAAGTGATAGAATTCATACTAATATAGATACGTCAGCAAATGGAAATGGCCTGATATCAGCGGCCGTGAGACATTCAAGGGCCCAATGCTCCATAGCGCCAACTGGGATGACAGCATTGAGTTGAAAGGAAAGCGGGTGGGAGTTATTGGTGGCGGTTCGTCCGCTGTACAAATCGTTCCCAGCATCCAGCCAGGTAGGCCTTTACTCTTGTCTCATAATCCACGAACATCTAGCTAACACTTTCGCTTTCCAGTTGTTGGACACATGAAGTGTTTCATTCGAAGTGCTGCCTGGGTTACCGCTTCCTTTGGTCAGCGATTCGCAGGTAAAGGTGGAACCAATTTCGAATGTAAGTGCTTCCAAAATAACAGTCCTTAGCTCATTTGCTAACATAGAGCCAAAGACTCCGAGAAGCAGAAAGAAATTCTTCGCAATGACCCAACGAAATATCTCGCATACAGAAAGAGAATCGAGTCTGAGCTCAATTCTCGATTTAGGTTCATTCTGAACGGCTCAAAAGAGCAACAGGATGCTCGAAATGTAAGCATAATCATATTAATGCGATTTTGTGAGTCCAAACTAACTCGTATATTTCTCTCAAATTCCAGGCCGCCGAGAAAGATATGAGAACCAGGCTTGCTAGCAAGCCTGAGATTGCAGACTTGATTGTCCCAAAGAACTTTGCGGTTGGATGCCGCCGTCCCACGCCTGGAAATGGTTATCTGGAAGCCTTGTGCGAGGATAACGTAGCGGTTGTCTCGTCCAGCATAACCGAGATCACCCCCAATGGAATCAGGACTAGCGACGGGGTCGAACATGATTTCGACGTCATTGTTTGTGCCACTGGTTTCGATGTCAGCTGGAAACCCCGATACCCTACTATTGGTCGACACGGAGTCAATCTCAGCAAGTATTGGGCTGATGTCCCGAACACCTATCTCTCGTTGGCAGTAGCAAACATGCCTAACTACTTCAGTATGTTCCCAGTCCCTTGGTTCCAGAAAAGACAACAAAAAGACAAAATCTAACCAGATGTAGTTTTCAATGGTCCATTTGGGCCGTACGGGCATGGAAGCTTCCTTCCCATCACCGAAACCGTCTCCCGCTATGTAATGCAGGTCCTCAAGAAAATGTCAGAGGAAGAAATCACCTCCTTTGCTCCAAAGGAAGAAGCTGTTGCCGACTTTGCTCAGCACAGGCGCAAGTTCTTGCCTCGCACGGCATGGACGTCCCCTTGCCGATCTTGGTTCAAACAGGGTACGGTTGACGGTGAGCCAATGATGTGGCCTGGATCACGTATTCAGTTCTTTGAAACCATCGCGAGCCCACGATGGGAGGACTTTGTTCTTAAATACACTACGGCTAACCGTTTCGCTTACTTTGGAAATGGTTTTGCGGCACGTGAAGGAGATGGAAGTGATCTGACATGGTATCTCGGTCCGCTGGATGATACGGGCTTGCAGCCTGCACTGCCTGATGAAGATTTTGTGGATTTTCTTGTAAATACCTAGATATCTTTCTGATAGAATTCTAAACAGATATTTAAATTTGCACTTTACCCCCAATTCTTTCTTTCTTTCTCCCATCTTCTTATATCTCGTTTAGAAATATGATCTACCTCTTACCGTTGCTTTTTGTTGTACCTCCTTCTCAACTTTTCTTCCCGAATATGAACAACTATTAGGGATTGATAATTCTCTTTTAAAGGGCTTCATTGACAGAAAGTAGATTGTCGTTCTATTGGATCCACATTTCAGTGCATGGCTATTCGTGATGGTACATCGCTGTTAGCCTTTGAACCCTCGAAATGCTTGCTTTTCTCACCGAACTGTCAAGTGTGGTTGGAAAGGGAAAGTGTTATCACTATCGGTATCTCACATATCGAAAGGAAGTACAATTAATATCTACACAATTAGCTCAATTTCACAGTCATATAGAAAGGGAGCTACATCAGATGAATGAACTCCACTATTCACATTACTACCATGTAATAAATACATCAACCCATCGCATCATCCAACAGCCAGCCTCTTTCTACCAACGCCACAGACTGCCCTAAGATCCCGGGTCCATTTATTACAGTATGTATCGGAAGTCCCGCTGTTCAAAATCTGTGAGGTCCAAGAACGCAGTAGACGAATCCTGCGCAACCACTGTCTGTACCTGTTCAGCAGCCAACTTATCACGACGTCGATTCTCCCACACATTGACATAACGAAGTGCCACAATAGTAAGAGCCGCGCAGCCATACATAATAGCCACCATCATCTTTCCATGGTAGTATTCCGGAGCCTCGTTCGAGCGAAAAGTTTGAGGACCAATCCAATTTCCGGCTGCGTAGGCCAGGATCTGGAGTCCGTTGACTGTGGCCTTTTTGGTGTATCCGAGAGTATTGTTAGATATCATGGTCATGACCAGGCACCAAGAGGCGCCTGCCGCCCCGATAAAGTAGTATCCAACGAGTAAAGCGGCCTTGGCAGAGAGCGGGATGACGACCATCATGGCGCCTCCAATCATGGGAATCAGAATCGCGATGAATGCAAACAAGGAACGGTCCAGGAACTTGTCCGACAAGTAGGTGAATCCCAACTTGCAGGCAATATCTACAATCCCAGTCGGCATGTTGAGTAAAAGAGAAAGACGAGAACTGAAACCAAATGACTTAATCACAATAGATCCGAAGGACGTGATGCCGCCATTCGGGGTGTTCATGAGAATCGAAAACAACACATAGAGGTATGTTCGAGGGTCACGGAAGGCTTCGTAGAACTGGGACCACTTCCACTTGCGACTTCCGATTCCTTGGAAATTCTTTCTGATTCGTTCGACTGCAATCATCTTTTCCCGATGGTTGAGGAATTTCGCATTGGTTTGGTTGTCGGGCATTCGTAGCCAGCAGTAGATGCCGGAAAAAACTGTCGGTATACCAAGAACTATGTAGAGGATTTTCCAGGTTGCCAGGGGCGAGTCTGTGACGCCAGACAGGCCGTACGCGATGGGTCCCATAACGAGGAGGGCAACACCATTACAGCTGAGCCACAGTCCCATTCGTCGGCCTTGCTCGTTTTGCTTGTACCACTGGGACGTCAGAAGCACGAATGCTGGCGTGACCGTGGCCTCGAGGGCACCGAGGAAGAATCGAACGCAGAGAAGACCGGCATAGTTCATCGCAAATACGTGACAGATGATTACAAGGCCCCAAAGGACGATGTTAGCTGATGTGTATTTACCTAGCGGCAGGGCTCGAAGGAAGTAGGTTGTAGGAAATCTAACACCATCAGTTAGTTGCTGTGATATAACCAAAAAGAACAACAAAGACTTTGACATACTCCCACATGATATAGCCAGCATAGAAGATGCTCGAGGCCCAACTGTACTCCTGGCTATTGGGATCCAGATTGGTATCCTCGCGAATGCCCATCAGGGAGGCATAGTTGAGTGAGGTCTTATCAGCAAACTGCAGGGCGTATATCCAGCACAAGAGAGGAACAAGAGCAAAGTCAATCTTGCGCAGGACAGATTTCTCCTCTTCTTCAGTGAATTCAATCTGCTCTCCACCCATAAACTCAAGAGCTGGGTCCACGTCTTTGGAATGCCCAATCTCCTTCTCTATTGTCATACCATTGTCGACATCTGATCTTATGGGAACAATATTCCCGCCGTCAACTTTATCTTGATTATCAGCAGACATGACAGTGTTCGATGACGAAGAGTAAGGGATATCAATGGAAGATGGTCCAGAATGCGTATATCTGTTGGGTCGATGGGCTCAATGAAGATTTGGGCAGGATCCAGAGTCAATTAAAGGAAACATGAGAGACCGAGGGGGGTTTATGTAGGCAGGGCGTATCCATGAGGCTAATGGATGAACAGAAACAGGCCGCACACGTAGTTGGATTACGGTAACGCGTGGTTATCTGAGGGCTGGACAGGGTACAGCGTTGGCCCCCTTGACTTTCCCCCGAGGTTCCCGTGGTATCAGTTCCAGATCTTGTTCTTCAAGCGCCAGGGTTATCTCCCTCCCCTGCACAAACCTGATAGCAAAATCCGGGGGAGGTCAAAGTCCCCCCGCACTGATTGTGGGTTGGCTGTTCCAGCCTGAGAAAATCCGAGAGGCGACTCATTAAGGTTTGCATTGGTGCTGGTGGAGCTCCACGTCTGTGGGCGCAGATTCATGGGCATGACTTGGAATCGGCCGTGGAGCTCCATCAGAGTAGCCGAATGGAGACATTGTGGCGGGTCCTTCTGAGCCATGACTCGAGCTCAGCAGCGCCAAATTCTGACACTGCAAACCCTTGGGCCGCCTTATGATTGGCTCACCTGATGGAGCGGAGGATCGCTCAATAGCTCGGACCAGCAATCAACAGTCGCCCTTTGATCCTAGAATATGAAGTTATGGAATTAGCCATGAATGATGATGGCTAAATCGCTTCGGATGATACCCGAATATTGTTGTTTGTGATCATTTAAATTGCGGATGATAACCGAGGCGACTTTGATGAAATGTCTTGGGTCAGATGCGCGTTAAAACATAGTATGACAGCATCTCACGTTTTCTACTCCTTGTTACTTATGTCAAAGGCCAAGCCGACTCAAGTTGTGTGAACTTGGTATGGCACACTTCATAGAGCACCTACCTAATAATGAAGGCATTCTTCATTGCATGAGCTCTTTCCGACTATTTGCTTCCAACGCAATTGAATAGTACTCGTATTTTAGACTGGTGCTACAGGGTAGGTGCGTATCAAGATGCTGGTCCAAATTATGCTTTTATGCAAAACACTGCCATTCCTGTTCTGTTCTAGCGTATGTCTCGAGTGCATAATCTCAGTGCATTATTCATGTGCACACGACGCACTTGCCTCAGCACCATTTCAGCCTCTTTGTACCATCCAATCACTTACCGAGTTGCAATCGTTAGCCTACTAGAGCTCCACACTCCCTCCACACCTCCCACATGAGATAGGTGACTCAGCAAGAACATACACACACAGCTTCTCCTCTCCAAGGGGAGGGGGATGAGACCCCGGAAATGCTGGCTTTCGTGATCACTCATTCAACTGCTATCTGGTCCAATCAAGCCTACAGAAATTCATGTTTCATTGGATAGATTGAGACAAACCGATACTTTCAGAACTCGATATCAAAACCAAGTTTGTCACTGCACACACCTGGCTGCCCCTGATAAAGAGTTGAGATGGGTTCGGATCGCCCTTTTGCCTGCAGCGCATGTTCGCAGACATTCACACGAAATGTGAGCCGATCTATATTCATACCATCTATTCGGAAGCACTGACCTCTTCCGATCCCGTAGGAGAACCTAGTGCGACATAGACGATCTAGTACGGCCCTTCATTTCCCTACAGATCCTTGGCCAGCGGAGCTGACTGGTTTGGATGAGCAGGACATGGGGATAGCACGTGCAATAAGCCATATGCATGTTTCTCCTGCAACGCATCATTTTCAAGAAGGGATGTGTGCAAACGCCATGTCGAGAGATGCCGTGGCATCCCAGCTCACCCCTCTCGCCGAGAAGCATCCGAAGAGGCAATTAGGGAAACGATCCGGATTCAAAGCTCATCTGTTAGTCCACAGGAGGCCTTTACAAGTCCAAAGGTCGCCGTTATCAGCCCAGAGGATCGCCGAGATTCTTGGGGACACACAGTCTGTGACGTTTCTCCACCAGATAATGGGTAGACACTTCCTTCTGCTCAAGTGCCATAACGTCACTTACTAACAGCGACACCTCGGCTAGATTTCTCAAGACACGCTATGACTCTCACATATCAGCATACTTTGATTATTTCCACCCTTCATTTCCGCTGCTCCATCGATCCACTGCACTTGGTACGGGCCCTCAATCTCTGAAGAGCATGGTTCTTGCGATAGGCAGTGTTTACAGCGCTCGGAAACTCCCTGAAGATGGAATTGCGTCTGGTCTGGGTGAAAGCCGAGATCTCTGGGAGACTGTTTACGCTCACCTATATTCCATTGTGAGAATTTCCATTCTCTCCGTAGCTCTGGCTTCTCTAACTATAAGGCGTTTGCAGATGGATTCAGATTGGCAGAACCTCCGGAAACCAGGTGTTATTCAAGCCTCGATCCTGTGCATTATATATGGCGCCTACATGGGCGAGCCTTCGCACTATAGCAAGGCCAGAAAGATGCTGCGCGCTCTTGTAGATGTATGGACGCATACTGTGAACCGAGAGTGACAGAAGGCTGACTCGGGTCGAGGGAAAAAGGCTTCGCAGGAACTCGGCTTGCTCACGCAAACATTAGTTCTAACATCCTCCCGATCATGGATTCAAGCCTATGATGATTCTCCCGACAATCACGCCCCATCATTGCATGAGAACTGGATGAGTTACGTGGAGGAAGAAGCCATGAAACTTGCCATCTATAGTCTTCTTTTTCTGGACTTCCACATTTTTTATCCCTGTAATATCAGATCCATTACATCTTCTATGGATATGGACTGGGAACTCCCATTTTCCTCCATGCTCTGGGAAGCGGAGAATGAAGTGGTATGGATGAGAAGTCTGAACGACGACTCGCGGGTCAAGCGCCTAAGAGAGTCAGCGACAGACTTTAGTTTGATTTGCCCTACCACCAAGTCACTAACCTTGGCGATGCAGTCTCTGATGAGTGACTCCCCGAGGCCTGCTTTACTTGCCGCCCTGGCAGCGTCACCTTTCACCACTCTCTTCGTTTTGACTAGCATCGATGCTTTGGTCCGGGACTTCACACGCTCTTACTACCAACTCCCCCCAAATTTGGCCGACCCCTCAGCTTATCACATTCTCACGCAGACCCAGACGCGGCAGGTTGTTGCCGCGCTGAAACACATCCTGCGGCTCTCAACCGATCAAGACATCCACTGGGATGCGAAAAACCAGCCACTATGGACGACAATCCAGCGGATGGTGCTGGACGTGAGGATATCACTCTGCAAGCCGGATGACTTGCTGATTGGCGGAATCGTCGACAGCAATATTTTCGCTGGATTGGCCACGGCAACGCACCTGGCTCTGGGCCAATATTCTGGCTCAAGGCGGTCGCTGCAATCGCTCCTCGACAATATCACAGGCGACGACGTCATCCTTGTGATGCTTGATGATATCTCAGATGTTCTTCACCAAGTCCTTGGGGAGAACCGCCAAGATGCATTTTCCGAGGCTCCATGGACGTCCGTAGCTACCTATCGCGTGATCCTCACGGTATGGCGTTCTCTGCGATGGGCTGCTGGCCAAGTCCGTGACAAGAATGGAGGAGAAGAACCAGTATTCTCACTAGAGCGTCGGTTCACTGTACCAAACGTAGTCTTGAATGCGATCATGGAGGCTGTGTTGTCCGAACAAGAACGGATGGTGCAGGGGACAACACATGTTATGGCCCCCAGTACGAGCGAGGTGCGATTCAAGGAAGCTGTGCTGCAGTTCTGGAAGGAGAGGAGTGTTTGGGCAATTGGGCCGTTTATGGAAAATCTTGTTGCTGACCCGGCTTGTGATTCATTCGCGCTTTTGCCTGTAGAATAGTCCGTAATATGATGGTAAATACTGAGCTGTATAAGGCTTAGTTCACTGTACTGGATGTGAAGAAAAGGAGGCGAGACACCCTCCACCAGGTGGACATGGAATCCATATTATAGATTGCCTACAACATACTTACTCTTCTGGATTTAGAGTGAGGCCTGATATACTCCACCACGAGGAGCTCCCGAGGTGGAGGTGGTGGTGGTGGAGCTCCGCCTCTAGCTTGGCTGGATATTCTGACCACTTGTTGGAAATTTGAACATTCCTATTTCAATACTGGTAAATAACCCAGGTCCTCAAGAGTCTGTTACATCTGCCGTGAGAAAACTTCGCTGAGAATCGCTCGCATGATCCCTGCGTGACCGTTTTGCCCATCTGTCAGCCGAAAGAAACGAATATCAAAATGCAGCCAGAGACAATTGGTTGGGTATGTACAGTTTCGCTCGATTTTCACTAATTCCATTGACCATCGAATGGCATAGTATGGCCTTGGATCCATGGGGATCAAGATGGCGCTGAACCTCCAGAGGCATTTATCTGCACAAGGAATGGCTCCTCTGCGATACAGTAATCGCACGCTGTCGAAAGGGGAGGAGCTTCAAAAGATCGGGGCTATACCGGAATCTGAGTTTCAGGAGTTAGTGAGCCGATCATCTATCATTTTCACTATGGTAGGAGCACGTCTGGTACCCAAAAGCACCCGAGAAATTGCTCACGTTAGACAGATTACCGATGACCAAGTGTTGGAGAAGCTTGTCGCCGAGGCGTTGCAGAAAGACATCAACATGCAGGGGAAGATCTGGATCGACACTTCCACGGTGCACCCCGAAACATGCTATAGATGCTTTACGAAGCTCACGGAGAGAGGCTCTACGTTTGTGGCATCTCCTGTATTTGGGGCCAGTCCGGTAGCGGCCGAGGGAAAGCTCATATTCGCCATTGCTGGTACAGCCAGTGCCATTAAACGGTTACGGCCCTTTATAATCGATGTCGTGGGCCGAAAGATGATTGAAATGGGGGAAGATGTTCGTAAATCAAGTCTTCTGAAAATCTCCGGGTATGGCTTTCATTGTCCGATTCTATGCTTAAACTCACTCACTAAACTCTGCCAGCAATATCTTTGTGCTTGGATTCCAAGAACTGATTGCCGAGGCCCAGGTCTTTGCAGAGAAGTCAGAGCTCGGAACGGCACAGATGGAAGAGTTTATTGGGAGTATGTTTGGACCTGTTCTGCAAAGTTACTCGAAACGTATGACTTCAGGTGCCTACGCGCCTCCTCTGGATGTCACCCCTGGCTTCTCAGCGGCTCTAGCCACCAAGGATTGCAAACACGCTTTATCAATGGCTCAAAATAACGGCACGCGTTTGAAGACATTGGAGGCGGCACTTGGTCATTTAACAGCTGCGCGGGAGTACGCTGGGGAGTCCTTGGATAGTTCGTCTATGTATGGTGCTGTTCGGATGGAGGCAAATCTCCCCTTCTGGAGTGAAAACAGCCGACAGAGCAATTAGGGCAGACATCATATTAAAGACAAAAATCATCATGGTACTTTATTCAACGTGCTTTGTATTGATTAGATGGTTCAAAGTGGAAAGCTATGTCCAAGCGCATAGGGCGTTGGTAGAGGATGCCATGACTTGGGTGTGCGACCACGAGGGTGCCTCTTGGCCCGAAGATTAAGCCAACAAAACTGAATGCTGGAAGGAAAGGGCAAAATTTCGCACAAATTACCTTAATATAAACGTATACCGTATTGATAAGGTTGATAATAGCGAGTGGGCCTATCGTAGAAGTTCAAAATCGGCACTATGAAGAATAGGAGGTAAGATATAACAGCTTCTATCATATCAAGTAAAAGAGATGAATGAAGTTAATGAAAAAGAAGCTAATGGCTAATCATGCCTGGCATTGAACCACGACTAACACATAAAGATGAGAGCTTTGTGGTAGCGCCCGAATTAAACTTCAATTCCATTGCTTAACGACAGCAAAGCGCAGTATGAAAAACAACACGAGCATCATTTGTGACCGGCGCCATAGCTACATCAAGAATGTAATTCTTGGGGACAATTTCAGTCTCGCCTCCACTCCAACTACCAATAAGCCCTACAATCCCCCCTCCCTCAGGCTGATTCCCGCAAATGGTGCACACCCGCTCAATCTTGATTTACAGATTGAGTTCGAGATGACCTATTTGAAAATTTGGGGTCATCTCGAGCCAAGATAAATTAGTTGTTTTGTAAAAATTTAGCTGCCTCAACATTATCAGCCAATGCAGGAATGCTGTTTATAAGCCCCTTATCACACTGGCGATGCTCCTATGTAATTTTTTGACTTCGAGATCTATGTTAACAAACCACATTAGCCATTATATTTCGACTACTTGAGGTTGTCATCAAAGGATCTGATGGGTCTGAATTAAAGTTCATCAAGTTTTTGAATTAGTTTTAGGTAGTGTGTCTGGTTCATTCTTGCTAACGCAGCACACAGATGCGAACCAATAGTACTGTTCCTTACATTTGGCTCTTCAATAAATTGCACCATTCTCCATTTTTCATAACATCTCATTTACCATCTCAGTCAATCATAGGAGGCTCTCGTTACCATGTCGGATATGCTGGAGGCACCACCAGGCACATTTTCGCATACAGGAGGCCGTAGCACGGATGTCTTTCTCACTGCGATCCTTCTCCCCGTTTTCTCCATCCCTTTTGTCGTGTTACGTCTTTGGACAAGTAAATTCATTGTCAGGAGATGGCACCCAGATGATAGTACGTACCTAATGAGCAGATTTACCTGAAAGTCAGTGTTGGAACTAACACTTGCTCAGCTCTCGCCATGATCGCAACGGTAAGACTTGTCGTTAACCTACTTATCTTTGACATAGGCCAACCTTCAATGTTGAATAGACTTTTGCGATCCTTCATTCAGCAATGGTTTGTATAGGTAACAGGCGCCTCTCTACTACTACCATCCATCAAGAAAATGCTAACAAGTATTGCTCCAGAGGCTCGTCTTGGTGCGGGTGATCACCTCTTCAATTTTTCGCCATCAAATTTGGAGCTGCTCCTTAATGTACGGAATTGATGTCTCCCGAAGTCACCATAATCCGTAATTTGAGCATGTGTTGACGATATTGATATATGCAAACAGGTAGGCAGGTGGGGTGGTGTCCCGCTTTACAATTTGACCACGGTGTTTATTAAGGCGAGCATTCTTATGTTCTACCAGCGGTTCACCGCAAACCGTGCTCTTAATGTCACTATACACGCCGTTCTCGCAGTAGTCATAGCGTACAGCTTGGTGAACATCATCGCCACCTTTGCGCTAGATTGCTCTGACCCAGAAGAGTGTAATCGGCTCTTTGTGGCCTACATCGTCTGTGCGGCGTTGAATGTGGCGACCGACGTCGCAATTCTGCTACTACCGTACTGGATACTTCGTCCATTACAAACATCAACCGGCCGAAAGATCGCTATTGGCATAGTGCTATTGGGAGGCGGATTGTATGTATTTCCAAACTCTGAGCATACCATGCTATATGCTAATTCTGCTAGTGTCTCCGCCGTCAGCATACTGCGGCCCGTGATAACCATTCAGACGGACAAGGAGCCGGATACGACCTATGCTTGGGGGAATAGCGTCAAATGGAGTCTCATCGAGACATGGTGTGGGCTTATATGTGCTTGTTTACCATGCATCAAGCCAGCCCTCGATCGATACTTTTCTCGTATTTCATCGTGCAAACTTTTCAAGAAGAGAGGGACCAGCGGATATGGAGAAGAAATCGGGTCAGTTAGTACTGTATGACGAATGGCAGGAGACTTTTGCCTGGAGTAGCCAACCTCCGCGCAAGCGTAAGAAGGGTGATGGCAGCAGCGACGAAGACGACAACTGCAGCCCTCCTGGCAACTTTATTCCATCCATCCTCGTTGGAGTTATCGTTCTGGTCCGGTATTTACGAACACATGCTCTTCTCCTTATCTTCCTCGTCCAACAACCCAGCTCAATAGCCCTCTCGCACGCCTCAGCTCGTCGTAATCAAATGCAGCTTAGATTCGGTTGTAAGCTCTCACTTTCTCTCCGCATTCCATCCATTTAACTTTATCTGATACTCGCAAATTAGTGACAATTTACGTTCATTAAATACATGCCATACACATATAGCTATGCGGATCTAGGGATGTGTTTTAACTGAAGTATCATTCCGTCGTAATTAATATACATGTGTAGTTCAAAAAGGTTCCATTTCTAGCATCATGATTATGCTCAATATACCACTCCTTTAATACCATAAGGACCAATTGCGTTTGATCCTGGGCAGAACCTTTCTTACATAGATCCCCTCAAGGTTGTGCCGTAAATGACGGTCAAATCCATAGGTCAACGCATTCGCACACCCTATAAACTGGGTCGAGACTTGGAGTGCAGCTATTGTCCTCGTTGATGGCGGATGACCTGTTGCCTCCATAAAGCGGCCCACAAGGCCTGGTATCCAAAGAATGACATACATGATAGGATACGCATTGAGCAGGAGCATTCTTCTAATTTCTCGCTCAATCGGGCGGGATTCTGATCGTGTGGGGAATTCGCTAGCGTTTGTTCGCATTGCCAACTGTCGATTGCTGTCCTCGTCGCGGCCATGTGCTGGATGTACAGCTGCCTCTGGTATTTTCAAATCCAGCTCTTTTATTTCGTGTCTCGGCGTGCTCGCTGCCCTGTCTAGACCTTTGTGCATACTTGTCCGACTGGATGATCTGTCGTGATTCAAGGGATTGCAATCGGTCTCTTCGTATCGTATCCCATGATATACTATCATCCCCCGAGGTCGCGAGGGACATATACCCACCAGAGGTATCCTTGCCGAGTCATGGGGTCGAGTTTGCCGGGCAGGGTTTGAGCTGAACTGCCACTTCAAGTACCCCCAGATACAGATGTGTATGATGATAGTAGAAGATATAACGCTGAATCGCCAGCTATGGGTGAGGGCCAGTCGCATGCCAGGACGGCTAGACGAGATCCAACACCAATTCCCACCAACGACTGTTATACTATCCGTAGCAGTAGCGGTGGTGCTAGTTATCACGGGAATGACCCAGACAGCAACACACACAAGAATCATCATCCGAAGCGATGCATTCAATATGTTGCCAATTCTCAACACGACTAGAAGAGTGACTAGAGCGATAGAGAATATGGAGAAATCGGCCGCTTGCACTGAAAGCTGCCCAAGAAAGCCTTGGATCGTGCATCCAACGCCGGGATGAAGTTGGCTATCTCGTAAGCGTATGATGCCCGACACAGAGTTTGTCAGAGAATTGATGAATTCTTTATTGTATGGAATGGTTAGTTTCCATCAAATACCAGCCTGTGAGTTCTTACCAGCAGCTGTGAGATTCAAGACTAATGTATGTCGCATATGACGGATTTGATGGCGGTAGATGAAGAATGAGACGAGAACAAAAGCGTTCGCAATACTCGAAAGAAGGCTCCCGGTCAAAGTCACTGTTGCAATAACAGTCTCCATGTTCTTCTGAGGTCTTAGCTCTTGATGGGTAAGAAGAACTGGGCGGATAATGCAAGTGCTAGTGTTTGTATTCACATGTGAAGTATAATAGAGACCATCTTAGGTCGTGGCATCCGATCAATTTCATCGATCAGGCGGAAAAGAGTCAAAATAATTAAATACGTTGTAGCAAGAAATTCGATAGACTGGAAGTAGAAGAGTAGCACTCAATGATTCACAACGGTGAGGCCGAACTGATTTCAAAGCTTGCGTGACCAGTGACATGCATCCCTTGCCACGGCCCGTTGCTTCCACGGGCCGCTGCTGCCACGACCCGCGAGGCGGCAATGATGTCAAAGGACCTGAAACCTCGCTTCAAGGTTTCCCCTGGGTTTTGGGCCCCTTCATCATATATATGAAAATACTATGCTGAAGTGATGAGCATATACCAACTCCTGGTGGATCCCGCCTTTCAAGGCTCAGTCACATACCCCTGCTTTGGCATCATCCCATGTATCCACTGGCTGAGCTTTTCCCGAAATCACCCCCGAGTTCTATGCCGATTCTATTCCAATTCGTTCCAATGGTCGATGTGTACCCACTGTTTCACCTTTTCCCGAAACCATCCCCGAACTTTATGACGATTCTGTTTCGATTCCTCTTCTGGCGGGCAAGATACAAGATGCTTGAAAGCTTCAAAGCAGCCCGACAAAGCCCACAACAACCAGGCACTTATCACTGCCTATAGGACAGAGCCAAGTAAGAATCAACACATTTTCTAAAGGGAAAATGCTGTGATGATTCACTACTAAATGAGATGATTAAATCTTTCAGCTTTAGGAAATAGTTTCTTAGTGTAGTTCAACAATACCGGTTAGCCAAGAGCCTAGGTCGAATCGACATGAAGATGCAGGAACATGGCGACGATCCCCCGGATTACAGTCAGCTCGTCGAACATTTCAGCCAAACGGACCCGCCTACCTATCGGGATGACACTGCCCAGTAATGCAAGTTTCAGATATCGAACAAATTATGGCTTCTAGAACCCTATAATCTCCGCCAGTAGACTTGGCAAGTTGCGCAGGGAAGACAGAAAACACTGTGTAGCATCGAATGTCACCAGTGGCGTCATCTTGTTCATGCTGCAGATGCATTTGGAAGGGATACGACATCTTCTAATTTAATCTAGGCTACGCGAGGTTGCAATTACACGTGGGCTAAGTTCGGCACGGTCCGAAACAGAGAAAACTGAACGGTTTTTGGTGGGACCTAGCGAAAATCACTGCAGTATTGGTACTATTCTAACACGCCCAGCCTGGCACATCTACATGATCCTAGACGATAACCCATCTCGGCACCCCCGTTCCTTGGAAAAGCAACGCAACTAGGCTAGTAAACGGAAGGCTATGTTCAACACTTAGTCCGCCTCGGCGCCCTGCGCTCCACACTTCTGCTCGCAATAATAGGTGAACAGTAGGAAGGTTAGCAAAAGCTTGTAGTTTCAAGTCAAGGCCGTCTCTTACCTCATCACCTCCGATATGGCTGTTAGCCGAATTGCAGAGAGCCCCGTCCTGAAATCTCGACTCAGCTTCAAGAACTCTCAATGTGTGGATTGTAACCTACAAAAGTGCAGTCGGGGCATTGGTCCCACTGCTTGTCGCCGGTGTTGCGCTGGAAATAGAATTCGCAGGCGCATTTTGTCGCGTTAGGGAGAAGCTCAAAGCTTGATCCGTCCCTGCCGGTAACGCATGCTGCAGACTTGTGCAGGTCGGCTTGGACGCTTTCAGAAAATTGACTGTTAGCAATACAGCACGAGCTTTTGAGATGGGCTTTCTACCTTGTAGCGATTGCGAGAATCAACACAACGATAGAGTGCTTCATAGTGGCTGATATGATTGTATGATAGATCGTTGAGGGAAAGCAGAATGTTGTCATTTGATTAAGAACTTGGCTAGTAGTGCAATACCGTCTACTTATACAAGCGGGATAGGGTTCTTTTCTTGGCTTGAGCGTTAGAGATAGTTCAAATGCTGGGGTATCGACTACGTATTGAAGTTCAAGATATTAACCCTCCAAACTAAGAAATCAATAGCACCTGAAACCATCCACTTCAACTGTCATGCAGCCCGTATCTGCAAGATTTTCGGACCCACATATAGCCAGTGACACAGTTGCAAGACTTAGAAACAGCAAACTTCAACCTCCGCGAATCAGATGCTAGCAGTTTGATGACCCTTGTGACTCAAGAGTTTCAAAACCAACCACTATCGTAGCATTCAGCAAACTACTTCATTCATGTTCCAGGGATTCAGTGCCCAAAAAATTTGTCAAGACACAGAAGTGCTACTCAAATAAGCCAAGAAGACAAGGGAGTGAGGCTTCACTGCTAGAATCAATCAAATGAGCTGACGAGTCAAGTGGTCCCGTTCGGCATGACCGATGCATGTTCAAGTTTGGTAGTCAGGGCAGTGACAGTATATGAGGGGTTTCAGGATAGAATGAGAAAGGATTTGCATGAAGCTGTTGTTGGATAGAAATCAGACCGAGAAGTGCTACGACGTCCTGTTACTCGTGATATCAACTAGTTAAATAGTTAGTGATTCCTCTGCCCAAGAAAGAGTCTTCACCACAAGTCACAGCTCCTCATCATTCACGAGTTATTTCCCCCCCATCTTCATTATTACGATAACTGTATACTTCTTGACCACGATGCGCTTCTTTGAATACATCGCCGTTTCCCTCACGGCCATCACTGGTGGCATGGCTCTGGAGGAAATCGCCTTCAAGAATGCACCTAAGTGGGAACCTACCTATACCCTCAAGTCAGACGAGGTGATTGTTGGTTTTGGCAATAATTGTGGGTTGATCGATACAAATGGCGACAGAGACAGAGTTCTAATAGTTAAGTAGCATATGTCGCCAAGGCGGACGAATACCTTGCCATTTTGAAAGATGCGGGTGTCACAATTGGAACCCCCAAACTTGACTCATCCTGGGTCTCGACCAGCCCATCAAATGTTAACACAAGGCGCGGGACCAAAAGAGGCCTTGACAAACGTTGCAGCGAGACTGAGTACATTATCACTGACAAGACCGAAACTTTTATCGACTGGGACGTCCAGATGTCCCCGGTATTGTGTGCCGCCGCTGGAGACATGGATATTACCGTCACGGATGGTTACAGCATCGCCAATGGCGTGACTACCAGCGTGGGGATCGACCAAACTCTGATCGAGGATATTCTCAAGGTCTCGTTCCGTGTTGACTATACAGAGACCTGGACAACCACGGCATCTACGCTTACTAAAGGTACAGTGAAGGATGGTAACTGTGGCGTTATGATCACCAAGCCTATTACGACCCGACGCTCTGGCCGCTTCTTCCGTGGATGCATTGGCTCTGCTACCCAGGTTGGCACCTGGTATGCTGATAGCCACGGAAACGGGAGCTACAATGGCGTTGATTGGATTCAAGGCGCTATTTCCATGTGCACCAAGCAGCAGGACAACCCTCCTTTGACGCGTTGCACAGGACAAGGCGACTTCGCATGAGGAAGGTCCGTTGATGATGTTCTCTAGAAGAGCTTATCGTTGAGTTTGATTCGCAAACTCAATCTGCTCATCTTGAAGAATAGTTTAAAGTGAAGCGGTGGAGCAATGGCTTATAGGATGGAGGGGATGAGAGATCCGGGGTCGTGGATGAGGTGAATGAAATGTGTCGAGGTTATTAAGTGGATAGAAATAACAATGTTAGCTTTGTCACTCCCTCTAGGCTGCTCGTTCTTGAATATCAGTAGTGACATTCTATCCGTCAACATAAGCGTATCTAGAAACAGATCAAAAGGATTAGTAGTCGTATATATTAGTGAGGCTTGGAAGATTATACATTGGCGCACGTTGATATTATCTCTCATACCTTATCCTTTGGGTTTCTTTCTCAACCAGTCGTTAGGTAGGAATGGTTAGAGGTTCAACGCACGGCAATGGGTTACTTCCTAACTGTTGTAGCCATAGTATTTTTTTTTCACCGTGCTAACGCACCCTATAGCTAGGCGTTGAGATTCATGCTACAAGATGGTGCTTGTTTCTCCAGTCAATGTTGTTCGGAACCGATTCGTCGAACTTTCAGAGGTCCATTCTGGCGTGACTACAGCTCTCAGCAAGGTTTGCGAGAGGAGTGCCAGAAGTATTATTCATGATATTAAGCAAATGTGACGCATATAGACGAGACTCGTTAAATATTAATAATCGACTACACTCCAGCCCACTACAGACGTTCTGTACTGGTGGAAGGGTGGCAATTCTTGAACAATGATGAATTTATTAAGTCATGCTTCAAAGTCTTAGGCTAGAGAAACAGGAAGGTAGGTCTAGGATTAGCCAGCGTACACATGATTTGGCGCGACTATGCATCCTCTACCCTGTCGATATCATGGGCACGTATATCTGTTGGACCCCTGCTAATTTCTAGGAACAGTGTGTAGCTTCCCATTTCGATGATGGTTTCAGCGTATTTGGGGTACATTTTGGACCATAAGCGGCAAATATGATACCCCTGCCCTCAATCCTACAAGGTAGCGCATTCTGGCCAATACGTGGTACATTGCTTTAACACCGCAAACAAGCTTACGCTCCCTATAAGGAAGCTATCAAATCCAGAGCAGAAGGTAGCGTTTTGGTGCTGATTCATCGCCCCATCGCGTGTGTCAAATGAAATGAATTTTCATTTGTGTGGTCACCTCTTCCCCCTATTAATGGGCAGCAAAGCCCAGCACGCCACTACTTAATAGACATTGAAAGCCGGCCTTGTTTACAGTCAGTTTTGCCAACACTTACAAGCCTCCTATCTTCGCCTATCTAGTGCGATACACCATGAAGTTCTATTCAGTTCTTGCGCTTGTGTTCACAGGCCGCTCGTTAGCAGCAAGTATCGCCGCTACCGATGCCTTCCGCGCTGAGGGATACCAAGCTAGCAATGCATTTCCAGCCCAGCCTTTGTTCTCTGATGGTCGTAAGGCTTACCTTATTGATTAGAATTCAGGAGTTGTACTCGCTGACACAAAATTCGCAATAGGGGCCGCATATCTTGGAGACTACAGTCTATTAAACAACACTGATGCCGCACCCGTCATCCGTAAGTGATTCAGCCAACCGGGCTTTATCTCATTTAAATCTAACCGTGTACTAGTTCAACGTGGTGACTCTGCTGTTTCGCACTGGTCGGCCGCACCAGGGGCGACCAACGGCGTCCGCCCATCCTGGACCGGAGTGCGCATTGCTGTGCCATCTAGCGGGTCTACTGAGCATGATGTGGTTTTCGTAGATCCGGCCTCGGACTTGTCCAACCTCGTGGACGACTTTGCTCTCTACAACCCCCAGATATTCGTTCAAAACCCAGAGAGCTCACAGCTGGAGGATTGGTGGTTTGCGCAGCCTCATGAAGTGGACGGCGTCTGGAAATTGCTCTGGTGGCCCAACGGAGACGACACTGATGGGAAGACTAGAATCCAGCTCCGAAAGGCCAGTCAGTAGTTGACTGATATATAGATGCGAATATCCTGTACATATAATTTATCTCATAATTGGACTCTGCGATAAAGTCAAAGTGAATGGATCGTGAAAAGTATGCCAGTGTCAAATTCTTTGCGGCATTCTGAAAAGCGACTCTCTCTATTCTAAACCGACCCATGCTCTATCTAAGGGATCATATGAAGCTGAGCATTGAATATCCAGGGACATGGAGGAGCCTGAATTTGATCACCGTCCTGATGGCTTTTCTAGACTTTGGGCATCCGCTCGGCCGCAGGTAATTGCCATAGGCTGGGACCGGATTCATCTTGTCTTTCTAATGAAGGAGAAACGAGGGGCTATGACCAACAGTTATGATGATGTTGCAGGGAAACTATGCGTTATTAGGGCCGAGATTCCTGCCCCTTCCATTATCTCACCTAACATAATGCCATGGAATTCAAGCAATCGAAGAGATGAGACTCAACACTACGTAGGGGAAAATCGTCCATCATTGAGTCGACGGCTGGAAGTTCGCTTGTATCCTATGGATCGGGTACGTGCTTCATGAATTAATCAGCAAGAACCCAAGACACAGGATTACAATGATCACTGCCTTGCTAATACTGGCGCAGAGACCTTGATTAAATGAATAATATTCACCTTGATCTGTCTTCAATAAGATGGTGCTCCAGGCTTATTTTTATGACCACGTGAAAACAATCGCCAGATTATGTGCAGCTCTGTGGTTAAAAATAGCTGAGTTGCTAATGTGGCGTTTAGTGAGCGGTACAGGTTATAGATCCTGCCTTATTTGGAACAACTACAACCCACTTCCCATCGTGAAATACCTAAGGTAGTTACCTAGTTGCGTAAGAAAGCCGGCTTTGAGGTAACTTCTTTGACTTGCACCGAGATGTGGTGTCGGGTAGCTCACTTCAAAATGGCTCCCGCCAAGCTGGGGAAATCGGCGTGCAATCTGAGATGACTGAAAGCAAATGAAGGGTCAGCGTGGGGCTTCTTCTTCCCAGTGGCACAGCCATGATTGACTAGCTGGACTGGGAGTGCCGTGAATGCAAAACAGCGCGCTGACGTCTCAGCTAAGGCGGCCGTTGGCACGTAGATTTTCAGCTCGTTTCAAAACCTGCACGATCATCGTGCCGATCCGCTCGATCCGTAGCTTCGTGTCCGGCATTACGCAAGTTCTTTAGCCAGAAGCCACCCGCATGAATTAACATACCTAATCAAATCTTGCGAACTTTAGCTGTAGAAAATCCTTCGTGTCAACGAGACAGAGTATTAATATGGATTAACTCCGTACGCACTACGAGGGCAATAATCACATCTGTGCACTGTGTTAATACCCCCGCTGGCCAGTATGCTGAGCGTCAAATTCGTCGCTGTGCTGTCATGGCTCTCGGCCGCAAGACAGCTTGTCCTCGCCGCGGATATTGACTGGGAGTCGATCAAAAACAGCCGTGGCGACAAGCTTCCCGATTTCAGCTACTGTGGCTATCGTAGCTCAGACAAGTCGCTCCCGGGTTCTACCGCCGCATCCGTTGTCGTCAAGGCCTCGTCGGGCGACCGGACAAAAGAGATCCAGGCCGCGCTTGACTCAACCGCTGCCAGTGGAGGAGGCGTTGTTGAGTTGGCAGCGGGGACGTTTCGCATCTCCCCAGGGTTGAATATCTCGGCCAACACACGACTGAGAGGCTCGGGCGTTGAGTCCACGACTCTTGACGTCTCAAAATTGAAGACGGCTGGACTTCCTCTCCTATCAATGGGCAATGGCACAAACGGGCGCATTAATCCCTCGTTTACTAGCAAGATCACCGACAAGTACGTAGGCATCGGTGCCAGAACTGTCACTGTGGAAGACGGCAAGCAGTTTGCAAAAGGCCAGACCGTCTTCATCTCGCGGGCAGCTACAGAGAAGTGGGTTCGTCAAAACGGCATGGCAGACCTTGTCCGAGATGGCGAGAAGCAAACTTGGGTGCCAGTAAGTCAATGACGGACCACATCCAATCAATATCAATGAAAATACTAACAATTTTTCATAGATTGGCAACTTGATCCAGCAACCTCGCATCGTCCAAGCCGTGTCCGGCAACAAGCTCACCTTAGACATCCCCCTTACCGACGCACTGGACCAGACGTACATGGAACCTTACGTGGCAGCCTACGACTTACCAGAGACAAACCCAGAGATCGGCATCGAGGACTTGTCTATCACACTAAGCCCGACTTGCGCCGGTAGGGTATACAACGAGTCAGAGCCGTGCAATGCTCCGGCCATCCAGCTGAACCCTTGGACGGTGGACAGCTTTGTACGAAACGTCAACATCACGGGCTTTAACAACTGCATCGACGTGCAATACAACGTGAGCCGGATTACAATCGAGAACGCAAGCTTCTTTCGCGATCGCGACACGGACCGACCCGGTGGCTACCCGACGGACATCAACATATCTGGCACGCAGGTCCTCGTTAAGGACAGCGGCCAGTATGGCCGTAAGACGGCTAAGGCGTTCACCGTCATCACGCAGGCCCGCGCCCCGGGGCCCAACGCTGTCCTACGCCATCACGTACAGTCAGACCTCCAGGAACTTTACCCACATCAACGTTGGGCTCACGGCTTCCTCGTGGAAAATACTAATGCCAATGTCATGTTCGTGAACCGCGGCACCGCAGGGTCGGGTCAAGGCTGGCCCATCAATGCAGGAGTGGCCTGGAATGTCAGAGGAGGCGTCAATGTCTCAAGCCCTCCGCTTGGTATCAACTGGGCAATTGGTAGCACTGGTCCTGTCGAATCAGTGTCGAATGGAACTCTGGTAAGCAATGGTACTGCTGTCACACCGAAAAGCCTTTATAATGCACAGCGTCAGAAGAGAAAGGGAACGGCTTAATCTGCCGGAAACCGACTTCGGGCGGGAGGGCCGGCCTATCTAAAGCGCCTTCTTCTCCTTGATCAAGTATCCCGTGTTCTATATACGATAGAGTGGGGTGGATGCCACTGTAGGATATCTGATAGACATGATTATTAGGCAACTTTTAGTTCAAAAGTAGGAAAATAGTGCAATGAAATACGAAAGGAAAGTCTAGTAATATTGACCGTAGTGGTCAGCTCATTATTCCCACCTCGAGTCTTGCCATCTGCTTCAAGAATCGCGTTACAACAGTGCTAAAGAACGAGTGAAGGCGACTTGTATTGCAACACATTGCTCTACATATGTTCCGAGAATCAATTAGTATTTCAGATGTCTGCAGAAAAGAATAGCCTTAATTTTGCGTATTGCAACTCTATATTACATGACGAACAGCCGAGCTTCTGATAAAAGCTGGGTCCATCTTATTCCATTATCTGTTTTAACCCATATTTGCGGCAAATGCTTTATGCCTTTGAGCAAATTGGCGAACCTGCTCTGACTATAGCGTTTGAGTAGGACCTCCTTAAAGAACACCCGGTGTGTTTCCGATGAGCTGGCAGCAGCAACCAAGAATATCGCCCAAACCAGAACGTGGGCACCCGGCCCATCCGCTGGTAGTTGCTCCAGTGTTATCTTGAACCGCTCTATACGATCTTCAGGATCGGCATCTGCCGCACGCCTTTTCTCATCATCGAGGGCCCAACTAGCTGAGTCCAGTCCTTGGAGGTATATGTCGTGGGCTTGCTGCATCACGTCCTCGATAGCGGCAAGCCGAACGTTGCCTTGGGATTGGCTTTGAGAACAGTACCGAACACAGTCAAAGTACTGGTCCCATTGAGATTGAGAGGTGAGAGTTGCTAAACCTGCCATTTCACTGATGTGGGGGGCGGCGTAGACTCGCATTCTAGCACAATGATTAGCTCAACTCTCCGCGACAACGATTTACCAAATCCGAATCGATGACCAGAGCCACGGTAAGCATGGAAAAAGTGTTGAGGGAAAGAGACCAAGATAAGACCTACTTCTGCACCTGGCGAGCCAAGAAGCGACCTAGCTCACTGGCCCATAACTCATCTTCACCTTTGAAGACATCTGTTGCAGAATGCAACATCCCAAGAATCATGAAGTAATCATCTCTCCCCGTCACCATGGCCGCAACAAGCAGCACAAGGACCGCCACCAGAATGGCTTGTTTCGCTTCATAACTGCTCCCTGCCAGATTACTGCGCCTCCGTAGTCCTTTGATGGCTGTATTATAAAGGGTCTGCGGGCTGCTGGCAATCGAATTCAGCCAACGCGACTGCTGCTGGGATGTGTACTGCAAATCAGAGCCGCTGTTTTGAAAGTATTCCGCCCAGTCTGTGCTTTTCTTGGCATCTCGGTGGAAAGCCGATACGGCGAGAACAGCCTCCATAACCAAGTCGTCGGTGTGAGCTAAGGGAAGAACGATGTATCTCCAGCCGTTGTGCCTTCCATCGATTGCTAGCATTTCGCTAGCGATGTGTTCTGAGTCTTGTCGAGACAAATGAGTTAGTCTTTCTCTCGTGCGTCGAGCGGATCCATAACATCGGCTGTCACCAATGAACTCACAATGCATAAGCAAGGCTTTCTTCCATGAGGGAACATCATCGAGCAGAGACTCCGTGAGTAGGAGGTCAGCTGGACTAATAATGGAAGATTCGAAGGAGGATAGCGATTGGTGCTCGGTATCTCTTGACAACCCCTCACGCTCGTCTGTTTGCAGGGTCCATGAAGCCTCTTCGGTCGTCTCTAAGAAGAAGCCTGTGTAGTCATTGAACGAATTTAAAAGGAGCGGGCTCGTCACGCTGGCATATAATTTTTCATCATCAAAATCGAACGCTATCAGCTGATTTGTCTCCTGTCTTGATGACGGGGCAGAATCGTGGCCCGCAGAAGGCTGCTCGGAGCTCAGCCGCTCGGGAGAGTCTCTTGGACTTGAGGATTCATGCTTGCTAGTCACCTTAGTCTGGGTGTGAAGGCGGCTAGAGAAGGGTATCAGTATAGAGGAATCACTGAAGCGGATATGGTGGGAGGAGTGCTACTTTTCACAAAGACTTTGGATAGTGTGGCCCCTCCACTTCCCGCGAGTGCTGACCCCCTGAGTAAAACGATATCGAATACCAACATCACTACCACTGCATGTAAGGCCTTTAGAACGACATTTATTGCACTGTGGAGTAGTTCGGTCGCAGGAGACGCGACGCTGTGAGCACTCATAACAACCTATAATTCCAATTCGTGGTCAGTGTGCGCATCGAGGCTGATAAGGGGTGAGAGTATCAG
The DNA here is from genome assembly GCA_902006505.2 of Clonostachys byssicola. Lineage (NCBI taxonomy): Eukaryota > Fungi > Ascomycota > Sordariomycetes > Hypocreales > Bionectriaceae > Clonostachys > Clonostachys byssicola. Next base: position 442,361 of record CABFNO020001538.1, on the reverse strand, counting down.
CGAAGACAACGGGGAGAGAAATTGCACACTGACCTTTGACTTTGGGGCGATAAGGTCGCTTTCGCTGAGGCATGTCTGTGCTTGCCTCGTTTTGGTGAGTGTGAGTGGCTCAGTGTTAGTCGGTATCGCACCTAAAGTGTTGTAGGATCAATTGGGAAGTTGAGATGAGATCTCGGATGGATGCTGGCAATGATGGAGACGTGCGTGCTTGGGAATATTGGCGAATCCCTGTGCAACAACGACAGGATCTCAAGTGGGCTGGCAAGAAGCAAAATAAGTCCCTATCTCCGATCTAGGATACTGATTTCCATGGAGGACGCGGGGTAACGGAACGGTCTAGATCCCGGGGATGATCCATGATAACGATGCGTTTGCCCGTGGATGTGATTGGATAGACAGTTGGGTGGTCTCTCTCGACTTGCCTTAAAAGGAATAATTAGCCACGTACCTGAGTCAGTCTGATAAGCGAGCCTCGCTTATGTAAGAAAGCCCGCTAGCTCGATACGGACAAGGGCATTCAGAGACGCCTAGACTTTCCTGCTCTACAGGCACTGACAATCTGGCTTCACGTGGACAATCCAATATTGAAGGAAGGGATTGTTCTCTCCTTATATTCACTGCAAGGTTTGATCTACTTCGATTATCATCGCAAGGGGTCAGGCGGAATAATCTGAGAGCTGACAACAAATATGCCGCTTCTCCTACCCTATACAGTCAAACGCCATCATTCAAATACGAACTTCAACGTCGATCTCGTACTGTTTCTCGTCTAGTGATATTAATATCAAGATCTAGATTATCTAATTATCCTATTTATATTGAATATTTAGTTGGAAGTAGGCCTTAATTGATTTGAATCTGGTATCATTCTATTCTATGTTCATTCAACTCACAGAGGTAATCATTTTTACCAGAAAGGATTATAATGGTGAAGTGAGCATCCCACTAATAAGAAATCCATGGTCAACACATAACTTCTTGACCAAATATCTTAGCGTTCTCTATCGCAACTAAGAAGATTAAATATTTTAGTTCTCTGGCGATAAAAACCATCTAGCTCATCTAGTCTCTCTCCGTAATGAGTTCTCTGAAGAAAGTTGATAAGTTTGAGAACTATCGTTGATATCATGAATCTTATCAACAAAACGATCATTACCTAAATCCCGTTTTAGGTAGGTTGAGAGAGACCTCTGATAGCCGGATAAACTGGGCTAGCCTGGGCGGGGATAACAGTGCGCTACGATCCCGGATGGCGAACATAACTGCCACTCATATCATCATCTGACTCGGTAATTATGGGGACTATGATGTGCCGATGTCTGGGGAAGTTGGATTCTTCCCAAAATTGGAGCTTCCCATTGGCTTTGAACCTCTGAGACGTACCTTGAAGCCCCTCTTCGCAGTGTCTGCAACAGCCCTGGCATTAATTGAATGTCATAACTTAAGGCGCAGTTGCCACTTCACCCCAGATTACACTATCCCGCAAAAGGAACCCTAAAGCGACCCTCGGTCGGGTTCATCTCCATCGTTATCTTGAATTGCCCTTTTATGGAGCTATATGAGTTCGTTGGGTTCTCTAGCTCGATATTTAGCTAGTTGTTCTCATCTCATCTGCAACCTGGCCAGGATAAATAGAAGGCCTGTGGCCTCCTTCTCCTCAGCCTTCAATTCCTCAGCTCACCTTCTAACAATTGACTCTTCAGAACGGAAGCACCTACTAAGGAGCTCTCTTTCTTTTCTTTTCTCAAACTTCTCTTCCTTTCTCTGAACTTGCTTCGTAATTGAAGCTTTTTAGAGCCATCATGGCGGTGGCCGGATCGGTGAATAAAGAGATTGAGGAGGACCGTACATCTGCACGCGATGCAGACAACCAACCGTACCGTCAACAGCAGACAAAGCGCGGTCTGTCTCCCCGACATGTCCAGCTTATGATGATTGCCGGAGCAATCGGAATCGGACTCTTTGTTGGTGTTGGCGGCGTGCTGCGCAAGGCCGGGCCACTTCCTCTCATCATCGGTTATATCATCTACGGAGTCGGCTTTATCTATCCTACATCGCTTGCTGTCGCCGAGATGCTCGCCTGGCTTCCCCTCCGTGGCTCCATCTATGAATTGGCTGCTCGATATGTCGATCCCGCCCTTGGTTTTGCCATGGGGTGGACCTATTTCTTTGCGGGCGCGATGTTGGTGTGTACTGAGTACTCTGCGGTGGCAACTGTCATACAGTTCTGGAACACATCGGTCAACCCAGCCGTATGGGTTGCTATAGTTATGGTAGTCTGTGTGTTGCTCAATCTGGTTGCTGTGAAGTAAGCTGTTTCCTTCCCAGGTCTCCTTATTCCCCTGCCTTGTACTAACCTTATATTTAGATGGTACGGCGAAAGTGAGTTCGTCATGTCTTCTACAAAGATCCTCCTTCTTACCGGTCTTGTTTTGGCTACAATCATTACTATGGCCGGAGGAAACCCAAATCACGATCCTTACGGCTTTCGTAACTGGTCTGGAGGCAACTTCGTACATTCTTACTATGCCGAAGGGGCCACCGGCGTCTTCTTGAGTATCTGTGTTTCCGTCCGATACGCTGGATTTACCGTCGCGGGTCCCGATATCCTGGCACTCGCTGCCGCAGAGATGAGAAACCCTCGGAAAACCATCCCCTCAGTCGCAAAAGTAATTCTGTACCGAATTGTTGGCGTTTATATCGTCGGAATTGTCGCCGTCGGAATTATCTGCTCATCTCGCGATCCGCGCCTGATGGGAGCCATCGACTCAGGTGAGGCGGGAGCTGCTGCATCTCCCTGGGTTTTAGGGCTTATGAACGTGGGAATCTCTGGATTTCTCCCCGGGTTCATCAATGCACTCATTATGCTTTCTGGATGGTCGTGTGGAAATGCCTATCTATACAGTTCCAGTCGTACTCTGTACTCCCTGGCCCAGGATGGGAAGGCTCCGAAGATTCTGCTCAAGTGCACCAAGTCCGGCGCCCCTTGGGTTTGCGTTATGGTGGTCAGTGCAATCTCTTGCCTCGCTTTTCTGGTCGCTTCCAACAGCACCATTGAGGTTTTCAACTGGTTCGTGGACCTGACTACCGTCTCCCTCGTGGTCAATGCTACAGCCATGTCCTGGGTCTTCCTGGGCTGGCGTCGAGCACTGAAGAAGAAGGGGGTCCCGCTCGTTGGCAAGAATCACTTCAAAGCTCCGGGTCGGTTGGCGAAGCTCCTTGGCCGAAAGAGTCAGCATCCGGAAGTTAATGATGAGACCATCATTTTCCCATATGTGGCTCCAGGTGGTTGGTTCTTCCCCTACACTAGTCTACTGTTGGGTAGCTGTGTCTGTTTATTTATCGGATTTGATGTGTTCTACCCATTTTCTTACCGAGGCTTCATTACAAGCTACTTTGGACTCGTCTGGTTCTTTGGAATGTTTCTATTCTGGAAAATCTTCAAGCGTACGAGGTTTGTCAACGCTGCTGAAGTGGATATATTCGCTGGCGGACTTAAGCAGGAAATTGATGATGAATGTCGGCACTGGGAAGAGGGTGCTGACGATACGGAGAAGGCAACACAATCAGTCAAAAATTGGGTCCGGAAGGCCCTCTCGAAACCTGCAGTTTGATTCAAAACACGGACGATGTGGATTCCCAGTTTGTCTCACAAAGATAGGATCGAGCAGTGTTCTGGCCTTGTACATTTGGTCATTGTTTGTACACAAGGTATCTACCGAGCGTCCAGCCATAAACAACAATGAAATTTTGGACCTAAAGTGACTTGAGCTGTGCCTGTAGTCAAAGGATCATGAGATGTTTCCACAAGTCGTGAGCTAACATAACAATGCCCAATGGACCAACTACGACATGAACTAGTTAGTTAATTCCGAGCCGAGCGGTAGTAGGCCGCGGGGTTTAGACTCTTCTTAACCCCGGGTTGTATCCAGGGTCTTGGTTTGGGTTTTAGTGTGAAAAGTGTAGGTCACGTGGATAATCTCGAGAGAACGTGCTCAAACATGATGTAACAATGCATGGGGAGAACGTTAATCTGCTTACGCACCGCATAAGCACTTTGATCACTATGTTAGCCCGTTGAACAATATACAGATGCGGTTCACATATGTGCGATGTATATGAAACTGGTCATACTAGTGGTTCTTGGTAACGTGTCCAGTCGTTGACGTGATTTAAATAACTCACGTAACGATGATGTTATCTGTAATTAGTAATGGCCGGGGTGTGGAATTTAAGACTTCCCCTCCCTCGTTCCCATCGCATTTCTCCCGCCATCAATCATCCATCTGTCACAAAAAAGTTTTCTTTTGCTCGGCTGAAATTTATCCCGATTCAAAATGTCACCAGTTCGATCCGCTTATGACCCAAAGGACATGGAGTTCCGCCACCTGGGCCCTACTGGGCTCAAGGTGAGTGTCCTGTCACTGGGAGGATGGTTGACGTACGGAGGCACCCAGAAGGGCAGCATCGTCAAGGAGTGCCTGGAGACCGCCTGGAACCATGGCATCAACACCTTCGACACGGCTGAAACATATGCCAACGGCGAGTCCGAGGTAGAGATGGGCCAAGCCCTGAAAGAGCTCAACTGGCCCCGCGACGAGTACGTTCTCACCACCAAGATCTTCTTCGGAACGGGTCGCAAGGAGCCAAACACGCGCGGACTGAGTCGCAAGCACATCGTTGAGGGGCTGAAGAGCTCTCTCCAGCGTCTTGACCAGCCCTATGTGGATATTGTGTTCGCCCATCGGCCAGACTATGCCACTCCGCTGAAAGAAATCGTCGAGGGGTTCACCCAAGTCATCCGCAATCTGAACCTTGCATACTACTGGGGCACCTCGGAGTGGAGTGCGTCACAAATCACCGAGGCCACCCAGATTGCTGAACGCTACAACTTGATTGCACCAGTCGTGGAGCAGCCTCAGTACAATGCTTTTCACCGCGAGCGTTTCGAGGTCGAGTACGCTCCGCTCTTTAAGAAGTTTGAGTATGGAACTACCATCTGGTCGCCGCTTGCATCTGGTCTCCTGACTGGTAAATACAACAATGGCATCCCGGAGGACTCCCGCTTTGCTACCAACAAAGCCTTTTTCGAAAAGAGCATTGAAGCACTTAAGACCGACGAAGGGAAGGCTAAGATTGAGAAGGTGAAGAAGCTCACGTCTGTTGCGGAGAAGCTGGGTGGAAATGTCTCTCAGCTTGCTCTCGCTTGGTGTCTCAAGAACCCCAATGTTAGCACCGTCATTCTTGGAGCGACAAAGGTTCACCAAATTGAGGATAACTGCAAAGCTCTTCAGCTCTCCAAGAAGTTGACTCCAGAGATTATTGAGGAGATCGAAAAGATTCTAGATAATGCACCCACTGGGATCCCCACATACGGCCGGGAGAGGTAAAAAAGACATCAGGTCCTCCGTATAATTAAATATATACCTTTTTACACCACAATTAAGCTTTCAGGTGTCCGAGTCCGATGGAAACTTCGTTTCATTCCTCATCAATCTCTTTTGCCTGTTTCGAGTGTTTCGCTGCGACGCTGAGTTCCTCTACATTAGACATGTCGGCGGCCCCAAACAGCTCATCCATTCGTTCCAAAGAGATCTAGAAAGGAAACTCGTGTTAACCCTGAGTAGCCAGGGCATATTCCTCATGCTTGCAAGGGTGGACTTTACTCACGCCTTTGGTTTCTGGGACCCAAAAGGCAAGAATCGCCATGGTGAGATTGAGGGACCCAAAGATAAAGTACGCCCCAAATGGCGTAGAGACCAGCATCACTGGGGTCGCCTTTGACACTGCGAGATTATGCACCCAGTGCGTGAACGAGGCCAAGGCAACGTTGTAGGCTCGCAGACGGTTTGTTGGTATTTCGGAAACGTAAATCCATGCTAACGCCATAAATAAGAATAGGCACGTTGGAAGGTAAGATACTTTTGAAGCTATAGTACTCACATACAGGCCCCCAACCCATGTTGAAGGCAGCGGCAAAGATGTATACCATGGCTAGAGCGGCAATGCCAGCTGGGGGTGGCCTGTCATTCTCGCCAATCTTTGGTCCGAACCGGACATACTGCTCATATCAGTTGAATTGTGCCAGAATCCTAGGTCTCTTCTACTCACAAATCCTAGGAAGAACATGCAGAAGCCCTGTAAGGCACCACTCCACATGAGAGAAAGACGACGACCAAGAGAATCGGCAAGGAAAAATACAAATATCAAGCAAGTGACCACCTTGACGATGCCATAGATGCCTTGGGCGAAAAGGGCCGTAGTTGTACTCGAAAGGCCAAGGTCTCGGAAAATGGTGGGAGCATAGTAATTGATGGCACCAGTCTTGATGAGCATATGTTAGTATCACTTGATATTAATGAAGGAAAGAGAGGAAATGGGAAATGAAAGGACTAACCCCTGACCACTGCTGAAATGTAATCATACCAACAGTTAACAGTGCTCGCTTCCGATTTGTAGGGACCGTCCAGCACTCCTTTTGCAGCGACCAAAAGCCCACACCCTGCATGGTGGCCTTTTCTTGATCCAACTGCGTTCGTAATTCGAGAAGCTCCCCCTGTATATAAGGGTGCTCGACAGGAAGGTGCCGGACATCCGACAATACAGCACTCGCTTGATCCCACCGGTCCTGAGAGGCGAGCCATCGCGGAGATTCGGGACACCCTAGCATGCTGAAGAACAAAAGAGCAGGGCATATCGACTGGCAGGCCAGCGGAACCATCCATGTAGCCATAGGCTGCTCAGAGAGGGTACAATTAGCCATCTTCGGTAGAGTAGGTCCAGGAGAGATATAGGTACTCACCGGAAGATGTAGCAAAGCGCCATAGTTAATGAAGTATGCCATCATCCCGCCCATGACCAGGAGAAGCTGGAAGAATCCAACTAGAAAGCCACGAATGGCACGAGGAGAGTTTTCGGAAACGTAAGTAGGCGCAAGCATTGTTCCCGCGCCTAGTCCCAGGCCTTCAACAAATCTAGCCATCATATTAGTCGCATGAACAAGAAAACTACTTGGTATAGTTCTTACCTTCCGATGTAGAAAACTGATAGATGACCGTAAGAAAACGCTTGCATGATCCCACCGATAAATCCCGTAATGGCAACGGCGATAAGAGCGGGCTTTCTGCCCTTGCGATCAGCAATGGGACTGGAGAGAAGGGCACCGGCCACAGCTCCCGCTTGCATCGTCGTGACAAGGTTGCCTGATAGATCAGCAGCGGCTTTAGGTGGTTGAGTATCAAGACCAAATTCACTATCGATCAGAGAGTTAGCCACAAACGCACTCAAGATACATGTCTATGGCAGCAAGACATACTTACCGCTTGAAATCAGGCATTGCTAGGACACCACCAATGATTCCTGCGTCAACCCCAAAGAGTGCTCCAGCAAAGCATGCCTGCGTAATAAGAAGATCAGAACAGTTGATGAAATAAAACCCAATAATGAAATTTCACGTACCGCAGCGGCCAGGGCAAGAACACGCCAATTGTAAATCTCAGGGGGATCAACACGGATGGCTTCATTGCGAACCACGCGCCGGAGAACCGAGTGAATTGTCATGTCTGTTGAAGTGTATGATGTGAAGGCAGAATGGGGAAGTAAACTTCCTGCAAGGTACCTTGATCTACTCTAGCAGTCGAGAGTGTTTGGCTGTTCCCAGTTGCGCAATTGTTGTTGTAAGGTAGAGACAATTGTTGCTGAAGATGGCGTGGTATTATGATGACCAGCCAAGGCACACCCCATTAAAATATCTGCTGGGTGTAGCAGCGTCCTTTCTTGTGGGGACCAAAGCCAGTGCCAAAGGGCTGTTCATCTAGGTGCGTCGAAGGGAACTCTAGAAAAGTTGGGGGATGTAATGGCGCATATTAATGGCGCGACTTGTGCCTATGGAGTGGCGGTTGTTTTCTTTGACAAGGGCATACAAGGCAAGGCTGCTCTCCCGTATCAAGGGACGGCCGAAGTGGTGGGATGAGTGCAGAAATCCAAGTACCGTAAACCTCTTTGGCTGGAAGGGAAGCTCCTGAACTGAGGACCCCCTGACGATATGTGTCAGAACCCCACATCCCCGGATTCTGAGTTAAGAGAACGTTCAGGGGAAGAAATTGGACTTGCCATCGGGGATGCTCGGCTATGGACCGACTTGCCCATGTAATCGGGGAGCATCGGGCTCATGCCGACACACCAAGCAGTGCCGGCCCGTTGTATCTCCTTCTCACCATGGACACCTTTCTGGAACATTTGGGAGATCCCTACAATAGAGAAATTGGCATCCAATTAAGAAAACCCACGCTGTACACCTAGTTCCACGGAATTTTCACGCAATCTGAGGCGACTGTTTAGTTCCTCTTCACTCTCTCCGAGGAGCATTCACAGGCGAATTTTATGATGGTAGAATGATTTAGGTATCATGATTCACCCTTGTATTACGAACCCTTTCCAAAACCTGCCCATATCTGTTCTAGCTCTAAGCCGAGTGATGACGCTGGCCACCTGCACTTGTCACGGCAAGTTTCAAGCATTTCGAGAAGGCAGACTCTCTGACGATCGTCTTGCATGAACATGCCAGCTATAATGAAGAAGAGGTCAATCCAAGTTCGATAAATATCACGGGATATACTTACCAATGAACAGGCACTGTGAAGACATCATACTTGATGCGTCTTCTGTCAGGGTCAGACCTATACCGCAGACGAGATCTATGCTGTCCTGGATTGTCTTTTGCCGGTGCATGAACTTCTCCATGCCGCCCAAGCTTGGCTCATGAGCGCAGACAAGAATCCTCGAAACGTAATGGATCTGCATGGCTAAGCCTAGTATTGTAATTAGCATGGAGAAATATTCTGCGGGGATGAAGAATCTACCAAAGCTTTGAGGGTGTATGAGCCGCGGTTTGAAAACTTGACTTCCATAGCGGGTCATAGCAGGCAACTCCGAGAATTCAATCGTCAGATGCGATTCCCACTCCTCGAGCATCTCCTTGAGAGCCTTCGCCCACTCAAGTCTTCCGACAAATGTTCCTTCTGTCTCCTCGGATGGGCCCACAGCACAGAAGTTTATTACCTGAGCCAGTATCCAGACCGCACGTGAAGCTAACTCATAGCTGTTCAGGTCCGAACAGGCCTTTTTAGGTGTCCAAGTGCTGTATGTTCGACGCCTTCCTCTCAATGCCGCCCAGATATCCTGACGCAGCCAAGCCCACCATGTCGTGCTCTCAAGGCTCGAAACTTCCACTTCGATCTGCCGCGACCGAAGAATCCAAAAGACTCCTTGCAGATGCCGTTGCCAATCCTGCCGGGAGCCCCGAAGCATCTCGTAAGTTGAAATGATAAGGGTAGTCGCCATCAGCTCTTGGCTACGCTGGTAGGTAGAATAACGCATAGCTTTCTGGACATAATGTAGAGTTTGGTAATAATACTGCAGTGCGCTATTCTGATCTATACGTTCTTTTTCGGGGATTGTTTCGTCGAGCGACTGATGATAGCCGGACAAAGCCAAGATGGCATTTAGCAAGCCCGCATTCCGGGCTGCAAGACGCGGAACTATCGTCGAGAACGTCCGGGCGTTGTCAAAAAGATCAAGCTGTTCGAGAAACATGATTACTAAACTGACAGAAATGTCATTCGCACAGTGAACAACGTACCCATGAGCATATTCGATGGACAAAGTTCTCAAATAAGATCTGTTCTCTCTCAAGCAATGCGATGCTTTCCGATGCTTGCCACATATCTTGCTCACAACTACCGTCGTTTGCAAAGTCTCTCTCCAGGTTTTGATCGTCAATGAGTTTCGTTGCACGTTGCAACTGTGTCATATCATTATCATCTTGACTGTCTAATGGACCTGGAAATCCCCATTCGACACTAGGCGAGACAACCTTCTCTTGAAGCTCGTCACGGAATAGCCCAAACCAGCGGGCTGCGGCCACACTCACAGACGCGGTACGAGGCGTTAGTGGCGAGTCTGCTTGTTGCTGTATTGCATGATTACCAACCCAATCAAGGGTCTCAGCAATTCCGCCTGTAAGGATGTTGGGCACATCAGACGGTACCAGAGTTGATACTGCTGCTTCGGACGACTGCGTTGCTGCAATGGAGCGAACGGCTTCCAATAGGCTACCTTGCGAGTCCAGGACCTGCCCCAGCTGCCGGAGGATTTCGAGACTGGCAGGATCGAATGAAGAATGGTCCCTCTCGGCATCATCGTAGGAGCAAGAGATGCTGATTGAGGCGCAGAAGCCGCAAGTGGGCCGTACGTTATCGCACTTGGTTTTTCTTGCACGACACACATGGCAAGCTTTCGAGCTCCTCTTACGCGGGTACCGGGCGTCTGAAGGTGGATTAGCAGGACGTTTCCGTAATCCTTGAGCCTCTGACTGTGCCAGGGGAGGGGTCCCCTCCGGGAGGGGATGCTCAGACATGTGGAACGCGATCAGACACCGAAATGCCACCAATTAAAGACATTAGTAGAGGTTTGCACCGCCGTCGAACAGAGTTGAGAGTGGATAAGCATACGTTGAGTCTGAATTCGAGGCAATGCAGAATGAGCAGGGTTCGGGGAGGTGTCGGGAGGGGATGAGTTGATGATGGCCAATCTCTGCCACAACCCCGCAGTTGGACAGGACACCCACGCAGATTAATTTAGTTTATGCGGTCACGATGGACATCCCTAAGAGGAGATGGCCGGCCTGGGGGATTTAATACGGATCCGAATCGCGAAGGCGTGCCAAGAGTCTGGACAATTATGCCGATTTCGGGGACCGTCGGTAGCCAGTATGAGGAACTCGTTGCTTGTAGCGAGATGGCGGGATATGATACTAAGATGTTGGCTTTGGTACATTATAAGCAGGCTCATGCTTCGGTACATTCATGCTCCCATCGCTGTCGGTCGCATCTAGTCGTTGAAGCTCTATCCCCTCATTTTAGGCCCTTTATTAGCTGATCGGTTGAGTTGTTCCCGTTTTATTAATCTATCGCAATGGGGGAATTGAAGATCAATGGCAGCACCCTGTCCAGGCCGTGGCAGAGCACTCATACCGAAGCCCAGCCTCGAGACTTCTCGACCGACATTCTCGTTGTCGGTGGTGGCCTCGGCGGAGTGTCTGCAGCTCTTGGAGCATTGCGCAGAGGACGCCGCGTCTTCTTGACTGAAGAGTATGAGTGGCTGGGCGGCCAGCTTACCAGCCAAGCCGTGCCCCCAGACGAGCATAGCTGGGTCGAGCAGTTTGGAGTGACCCGGTCCTATAGGGCTTTGCGTGATGGAATTCGCCAGTATTATCGGGATCATTACCCCCTGACCGACGAGGCAAGACGAAGACCACAGCTGAACCCGGGCGCTGGCCATGTCAGCAAGCTGTGTCATGAGCCTCGCGTCGCAGTCGCAGTCATAGATGCCATGCTCATGCCTTACATTGGGGGTGGTAAGCTCGTCATAAAGAAGCGTACAAGACCTGTCTCGTGCGAAGTGGACGGAGAAGGCATCGTCCGCAGCGTCACATTCCGCCGTCTTGATAATTCAGGCATCTTTACAGTTAAGTCTAGCTATGTAATTGACGCCACGGAGCTTGGAGATCTTCTGCCTCTATCCAAAACTCCATATGTGACCGGATTCGAGTCACGCCAGGATACCGGGGAGCCCAGTGCCCCTGACGAGGCACAGCCGCAAAACTCCCAAGCTGTCTCTATATGCTTCGCAGTTGAGCATATCGAGGGAGAAGATCATACAATACCGAAGCCTCTGAACTACGACTTTTGGCGCAATAGACACCCCGAATTCTGGGGTGCACCGCTCCTTGGTCTGAAAGCGCCTCATCCACGGACACTCGAGATTGTTGAACGCGAATTCACTCCAAATCCCAACGATGACCCGACATTGGTTGTTGCAGACCAGCGCAAGTCGGGCGGAGACATGAATCTTTGGACTTTCCGCCGCATCGCCGCGCGCGACAATTTCGCGCCTGGAGCTTACCAATCGGATGTGTGTCTCGTCAACTGGCCCATGATTGATTATTTCGAGAAACCGATCATTGACGTCACAGAGGATGAGCTTCAAGAGAGCCTCAGCGAAGCCGCTTCTTTGTCTTACAGCATGCTCTACTATCTACAGACGGCGTGCCCCAGAGCAGACGGTAAGGGCACAGGATACCCAGGACTTCGGCTACGAGGCGACATCACAGGGACAGAACATGGATTGGCAATGGCACCGTACATTCGAGAATCGCGCCGAATCAAGGCTGTCACCACCATTGTTGAGCAGCATCTCTCCTTGAAGGTCCGTGGCGAGAAGGGGGCAGTCCAGTATCCCGACAGCGTGGGAGTTGGAATGTACCGCATCGATCTCCACCCATCTACTGGTCAAGACAACTACATCGACGTCGCCTGCTGTCCTTTTCAGATACCATTGGGCGCTTTAATCCCACTAAAACAGTCTAACCTGCTTGCAGGCTGCAAGAATATCGGGACCACGCACATCACCAACGGGTGTTATAGACTCCATCCTGTTGAGTGGAACATTGGCGAGGCAGCAGGGTTGCTGGCTACACACTGTCTGGACACGGGGCTCTCGCCGCACCAAGTTCAGGGAGACGCCGGGCTATTCAGCGAGTTTCACAAGGTGCTTCTCCATGAAGGCATTGAAACTGAATGGCCTGACGTTTCCGGGTACTGAAGAACCCGCGAGCTGCCTCCAGATTACCAAATGTTCACCAGACGAATTTTGAACTGCTATCAGTTGGCCATACACCGGTGGCATTGCCCGTTCACTAGCTCAGCAGACAATGGAAGCAATGACAACGCCCTCTGCTGCCGCCAACAGAATCCTTCGAGGCTAGACACTCAAAGCATCGGCGAGGTTTCGTAGTCGTCATACATTCGTGAGAGCAAGAAATGCGCGTGCGCTTCAGGATTCTGGTTCACACTGACTCCCCGCTACTATGGCTTGGGAAACTAGTTGAGATAGTTAACACCACTGAATTACTGAAAGTATTGAAATGTATGAATGGCTTGGTTAAATTTGAGTTTTGAAGCGTACATGTAACCAAGTATTATAACTATAGTCATGTAGGGTCTTTCCAAGAAGTGTAGGCCGCGACTAAGATCTTTTAAATACCCAAATCACAAATGCGAAGGCAAGGCCTCAGGACGAATCCTCATGTACTGACGACATGGGACAGAGTTCGAGTATAAAGTTACAAACAGCAATGACAGATGCCCGTCCCGACATCTCAACACAATGAATAGTCCTTGTTCTGATACCCAGGAGAATGTTCTTAATTTCTATTTGAGAAAACAATCATCAGAGGCGCTAGTGCCAGTGTAAAATTGTCTTGTTTGCCGTCCAAGAACGCTTCTACAGACACCCCTGGAGCAAACTCAACAACATACTTTCGCAATATAGTCGAGACGACGTGTCGAATTTCCATTAAGCCCAGGTGCTTTCCGATGCAAGAGTAACGACCTGGCATCCAACCCCATTAGCCCATACTCGGTGTAGAGAAAAGAGGGGAAAAGAGCGGAAACATACCGACGGAGAAGGGAACAAATGCTGCGCTATTTTTAACCAACTCTGGATTTGTTGTCCATCTTTCGGGGATAAAGTCATTGGGTGAAGCAAAGTTTCTCTCATCTTGGGCGCAGTGAGTTAGATAAGCCGGTCTAAATTGACAGCGAGAGATATCGGATACGTTGAACTTACCTCGACAAATTGTGTGTGTGGGAACTTGAACGATAGTGTTACCAGGGATAAAGTGCTTGCCGATTTGAAGACCTTCAGGAGGAGTGACGCGCTGAACCCCCGAAGGTACTGGAGGGTGCAGACGCAGAGTCTCATTAATGACCGCATTTAAAAATGGCAATTTAGATAAAGACACGGAGTCCACTGTATCAGGGCCGGCGTAGACCTCATCGATCTCATTTTGGAGACGCGTGATTATTTCCGGACGACGGCAAAGTTCGTAGAAAAGACACGTAAGAGATGCTGCTGTTGTATCACTGTTAACAAGTTAGAATAATGCAATCTAGAAAGCAATGTTTCATTTCGGCTGACCTTCCAGCCACAGCAATAAGGGCGGCATCTCCTGTCAAAAGAAGCTCATCCTGGAAAGTAGGTTGCTTGCTATTGTGGTCCTCCAAAAGCCAAGAGAACACATCTGGCCGATCTGGGGTCATCTGCAGGAAAGATCAGCAAAGTCAGCCAAGATCAAGGGTTGACCGAATGGCATCAGTTCCAAAACATACACTCTTTCTTCCAGTGACTTGAGATTGTATCCAGCTCCAAAACGACTTTGAATCCCTGTTCAGAATGGGGATGCCCTTCAACACGTCAAGAAGCCACACGAGATGGCCGAAAACCCCAACAGTGGCCATGAACTCATGCAGGGAGTTCATAAAGTGGTGCTTTACACCACCTCGGAGCATACCGAACGACTTGCCCCAAGCCAAGTCCCCCATGACGTCGAAGCTGTAAAAGTTGAACCAGTCAGTGACATTGACGGGGTTTCCTTCCGTCGCTGCTAAATGTGAAAGAAGTTGGTCTGCGTAACCGACGACTCGGGGTTCATAGTCTCGTAGGGCTTCGCCAATCAGGCCAGTTAGTCATTTACCTCTTTTTATGAGATTGGGGTCCTGTGGTCGTACCTTTTGCGCTGAAGCCACGGTCCCAAATCCGCCGGCGTTGTACGTGCTGTGGCTTGCTTCTGATCATCTGGAGGGATATCATGGGATTGTTGATGGTATACCAGGGGCCCTTTGCACATGTAGACTTGGGGCCGTGAATTGCCATGACTGCGTCCGGATCAGCTATAGATAGCTCTGATGGCCCTAATGGAAAGTTGTGTGAGCTATGCCATCAACTAGAACACGATCAAATTTAGCCTTACCAATGCGCACGAAGTCACCGTGCTGTTGGTGGAGCTGTTCAACTTCCTCGTACAAATGCGATCTCTTGACCGAAAGATATGTGATGTAGAAATTAGAGAATCGCGCTAAGAAAGGTCCTGGAAAAGCACACAGCCTGTGAAATAAGCTGCGATAAAGTGCCATGCTGGCGAAGACTCCCGAGACGGCCAGAAGTCCAAGCGTGGTAGCGATGCTGACCGATCT
Organism: Clonostachys byssicola; assembly: GCA_902006505.2. NCBI lineage: Eukaryota > Fungi > Ascomycota > Sordariomycetes > Hypocreales > Bionectriaceae > Clonostachys > Clonostachys byssicola. The sequence continues at coordinate 427,266 of CABFNO020001538.1, read as the reverse complement.
ATACACGGAGAATGGAGGCTCGTCCTGTAGCGGCACTGTGGCTAGTACAGTAATGGCGCCAACGTAGAGCGAGAATGTGGAGAGAATAATCTTCCAGGTCATTGTGTCCCATTCGCCACGTCGAAAAATAAATAGGTGGCATGCCATTCCTGCCAGAAAGGCAGCTATGCGAGAGCCTATGAAAATATGCAACATCATGTACAAGTAATTGTTTTTGATATAACGTGTTTGATTTGTCGTCAGTCATCTAATGAGTTGTAGTAAGCTCATGAAGCATCGGGCTTCCAAAAGCTCGTGATTTATATACATGAGTCTTGTCAGTACTGCTTCATCGCCGGTATTGCTATCAGACCAATGAGAGACGTTGTAAAGAAATCACATCTGCTCTCCCTCTATGTCAGGGGCCCCGAGTCAGTCAGCCTCGTAGCTGCAGCCATCCGAGCGCTCCCCACATTCCCGCTTTCCCAGATCTGGGGAAGATGCGGGGTACAACGCAGATCCAACAGGGTTGAACCGAGGCCAAAGTGACCTCTCGGATCACGATATCTCTGGGGTACAACTTCTCGGCTGCGCTGCTACTCAACTCCACATCTCCACATCTTCAAGACATCTTCGAGTCGCCAGATTTACTGCCGGGAACATGCCATCACCCCGTTCAACAGCCACGCATTCTCAGCCCGATGCGAGTAATGCTGACATGAGTCAGTCCGATCGCCCAGGCGCCTCTACTGCGGCGGCTCGCCGTGCAAAGAAGCGAGAGCAAGACCGTCGATGCCAGCGTTTGGCGCGGGAGCGCACCAAGAACCGAATATCCTATCTGGAAGGCTTGGTAGCAGAGCTGAGACAGGAAGGGACCAACCAGCAGCTCCAGGCACTGTGGAAGCAGTGTGACGAACTAGTAGCCGAGCGTGATGCTGCTATTCAATCACTATCTACCATCGAACGATCCATTGTGAACTATAGGCAAACAGCTCTGAGGACACCATCATCTCGGGGACCACGAGAATTGGACCAGAACCAATCAGCTTCCTTACAATCACGTCGTCCCACAGCTGAGATAGTACCCAACACTGAAGCAGCTGTGGCGGCTGAGTATGGCCCTTCTGAGAGCATGGCAACCATGTCCCCGCAGCCCGTGCTCGCATCAGAAGTTCATCAGGACTTACCGGTGGGACAGGAGGCTATAATTCCTGCTCCTATAGGCGCCTGTCATTGTTCTCAAGACACCTCCGGCGCCCCTGTAAATCTTTGGAGAGCGGCCAATGAGATTCTTTCCGAGCCACTTCAACTATCGTTTTCCCTGATGGATAAAGAGAACTCCCTCGAGCACGATGCGCCGGTAAGGGCCGTGGTTGAGGGTTGGGACTCCCTCGTGAACATTGCTGGAGGTAAACTCCCTCCATCATGGGAAAAGCTACGACAGATCGATGAGCTATTGTTTTCCAGCTGCGGGAATGTTGAAAGGCTTGCAATTCTACGCCTCATGAATGAACTATGCCGCTATCACCAGGAGCGGTCGCCAGAAAGGCAGGCTATGCTCCCAAGCTGGTATCTTGCAAGGTATGAACGACTTTCTCTCTCGATCTCACTCAATCACAACGCCTACTAATCTTTACTATAGGCCATCGCAAAAGATAGCCCACTCTTACGCGATCGACTACTTCTCATGGTGAGCATTTGTATTGACTATAAAAGTGTTTACACTATCTGACTGATCATGTCTCTGCAAGGCCCGGTTTACGCGAGCGATTTGTATTCGAACAGCACCGTTACTGTACCAATCGGTTTTGGAAAACCTTCTCTGATAATCTCCGAATCCTCTGGCCGTTTGAATTTCGCGACTGCTTCAGCCGCAACGTCCTCACTGGACAGTACAGTATATCGCCCGCTTTCCAGGAACGAATCGACGATATCAGGTCCTGGACAATGTCGTCTGACATGTTCAATGCCTGGCCGGAGTTCTTAGCTGATATACCCGTGTACAACCCCATTTGTCTTTCTCTACCGACAAGCCGTTCACATCTTAAGCGGCCAGTCCTACGGAACCGGGACTTGCTTGCGGACAGATCGGAAACAGAGGGAGGCCACACTGTGCCAGGAGCGGAACCCTGGCTGATCATGAACGAGCATTACACAGTAGCTGGGAGAACAACCGTTGACGCTGAAACACCTTGCATGACGCTGGACACGGGATTCGAGGGTTTGGGCAGCCTTGATGACCTTTTGCTATTATGAAATCCCTCATCCTCTAAGGCAGAAGACTTGAATTATCTATGATCTATGTTTGTATTCTTAAATGCCTATGTAGCCCGTGATTCGGATAACACCCCCAATTGTACTAAATGATGCGTATCTAAGATGTCTCAGATATTGGAGGTGAAAGACACTCGAATAAAGTAAAAGGGTTCAGGGAATTTCCTATCTGCTGGTCAGAGAATGATATATTTCAATAATAAAGTGCCAACATTGAGAGAGAGTCCATTTCTGTGCTATTAGGAATTAGAACTTGGCATTCCTCGTCCGACACCGCCGGACAGATTGTGCTAAAATATTAGCCTGGAGCTACGAGGTGTTGCGAGTCAGAAAGCGCGATTCGGCTCCCCACGTCGAACCCCATCCGCCATTGCCAGGATGGTACAATTACCGAAAAAAACAACCACGCTGCAGTACTAGAAAGGTGCACATGGATGCCCCCCAGAATTGCGGAAACGAACCCCGGACTTATCTGTTAAGGAAACGAGATTACGGGACTTCGGTACGTATATGTTGAGAGCATTTCTTGTCGCACTGCTATGCTGATCGCTAATTCATCCAGACATCCCACATATTGACTATCATCGCATCAAAATGACCGCGGATTCATTACTTTCTTTCGATGAGTTCTCCAATATTATCAATGGAGAACTACGCAAAACCAAGGAAACTCGTTACTCCATCAACCCTTCGACACTTGAACATAACCCCTCAGTCCCTGTATCATCCTCCAATGATGTCGACGAGGCCGTGGGTCATGCAAGAAATGCTTTTAAGAGTTGGAGCAAGATACCTCTTTCTGCGCGGCAAGACGCTGTCGTTGCCCTTGCTGCAGGCCTTCAATCACTAAAAGCCGACTTCGCCCGCCTGCTTGTCCGAGAGCAAGGCAAGCCAGTAAGCAGACCATTTTGTTTCAAAAAAGCCAAAAGAATGATTGAAGACTCTCCAATTGCTAACTAGTTGGATCTCTAGCTCTGGGCTGCCGAAAACGAAATCGATGCCGCCTGTCACTGGTTGAAAGTCCAAGCTGAGCTTCCCTTTTCCGAAGACGTCATTCTAGAAACGGACGAGAGAATCATAAAGACTAGATATACCCCACTTGGTGCGACCCTCGTTGTTATTCCGATATCCAGAAATACTGACAGTTAAGTAGGTGTTGCTGTTGCCCTTGTGCCGTGGAACTGTGAGCTTCATCATATGTTTTACCCATCAATGCGATGAACTGACTTAGCTGCTAATTATCATAGTTCCTGTAATGCTGGGTATGTAACCTTTCAAAACCGAGCTACTATGTTGAGCTAATATTCTAGTAGCGTGCGGCAAGATTGCTCCTGCTCTGGTAACAGGAAATACCCTCATTGTGAAACCATCGCAAGTACCATCCAAGTCATGGTGGGTAATTTGCAAATGCTAATGGAAATTATAGCCCATTTACTCCATACTGTGACCTGAAACTCGTGGAGCTCGCGCAGCGCTTTTTCCCACCTGGCGTTATCCAATGCCTAAGCGGAGACGATAATCTTGGTCCTTTGCTAACGGCGCATGGAGGGATCAACAAAGTCAGCTTCACCGGATCGACAGCAACTGGGAAGCTCGTAATGAAGAGCTGCGCAGACACCCTCAAACGAGTGACGCTAGAGCTGTACGTGAATACCTAACACTGTAAATTCATGTCTAATCATGCGACAGAGGAGGGAATGATGCTGCCATTATATGTGAAGACGTCGACATAATTGATACTGCCAAAAAGGTAATTTTTCAGAATTGATATGATTATATCATGTATGATGGCTGATACCTTTACTAAACAGGTGGCTGAGCTCGCATTCTCAAACTCGGGTCAGGTGAGCAGTCCAAAGTCTACTTCTCAAGCACACAGACTCACCACGAGACCTAGGTTTGCGTTGCTATTAAACGAGCCTATGTTCATTCATCGATTTACGATGAATTTCTTAAGCATATAGTAGAGATAACGACGTCTATGGGTGTCGGGGACGGTCTCGCAGACAATCTCTCTCTTGGGCCACTTCAGAATGTGATGCAATATGACCGAGTCATGGACCTCTTGAAAGATATCAAGACCTCAGGACTAGATGTACCCATTGGAGAGCGAATTTCGGGGGATCCCAAAGGCAAGGGCTACTTCATCCGACCAACAATCGTGAACAACCCTCCTCAAAGCTCTCGCATCGTCAGAGAGGAACCATTTGGTAAGACCCAGCGAACAAACGATAAAGTCTACACAATGCGCGAAAGGAAACTAACAAATTATCGCAGGCCCAGTTATTCCGTTACTCAAATGGGACACGGAGGAACAGGTTCTCGGCTATGCGAACGATTCCGACATGGGCTTGAGCGCGTCAGTATGGACTCGAGACACTGCTCGAGCAGAACGCATCGCGCTCCAACTCGAAGCTGGGACAGTCTGGGTCAATAGTCATCTTGAACTTCGCCCTGACGCTGCCTTTGGTGGTCATAAGCAAAGTGGACTCGGAGCTGAATGGGGCCCCGAGGGACTAAAGAGCTATTGCAACACGCAGACCTTGTTCTTGGCAAAGAAATAGGCTTCATTAAATGTAAACTCGGCACGTATTGAAATTTCGTGAACCTATTACAGCATTGAACTATAACTATATAAGAAATGGTGAACAAGATAGAACACATGTTTGAACGATATGAGACGTGTGGGGGGTTTGTATAAAATGCCAAGTCAATATTCTCATTCAACTATATTTGGCAAAAGAAAGTTACATTGTCGAACTGCATGGTAAATTTTTATAAGCGCATGGCAAAGAATATATAAATCAGTGTGGTGAACCTCTAATTACAATTTAAAATTACAAACAAAACTGCTGAAGACCAAGGGTAATATATATAATCAAAGGTAAAATACTAGCATTTACCGAAGATCTAAAACAATCCTGCCGTTAATCTTTCCAGTCTTCATATCCTGAAAAACCTAGCAAATGATTAGTATAATTAGGCATCGAGAGCCAGGAGGTCGTACCTCGGTTAGGTTATCCATAGGTCGCAACTCATAATGAGTTTTGATCTTTCCAACTGCAGCAATTTCTAGACACTCCTTCGCCTCCAGACGATTTCCGCTTTTGGACGCTACAATAGCCATGGTAGATATGTGTTAGCCTCCCTTCTGCCGATTACTTGCCATGTGACCTTGAATATGTGGGCTTACCGAAGATGGTGAGCTCATTGGTAATCATGTCGGGAACATTCGCTCCCGCTATTGGTAAAGAATCACCTTCTGGGACGCCAAGGCATGCCAGAATACCCCGGAAACCGAGAAATGAGACGGCTTGTGCATAGGCTCGATGACTCGAAGAGCAGACAAGCACCACTTTAGCACCACCTCCAGTCAGTTTATGAATCTCTTTAGCAAGCGCGCTATCAGTGGTGAAACTGGCAAAGTCGAGGAATTTATCAGAACCAAGTTCGAGACAGAGATGCTCTTTTGCTGCGATGTCTAGGGATATTATGCGAGCCCCCATCGCTTTGGCGTATTGAATGGCAAGGTGGCCCAAGCCGCCACCCGCGCCTGAAATCACAATCCATTGCCCGTGGCGGAGATGAGCTCTTTTGAGAGCTGAATATACAGAGACTCCGCCACACATAAGTGGTGCTGCGCCCGCAAGGTCGATTCCATCTGGAATTAACGTCACGTTGGATGCTTGGCTCAAGCAGTATTGTTGGAATGTACCAGGCGTGAGATAGCCGGATACCGTGCCCGTGATGCATGTTGTTTCGCCTCCTTCGAGGCAATTGTCTAAAAAATGAAAGTAAGCACGTTTTTTTAGAGATGTAACATCAAAGTGCACAGCAGATAGTATAGAGGAGTCCTCCGGATACATAATGAACCACCAGATGGGACTTACCGCAACTGAGACATGCACTAGCTGCCCATTTGATGCCCACCATGGAACCAATCTGAGGGAATGAGACGCCATCACCTAGAGCGACGACTTTTCCAACGCCTATTGAACAATTAATCAGCACACTCGGTCTCGAGATTGAGCTTGTGGATCATCGTCACCTTCATGACCGCCGATTTGCCCTACAAAGATAAGTTCTGGAGGTTAGCATTGCGACTACCTACTCGCCCTAGTCAGAAACACCGGGACAATCTCACCCTGCGGGGTTGGTAAAGGAAGTGTTGAAAATCCATTTGTACATATCCCGTAGTCAGTATGGCAAACGCCGGAGTAGAACCTAGCACACGAACATTCAGTACTTTCTTTGGGCTTTAGGGTGATGAGTAAGATAACCTACAGGCGGACCAACACCTCACCCGAGCCCGGCTTGGGAATCGGTAGTTCTTCCACATGAGTTGTAAGCTCCGGTGGGTTTGTATATACCACTGCACGGTTCATTGCTTCCGAATCGGTCGACATGGTGTCAAGTCTTAGTAGAGGATATGTGTTTTTTATGTTGTTAAGCTAAGAAGAGATTCTGGTTTCACGGATCTTCTCTTCATTAATTATAAACTGACCGAGAGGTAGCCTACGATTCTTTGTTTATGTTTTGAGGCTAGGCCTGTAGCAGAGGCTAAGCTCAGCTAGTGGGTTAATGAAACGAGCCGAAGCGAGTCAGAAAATACGACTCGAACCGGACAAGGACCCCGCCTCTAGTCCATCTTGAGTTTTCCAGTAGCGCTCATTTAAAGGAAGAGCAGAACCGAGGCTAAGCCGTTCGGAGCTTCAGCATCACAGACGCAGTTTGCAAGACAGTCTACAGAAGTCTGCAGCAGGTTTAGATAATACGGGTATCAACCTAACCCAACGTGTCCACCAACTGCGATGGCGGAGGCATTTTTGATAATCACTAACTACTCTAGGGGTAGAAAGTGACGAGGTCGCAGCGTTGGTTAGCGAGACTTTGCTAAAAATATTGAACATACAACGAAGAGGAAGTTCAAATCCTATCTGATTATCCACTTTGGTTTGCTGCCGTATTACCCCAGATCCAGATATGGGCACGAATGGCAAGGCGCCCACGCTCAAACTTTGAATCAGGCATCTCAGGCACAAGATTTGATCTTCACAAGAGGTCCTGTCTAGGAGGAATCGAAATACAAAGTTGCAAAACGACATGCTAAGTTATCGTGTTTAGATGTCGGGTCTGGCAGTACCAAACCATATTGTCTTTATTGTAACGGTATTGTGTTGGGGGAAAAACGAACAACACCTCAGCTGTTAGCGAGCTTGAAATGCAGACTGCCAACCACACCAAAATCTAACAACCTTCCACAACAGCTATAAAAAGGAGTTTTTGAGTTTTGTGTGTACTCTCATTTGATCAAATATATCACGTTTACAGCTAGTCAATTGAACTATCGTAGCCGCCGTGACGTTGCAAAAGACGCATCTTTCATAAGAAGGGGTAAAAAGCATGTCTCTTACTACGGATGTCGAAAAATAGCTAATTTATCTAACCCGGCCGAATTGACAAGTGGGCCCCGACTCAGTATCTGGGATACCAAATCCGACGCACTAGAAATTGACTGGTCTTATTTCGATGCTAATACTGTGAACATTGATGACCCGTGGAACCAGACGGCTGCCGACAATAATGAATAGCTGCAACGTTTCAAGCGCGTTGGGATCACAGAGCCACTAAGGCTGTTGCTCTCCATACCCAGTAATCGAAAGTGCTCTTCCATGGAATGAGATAAGACTGTTGCACGCAAGCCCTGAACCGGAGTATCCTACCACGAGAAAACTGAGTGTGTATAGACTCAAGCTCATGCGGATGACGCATGAGGCAGTTTGAATATAAAGTTAAAAATAGCAATGAAAGATGTCAGGCCCGAGATCTCAACTCAATGAATACGAGAGCCTTCTCAGATATATAGCGATTCTTAGCTCGCCCGTGGAGATTCATCCGTATGAGTCGGCTGCCACGAGGCCTATATCAACTCCACTGAGTTGTGCCATGGAAACTGTGTGCTGAGCACGATTCTGACTGGCTAAGTTGACAGGCGATGCGACGATGAGCTACGACCAGGATGGCGCCACGTCGCGAACATCATCGAAACATACACTTTCACTCCACCAAACAAGACTACCGAGCACAGTTGAACGCTAGAGACCATAGACATACTGGTCATGAGCTACCACGCAGTCCTGGTCAGACTGAGCAGGATGACTGGCATATCCTGAGTGGTCAAGTGGCTTCATAGCAGCCTAAAGTGGGGACAAATTACCACGTCACCATCATCCAATACTTTTCACGCCAAAGACATTCTCCTTCATTCATCGACCAACATTGAATATTATACGACCACAAGCACAGTTGACGCCTCTATAGCACAATCAACTGACTCGAAGCTGCTTGCGCCCTTATCCCTCATAATGCAACGTATCAAAAGCTTCCTCTAAGAATGCGCAAGTTTTGTCGCGTTTTTGACCAGTCCCTACATCGAGGGAAATACTCCCGAATTTAAAGCAGACCGGGAAAAATGGCGAGAAACCTGCACCCAAGGTTAGTAGAACACCAGAAACCGGCCCTCTAATGAAATAATCTCGTTTTGGTTGGTTAATAGACTTAGTGCTGGCCGACTTCACTAAAAATCTACAACATGGCCATACTGATCTAGGATGAGTATTGAACAGGAGAGAAAGTGAGACCTTGGGGAAAGTATTTTCAAGTTATTCTAAGTCAGACGATTGTAAGCTTCTTCCTACGCGCTACTACTTCTAGCCTCAGAGGGTTATCAAGAATACTTTTATTAACTGGTTAATGTAGCCTGGGATCAACAATCACAGGAAACGTATCTTCTCACTCAACTCCCTCAAGAGGGAGTTGAGTAAGAGATTGTATGCCGTCCCTCTGGGCTTTAATTATCTACTTCGCTCAATGGCCTTTCAGTCCCTCATCCGGCGTGATAACTCGCCTCACGTTCCCCGCCTTTGTTCGCGCCATCTCCTTCCTCTGTGGCAGGCACAACAGGATGTCCGTGAATTGGGAGTGTCAAGATCAAGTTTTCAATCGCACCACAGATCAGATAGTACTGGAATATATCTTTCGGGCTTTGGCTACTACCCGACCATCAGAGCACCAACCGAGATCAGCCCCGCCTCCTGAAGAAACCGCCACATTGTCATCCCATCGCGATGTCCTCGAAATTTTGAGTGTATCTCAACCATTTCCAAACTACAGAACAGAGAATCTCACTCGCCCGGAGCTGGTTCCTACAGCTGATCGGTTATCTCCACCAACTCCCCCCGAACCATTAGAACTCATTATCCCAACTACTGGGGAGAGGCTTAAGGAGATTCTAGAACTGATTATTCTGCTTCTTCAGCACGCTAGTCAATTCGAAAACAATTCCTCCTGCTCTGAAAGTGTGAAGAGGCAGCTAGAAACTGCTTGAACGAAACTATAGACGCAAGAGGAAGTAATATTTGATATTTCCCAGGAATGTCTTGAATGCGAGGACTGGATGAAGAAGTATCGTGACATAAATCCTATATACGATGGTATTGCTCTTTTGTTCAACACATTCCCAAATCCCGAAAGCCTGAAAACAGGGAAAACGACAAATTGGTATTTAGGATCTCAGGAGAGTCTCAGTATAGGTTCATTGAGACAATTAGGACTCAGTACCGTTACAGAGGGTGATATCTAACCATGCCTAGTTACTAGTAGTGCGTATTCTATACTGTTCCCCTAATAGAGGACTTGCTAGAAACGGTCAACGAATGTGGAAGCAAGCAGCAATCCAGTCACAAGGGCTTTATGTTATAGCCAGTGCGATATGAGTTGGACGACCTGCAATTCATCGTTTTTACTCGTAATAGATGGGCGTAAAGCAGTCAGTAGCTAATGCACCTCATTTTATATTCAAATGTGAGCTCACTAAAAACATCTGTTGCCAAACGGTAATACATGGTAGCTTGTATCCCTTATCCACTCTTTGTTGAAAAGGCAAGAATACTGATTAAGCTAATTGAGGTTTGGGTGTTGAAACAAACATAAAATCTCACTTGAATTGGCGCAGATCACCGCGGATTCCTTAACACCGGACCGTATTTCATATTATAGGACGCAACCTTTGTAGCGATAATCAGTGCTCTGGAGAATTTCCGCTTCTCCTACCACAATATCACTGCCCGTGGGAGAACATTTGATCCAAGTACGCTGTGTAAAGAGTGCCGAGGCAGTAGATGGTGGAATTTCAAAGCTTTCTGCGGATTCTCTTACGCTATATTCTGGAAGGAATCTCGAACTGTTGTCCGCGAACTGATAGTTGAGCGTCAAGCCAGAATTGGAGAGAACAACGCCCTTTGTAGACGAGAATTCAACACCAACGTTGCCTTTGATCTCCTCCCGCTTCTCCTTATTGACACCATATCGGATGTTCTCTTGATGCCAAACTGTCTCGTCAGTCCGATTCACCCACACACATTCTGCGTACCAGGCAATGGACTTAGTAATGGTCAAAAAGGGACTGCGGATGTTTGCTAAGCTAGCCTTGCTATTTGGGCTGAAGAAGCAGTGGAAAGGCAGTGTTATACTGCACTGCGGCTGATGATAAAATCGCTCTCCCTTCTCCGGAAGCTGATTTGCTTCCATCAAAGGGGCATCGGCTTCAAATCGATGGTAGTTTTTGCCAACAGGAAGCTGTAAGACAGGCGCAGCCTCATTGTCCGGGTGTGAATAGTTTCCCTGAGCTCGGAAAGTATCTCCCTCTATTGGCAAGTAGGCAGAGCCTTGAACGCCCATGGGTGCAGGCTTAATCTCCCAAACGGAGACGTCCGACCTGGACCCAGAGCCTTTGTCATCCCAGACACTCGTAGTGGAGAATGACCCATTGACAAAGAAGTCTTTTCGAACACACCAGATGTCCCCGGTGGAAGGTTTATTCCACGAACTTGTACAAACATCTCCCAAGGCTATATATCCGTTGGGCGGAATTGGGCGCCAGAAGGCTCCGTCGTACTTGCCGCCACTTCCCTTGTCTGTCCAAACCAGGTTATAATCAACCGGTTGGGCAACTGCTGGCTTGGATGGGTTCGTGTTCGGGTTTTGTCCAACAAGAAGTGATGCGCGCTTGCCATTGATCTCAGAGTATCGGTTTGGATCAGCGTAGTGGCCCAAGGGGCGGAGACTTCCTTGGAAGACTGGAGTCCAAACACATATGTCTCGTCTGGCGCCACTTCCACGATCATCCCAGGACCATTGATAAGAGTCTGTCATGGTGACTCTTAGATCCCCATAGTCATAGGTCTTGCTAGACATGAGGGCGGGCTAATGGATAGAGGAAAAAAGACGATGTTATTTCTCGCACTCTGTATCTCCTCTGGGAAGTCAGGAAATACTGAAGTGTGAAGGATAAATGATAAAGTTATAGTTCGACGGCTACAACTTCCGTAATGAAGATGTTGGAGGATGGTTGCTGATGTCGTTAGAATTTGATTGTTGCAAGATGTTGACAATTTATGCTTTTTCCCCTCCAAATGCCATCGGCTCACAAGATACTGTTGAAACCCATCTCTTGCCCAATTCAACCCCGATCAAGGTTCTTGATCTGCACAATAATCCCGGTGAGCGGTATATTCCTCCATTTGGCAACTTCTCCCCTGTTTAGTATCCGGGGAGGTGAAAGGTCCGTATATCTAACAAGCCCAAATTGAAGACATTGTCTCAGAAATGATCAAGTGATCATCAATCTCATATACGAATCGCCAGGCCTGGACCCGGTGTAGTTTCTTCGGAACTGATCTGCATAACAGTGTAGGAAAATAATATCCCGATACTGAATGCATTGAACCTGGTCTGACGTACCACATTGACGTACCGCCAATCGGCTGGGTTTTATCAAGATCGGGCCGCTCATACAGCATCCCACGAACATATCCCTGTATATAGTGTCGGCCTTGGATGTTCGCAGGGTAGCAAGGTATGTCGAGGCGGACGACAATAGCACAGACTGGACTACATCAGATAGAAGGCTCCAAGGTGAAAAACATGCGAAAATTGATAGGGTTCTTGACCTTGCAATAAGGATTTGTCCAACCGCAAGCTGAGTGATTAAAATCACTTCTTTCCTAAGACATGACACATTGAAAACCTGTTATTGGCTCTTTATCCCGAGACCTTCCACCCTCCCTGTCATAAGCCAACCAACACAACACCAGTCGGACAATTAGTTTAACTTGCATAATGATAGAGCATAGACTGGGTAGCACATAGTCTGTTGTAAGCACTGCTGCCCTTTGATGCCGATGATAGCCCTTATAGCGGCCCATTAGCGACCTTCTGGAGCCGCTCCCACCAGACATGATGTGCTAGTGCAGATGCAAGCACACTAATCCGGTACTCCTCGTCTCACATCGGGAGACGATACTCTTGGAAGTGATTCCGGATCTCTTGGTGGGTCGGATAAAGGTGTGTTGGGATAGAAGTCACTAGTATATTACCGTTCTCTCCGGGGAGCATATCTATTCTCAACTACGCTTATGATTCTCTTGCGGTGGTATCTGTATGCGTGCTGTAAGCTTCAAAATTTAGTCCAAATGGTAATTGGTCAAATTTAAGCTATTCTGATCCCTTTAATTCCTCTTTCCAAAGCCGTCTTTGCGTAAGTAGTAGAGAGCTCCTCCCTGTTAGAGTCTTTCCAAGCCATGTCATCTTTAAATAACAAGTGAAATTCTGTATTTGATATCGTAGTCTTTGATCGGCTGCACGCTGCACGGTGCAGGACGGGAACTCTGATTATCTATAAGCTATACTTTTACTTTAGCTTCCCTGCAAGATTACGCTGTTCCAAAACTTCCTTGAATGACTGGTCGAGCAGACCTAATCCCACATCAATCTCCTCCTTGGTGACAGTGACAGGAGGAGCCAAACGGAACACGCCTCCCATTCCAGGTAAGTTGACGACATTGCAAGAGAGCCCCAATTTCAAGGCGTGATCAGACACAGCCTGCCCTAATTCTGGACCTGGAGCCTTCGTCTTAGCATCAGAAATGATCTCAATGGCCTGGAATAGACCACGACCACGGACTTCTCCGATACACCAGTATTTCTCCTGGAGCTTGAGAAGACCATCGCGGAGCTGAGTACCACGCTCAGCAGCCTTTTGCGGGATGTTGTCACGCTCAACAATCTCCAACACCTTGTCACCGACCGCAGCAGTCAATGGGTCGTTGAGGTGAGTGGTAAGCCATAGAAGCCCAGCTTGTCTGCAACCCCTCTCGATTTCCGCCGTTGTGGTGACCGATGCCAGAGGAAGACCACAACCCAGGGTCTTAGAGAGGCATAGAATGTCTGGCACTAGCTCATCCTCCTCAAAGGCAAACATCTGTCCTGTGCGGCCTACACCGGTCTGGGCCTCATCCATGATCACGAGCATTCCACGTTTCTTGCACTCTTCGACCATGCGCTTCAAGTAGCCCTTGGGAGGCACGAGGATACCGCCGGTAGATAAGATAGGTTCCATAATGAAGGCGGCAAGAGATCCAACGCTTTGTCGGTCCACCATAGACCAGCCAAATTCGAGCTCGGTCTCCCAGTCATACGATCCATCCGCCTTGCGGAATACGGACCGATAAGGGTACGGCGCAGGGAAGGATATTTGGCCTGGCATCACTGGCCCACCGTTCTTGCGACCGGCAGAGTAAGTGGCAGAGCCTGATCCTTGAGTGAGGCCGTGGTAACTGGCAGAGAAAGCGACAATTTCGAATTTTCCGGTATAGCACTTTGCCATTTTCAGGGCAGCTTCGGTCGATTCAGAGCCAGTGTTTAGGAAAAAAGATTTCTCCAAGTCGCCAGGGAGAAGTCTAGCTAAGCGTTGAGCAACGTCAACCACAGGGGGGCTGATCATGTTGCTGAGAAGATGGTCAAGCTCGCCGACATAGCGCTTGACCACCTCGACAACCTCAGGATGAGAGTGACCAAGGAGCGAGCTCATCTGCCCCGACGTGAAGTCGAGGATTTCGCGACCATCGGCGTCGTAAAGTTTGGTACCCTTGGCTTTGATGATGACGGCCGGGGAAAATGGGACACCAGTGTACATCAAGTACTTGTCCGCATTAGACCAGAACTTGGTCAAAGCGCCGTTTGCCAACATCTCTTTAGTGGTTTAGGATTTGTTGAGGATAGAGATGATGTTGTAGTCGATTGTTCTGATGCTTATGTTTATCTTCCTGTCACTGAATCAACCATCAGTTGTTATTAAATACTTTGTCCTGATTCTAGAATTTAGAGAAAGGGTCACATATAATCTACATAACCGTAGAGCGCGTACTGAGCTGGACGAGGCCGCGATTCTCGAAGAGATCCATCCCGCGGCCCCACAGAACGTTGCATCAGAGGGGCCGCGGCTACACCCATTCATGCTTCCTATACCAGTAATGAGATGGTTGGGACTAGTCGTTAACCGGTTCCCGCAATTGAGATACGAGGGCAGGTGGCCGCGGGCGAGAAATACCTTGTTAGTCCGCGCGGCAGCAAGTTCTGCCCACTCCACGGAAGTTGAGACTAATGAATGGATGCAGGAGCTCCCCGAGGCGTAGATTGGTTGAAGACATTGACAGATATTGCCGGCTCTGGGTTGCCGAGATGGCCTTATCTATGGGGAAGGACATGCCCCAAGCTTTCTTGGACCTTGCCATTGAGAGAAGTGACACCTTGATCAAGCTCTCCCGGAATGTCGACTAAGCACTTCATCAACGACCCGGCATATCTGGTTGAGTCAGCACTCCGGGCAGTGACAGTGACCAACCCCGGAGTTGGTCTAGATGCCGCCAACAAAATTCTGTACACCCGGCCAGGGCTCATACCTCAACAGCAGAAGGTGCACCTGATCTCAGGAGGTGGATCTGGACATGAGCCGTCCTTTGCCGGTATGGTTGGCCCAGGGCTACTGAGTGCTGCAGTAGCGGGCACCATATTTGCCAGCCCAAGTGCACAACAGATTCGCACTGCCATCATAGGACGAGTGCCTCATCAGTCTAAGTCGGACCCCGACAGCGGTGTTCTCGTTATCGTTATGAACTACACCGGCGACGTGCTCAATTTCGGTGTCGCCATCGAAGCAGCAAGGGCTGAAGGAACTAATGTCCAGATGGTTGTTGTGGGAGACGATGTTGCCGTCGGTCGTTCTCACGCCGGCAAAGTTGGACGCCGCGGTATTGCTGGAACTGTGCTGGTACATAAGCTGAGCGGCGCCCTCGCTTCAATGGGTTATGGCTTGACTCAGGTTGCTGCCCTAGCCCAGCTCGTCGCTGATAACTTGGTCACGATTGGTGCCAGCCTGGAGCGAGTGCATGTTCCTGGGGTTCAAGAATCATTTATGGAATATACATCTAAGCTGGCACCCGATGAGGCTGAAATTGGCATGGGGATTCATAATGAACAGGGGTGGTGTCGTGCCAGCAATACCACGTTTTCGGATCTCATTGCCACCATGCTACAGTACCTTCTGGCTCAAGACGACCCAGAGAGGTCATTCGTGGATTTTACAGGAAATCCCGAGAACGTTGTTCTTTTGGTGAATAACCTTGGAGGATTGAGTCCCTTGGAGCTAGGAGGAATTTTGTCTGAAGCAGCATTGCAGCTTAAACAGAAATACGGCATACGCATATTGCGGGTTCTCAGTGGCACCTATATGACAAGCCTTGATGCCCGCGGTTTCAGCATAACTCTGCTTCGTCTGGTCAATACCGGTATCAACGGTCTCAGCCTTATTGACTTATTAGACTACCCTTGCGAAGCGCTTGGCTGGCCATCCTCTATCCCCAAGGCGACCTGGGAGGCAGGAGACTTAGGTAAACAAGGGCAGAATGTGGCGAGCAAGGGTGAAAAAGAGCTTAGCGGGCTCAAGTCAGATGTCCAGATTACAGAGACAGCTCTAGTAACCGCCTTGAACTCAGTCATAGCCTCAGAGCCGGAAATAACGCGCTTTGATGTGATTGTTGGTGATGGCGACTGTGGCACAACACTTAAAAGAGGCGCACAAGGCAAGTCAAAGGATATTCTCAACGCAATTTCTTCACGACGCTAATCAAATTACTAACTAATAGCTGTTCTTGATCATGTCTCTTCTCACCATCTGACGGGAGATATCGTTGTCGATTTAGCCGATATAGTTCTCATTGTCGAGAACTCTATGGATGGTACATCCGGTGCTCTTTACGCTATATTCCTCAATTCACTTGTAGGGTCGTTGAGATCTCTCGGACCAGGACAACTCTCATCGAAGTCCTGGGCCATCGCTCTAAGCAAGAGTCGAGATGCTTTGGCCAAGTACACACCGGCTCGGCCTGGAGACAGAACCCTTGTGGATGCATTATATCCTTTCATTGAAATTCTTGAAAAGACTGGAAACTTGGAACAAGCTGCATCTGCGTCAATGAAGGCAGCAGAGGCGACTAAAGCCTTAAAAGCAAAGTTGGGAAGGACGGTATATCTTGGCGATTCTGGCTTTGAGCACGTTCCAGACCCTGGAGCTTGGGGTCTTGCCCGGTTCTTTGTTGGGTTGGCTGGGTATGAAATATAGTTTTCTGTTTTTTTTTTTGTAGAAAATAAACCATTAACAAGTGAATCCGAAGTCAAGCTAATCATATTGAACCTCTTTCAATATCCTTGAGCAACGATTTCTGAGCTTGAAACTTTCAAGGACAGACCTGCTTTTATTTTCCTCACATAATTTCCATATTGTGATCTACTGACCAATCCAAGGTAAAACATGAAACAATATAACAAGACGGTAGGCCTCCAATTATGATACATCTATTAGGGCCGTAGATAATCTACTTGTGTTTGGATAACAATGCTTCTTCTATTTATTGAATGTTCAGATTAGAAAGTGACTTTGTAGACTGCACTTTCAGAATATAACACGTATACAACAGAGTATCTATCAGCGTACTCTTGACTAATTCAGTATGACTGGTAGCGATATTAGATTTGCAAGCCCATGGCAACTACGCAATCCAAAACCAGATCTTCTCGAAAATGTTCCTTGGCTTTGGCTCCTCCCACAACTCATCCTCGGCGTCTATCTCCTCCTTTCCGGTAATGATATCAGCGTTTTGGGCAGCCACAAACTTGGTCTTCTTCACCAACTTCCACACGATGAAAAGTGTGCCAAAAATGGGGACATTGATGTAGGCAGCGATGAAAGCTAAAGATTAAAACATACTCAGTCAGTACTAGATTCTCATAATCACAAGTCAATCAAAGGAAGACGTGACTTGCAACCTCTGAAAGAAATGACTCAACTCACCTCCCACGTCCCATTGTCCATGAATAAAGACTGAGAAGCCGTTGAATACAATTACTATGCAAAAGAAGATAAGAGCACCCATGGCCAAGTATGGTTGGCCTGGAGTCTTGAAGACCAATGAGTTGCGATCAACCTTCTGGGCCTTGAGTGCCTTGTTAAAGTGAATGTATGCCAGGCAGACGGACGCCCATGTAAACAGGGACGAAATTGTAACCAAATTCTGGAACCACTGGAATGCCTGTGCAGCGCCGCCGTTCTTTTGCACTGACAGGTAAGTCAGAACGCCAAATCCTCCAGTTGCTAGTACGGCAAAGTAAGGAACGCCCTTTTTGTTGCAGCGCAGCAAAAACCCAGGAGCTTGATGATTTTGTGCGAGCGCGTACAGGTATCGTGAACCTGAATAGACGAAGGCGTTTGCAGCAGAAGAAGCCGATGTCAACACGACTGCATTGATAATAGACGGCAAAACAGTGATGCCCACGTTTTGGATACCAACAACCCATGGAGATTGCGCTGCTCCCGCAGCGTTGCTTTTCTGAGCTGACAATAGACGTTCATCATCCGAAGCAACGAGGATTCCGACAGCAAGGGAACCGCACACATAGAAGAGCAGGATGCGCCAGAAAACCCTCCGGACAGCCTTGGGAATGTTTCGTCGCGGGTTTTCAGCCTCGCCTCCTGCGACAGCTACCATTTCCACTCCTCCAAAAGAGAACGCGGCGTTGACTAGAGTGGCGAAGAAGCCGAGAAAACGCCCAGTTGCACCTGCCACGAGATATTCCTTCATAGGCCCTGGCTCAACCCAGTAGGTGAAACCCAGGCGACGATGCTCTGGGTTTCCCCCGAGCATGACCACAAAAGTCATTATGAGCAAGCCTACAATGGTGATGACTTTGATTGATGCAAAGATGAACTCTGCCTCCCCGTAAACCGAGACCGTAAAGATGTTGAGGATAACAACGAGCACTAAGATGATGCTTATCCAGACAGCGACATTTATATCCTTTGCACCGTCCCAGTACCCGATGACGATGGAGGCAGCCGAGAGTTCTGCACAGAGGGTGATTGCTGCTTGATACCAGGTATTCCAGCCGACCGCGAAACCGAGAGCAGGATCAACGTATCTCGTGCAGAATTGAGGAATAGCGCCGGGCAAAGGAAGCCAGGTGGCCATCTCACCGAGGGATCGAAGCATGCCGTAGATAGCAAAACCGGTAAGGGTGTACCCGAGAAGGAGCGAGAGTGGACCGGCTTTGGTCAGAGCGGCACCAATACCAAGGAACAACCCAGTACCGATGGAGCCTCCCAGGGCAATGAATTGTACATGACGGGCCTTGAGCCTGTTCTCGCATCCTGTCAGCTTGGGAGATATGAAAAAGCAAGGGTAGGGTAGAATCGCCGACTTGCCCTCGGTTCAGTCGACCATTCGGAACGGTGTCTTCCAAGGCTTGCTCCTTATTCAACTCTTCATCGTAGTTGGTTCCAACCCGTTTGGGGCTTTCGAGACCAGCCTTTCCAGCTTCAATTTCGGATGGTGCTGAGGCCATAGTCTATGGACTGTCAAATTTGAGACTGTTCGATTTTGTATGTTAGTAAGAGAATAAAGTGCTTTGTATCTGCATCGATAGCAAAAGCGAGGGGCTTTATATCTACAACGAAACGAGGGGAGGCTCCATTTCCCCAGTATCATACTATGTGGGGTGATTGTTATCTCTGGGGTTAGTTTGATTGTGTGGCGTCAAGGCCTAGAACGATGATTTGGCGTCCGCGGCATGATGAGAGCCCCGCGGCGCTCATATTCTGGATGTCACAGGGAATGGAACAGGGTCCGATCATTAACTTCATCGGGAACTATGCTATCTATACTAGGTCCCAAGATAGGCTGGATATCTGTTATCTTGACGATTACGTTTGGATTACCAGGGACAAGGAGCCTTGATGATTTCCGAGGTTAACAACTTCAATACATCCCCCCTTCTCATGATTAGCTCCTACGATGCAGGGAGATCTACGAAAACCCTGGTAGGGAGTGACCAGTTACCCATTCTTATAACATATCAGTTGGCGGATCAAGGGAGTTTCTCGGAAAATATCAACTGGTCTGTTCCCCAACTAGTCTCAACACCCTAAAATAACCGTGTTAGATATTTGGTAATGAAATCTACACAGTTTAATGTTTTCACCACACCCTCACACGTTCGAGAAAATCAAATCCATAGTAAGGTACATTAATGTTCATCAAATCTGCTGGCCCCATAATATAGGATCCCACTGATCTGTAAAGAGGGACTCCAAGAAAGCAGGATCAGAAATTGCTCCCGGAGTCGCATCAACCCACCCTCCATCAGGCAGTCCGGCACTCTGCTGTGCAAACAGGTTTTCAACCAATTCGCCATACTGATTCACACATATGTCCCCCAGCTCCCATCCATATTCTTCTTTGTATGATCGCAGCGATGCAACCATATCTTTTGCCAAAGACAGAGAGATGCCCTGTGAAGGGCCAGAGGTGTTGCACTCGACCTGAACCGCCAGACGAACAAGAAATGTAATGGTGGAGGAGAAGACAAAAGCGACAGTGGGTAGCCAGAAATCTCCCAGTTGCTTGGGAGTAAGCTCGTGTAAGAAGACAACAATCTCCTCCACTATCCCTCGAAGCTCAAATAACTTATCGTCAGAAATCTGGTCGATGACTGTGCCACCCATTTCGGTATTCAGATCGACGCGTCTACTAAAGAACTTCGCAGCCAGGAAGCACAAGCGGAGGTTGGCAGCGCCAGGTACGTCAAGATCCGTCCCACGGATGATAATCGTTCGAACTTTTCCAGAGAGTGTGTCAATCCATGAGTTGAGATTCAAGGTGTAGCCTATTCGGTCGAATCGGCTGTGCGGCCTCGTTCGGACAGAGTACAATTGCTCGAGGTATGGGCCCAAAGCCTCTGTTAAGCTAGCCAAGGCTTCAAAGACCTTGATTCTTTCGTCTGCGGCAGTTTCATTTCCTTGACTTCCCTTCTGTCGGATGAGGTTTGGGACGGGGACGTCGTGGTGGTTTTGTCGGATGTGAGGCGGGGTTCCATACATCAGGCTTGACCTAGAAGTAACGCCAGTTAGATTCCATGCCAAGCAAACCGACCAGGATCTGACCTAAAATCAGGACCGAGTGCGCTTACCAACGATCATGGATGACAAGACACCACCATATTTGCGTGCGTAGATTCTTCTCTTGGTCTGGTATATCCCATGTTATCGGATTTCGATTCAGCCCGAGACAGTGGGCCAAAGAGATGGCGCTCCCGAGCAGCATTCCGTTCCCGATCATCGTGGTAGTTGGACGGCCTCCGACGTTCAACAGAATAGCAATAATGGAAGGCATGCCAGGTGACAAGTGGAGTTCAGAGTATAAGGCCTCCAAAGCCAGGTTCCAAATGAACCTACCGTCCGGGTGATGGTGGCGGGATAGCTCGGGATCATGTTGCCAATAGATAATAGAGTGTGCGTATAGGCACGCTAAGACTGCTGGAGAGATGCGACCGCGAGTGATAATTGAAGGTTCGACAAAAAAGGATTCGTCCAAGATGGGGAAACAACTGTTGGCCTTGTTCAGGTACCTAGGATATGACACCCTGTCAACTCGAAGCAGGCGAACATGGTCTATGTCTAAGGTACTTACATGTTTACCACCTGTTCTCGGTAAGGCTCTAGAAGCTTTGTAATCACTTGCAACTTGGCATGGGACGGGCTTGGGTCCATAGCAACGCCAATTGGCCTTTTCTGGACCTTGGTGAAGACCACCGGCACAGTGGCAATACCCGGTAAGGCGGGCCGGATGGTTCTTGTTCTGTTGCCGGCCTGGACAATCGACAAGTAGTCCTCCAGCAAGTGCCTATCCCTGGCGACAGCTGGTCCCATGATATGAGGGCTATCATCTTCAGCCTCGTCCAGGGCTAGCGGGTGGTTTCCGACGGCTGGTGTTGAAGCAAAAAATAACGAAGAAGGTGTACCAGGAAACTGTGGCGCAAGAGCAGTAAGTGCGGGTTGCGATTCCGAGCTGAGGGCGTGTGGAGTTGCTAGAGAGAGCCTGCGTTCCGAAGAGACTCTGACATGCGCATCCTGCTCCTGAGATGCTTCAGCGTCCGGGGCAGCTCTCTTTCGAGGGGTAGGAACCTTGCCTCTAGCTTGTTGTGTGGACGGAGGCCGCGGGTTCAGCTCTGGCCCCGAGGCCATCACGCAGTTGGACTCATGAGCGCGGCACATCAGGCATGCTTGTGACCCCGGCTCAAACTTGCAACGTGATTTCCTGCGTCTGCATGGCAGACACGCTGGGTGCCCTTGCGACTTGGACGAACGCCCTTTGCCCGTTTCACTCTGCATGATTTGGGGAGAAGTGTTCGAAGAGATATTGAAATCAGTCGTTACTAATTAATTCCTCTGTGATAAGACTGGGTTCACGTAGCCGAGGAATGGAACCTGATAAGTGTGTATCGTGGGTGAGCAATCGGCCGCGGAGGTGGGCCATATTTGAGGGGGCCTCCTCGGCCCGCGGAACGCTCGCTGATCCAATGAGGATTTTCTAGCGCGAAACCCAAATACCATCCATGGATACCACCCGCTCTTTTACAAGAGCGGACCCAGATCTTCCCGGCAGTACATTTAGCAATACTTCCTTATCCTTGAGTGAAAGGAGGGGGTTACTGATAGCAGCTCTGGGAATAAGACTACCGTAGCTAAGACTGAGATTCACAAAGTGGGACTTGATGAGTATGTATCGTGGGTGAGCAGTCTCTGTTGCCAATGTCCCCTGGCTGTGCCGCTGCCTAACGCATTGTCTCACTCAGCGCACAAGGGCCTGTAGGCTCGTAATTTACTAACAACGGACAGTGAGGGGAGCCAAGGGGCTAAATCATTTTGACTTTATCATCAACAGAGATGACGGCACTTACGTGGACGCGTAGACGCTGCATTGAACTCCCTGGTATCTATTTTGGTTCAGACATCATCCAATCGAAGCCGAAATGTCCAAATTCTCGAGCGTAAAGGCCTGGGTCCTAGTAGTTTAATTTCCCTATATGAGAACAAAAACAAGACAAGCCAGGAAGCCAAAGGTTATATAAAGCTTCCTTTCCTTGGTCAGTTTGGGATTCAAAGACAACAAAGCATCTTCCTTAATCTTTTGCCTACCTATATCAAATAGATTATCGCCAACCCTTTACTTCTTCCGAGATTTTATAATGCATTTCATTAAGACTATTGCTTCACTGTTTGCCGTTGCTGGCATGGCTACTACTCAGCTTGATAACACTAGAGCATACTATCTCGCTGCCCGCGATCATTTCATTGAGAAGCCAGAAATCTACCTCCAGCTCCAGGGCCGTAAGAACACCCCACCAGGTGTTGTTAGTCTCCTCTATTCCAGCCCTTGTATCTATACTAACCTGTTTCTAGGAGAGTTTTTGCGTCAGACAGAATAAGACATACTACTGTGTAATAGACGATGATCCTAAGTGTATATGCGGTCCAGGCGCTAGCTATAAGTCACAGTGCTGGTGTTGAAAATAAACATTATCAAGCGGGTCCATCACCAATGTATAATTGCTAACTTTGGATTTGGTTGCTGGCTCTACTATGTAACTCAGGCTGGTACTTGGGCATATTGGACAGCCGTTGGAGCGTAGCCCATGCCAAGTACGTGTAGTTTACCCTATACCTCGACTGGACTGGATAAAACCTTGTCCACTCCAAGATAATACCCTTCTCTCCTCCTCTCCTGTAACTACTTAGATAACTTACTCTTTATTCAATTCAATCCAATCATACTCTCCTCATAATTTGTAGACAAGCAACTGAAAGAAAGTGGTCGCTAGAGTAAGAACCTAACGTTCCTACCCCAGAGTCAAACATGCATTCAGGTGGGTTGGAATACCAAAGCGCTCTATATTATCCGCTGCCCAAAGTCAAAACCAAAGAGAGAGAAAAAACATTATATTATCAATATTATTTTGATTTTATTCATCGACTGGTTATTGTCTTGAGTGTTATCAACTTCCCGAACTCCAGATACCAGCGCCTTATTTGCTATAAAATCCTCCCTTGTTCCCACCCCACTTTTGAACTGTCTCAAATATTTGAAGGTACTAACTCTGCTATACAGATGCCGACTTATTCCCGGTCTTGCCAGTGTCCCAACCACCTCGGAGGTTCTCGATTCTGTCTTAGCCCGGCCCATAATTGATAGGCATATTTTGTAAACGCCGATCAAGTCTCCGATAAGTCGTTACCGATAACATACTGGCGTTGCATCTCAACTCTGTCCGCGGCGAGAGAAGCAATCATTATCACTTTAAGCACTGGACACGTGCAGAGTGTACATTGATACCAATCGAGGCCGAGCCCGCGTGAGGGCCGTAGGAAAAAACGTAACGATGCCGCCTAGGATTACCAAACGCGAATACCGAGGACTCGCCTGCCATCGATGTCACAGACAGAAAGTCAAATGTGATAGAGGTATTGCGCCGGTCTAAGCTATAATGCGAAATTGCAGGATCTTACATACAGTCATAGAGAAACCCTGTCGGAATTGTGCCTTGTCAAATCGCCAATGTACTTATGCTATCCGCGATCGGAAGGTGACAGTCACGGAGAGCTATCTTAAGCAGCTCGAGGGCGGTTTGCTCGCTGCAAAATCATCGGGGAGGTCTTCGAGACGTATTTCTTCCGACGCCGTGGATAGTCCTGGAAAACAGCCCATCCAAGAACCCGACCACAACTTTGGTCGTCGCTCTTATGAGCTCTTGGGCGAAAACTCAACTGCAGAACATTTTGTGTCCAAATTGAAGGAGATTCGAGACTTGAAGACTTCGCCGGGTGGTCAGGGCACGCGATTAGACAGTCTCAGCATTACTGACGAATCCGAGCTGCGGGTGTCATATCCCGCCAGATATGAGTATGCCGCATTGAAGTTTGATACAACTTGTAGGTCTCACTTGGACTATTCTCACGTCTACTTACTCATATACCGCCTAGATTCGACTTGTACCTTTAGACTCCCTCCATATCCATATGTGGTTCATCTACTTGAGCAGTTTTCGATCTATTTAGGTCATGACTGGCATTTGTTCCGTCCACAAACCTTTCATCAAAAGCTGCATCATACCTATATGACAGTGGATTCCTCAGAATCGAAAGATCGCGCTTGGTTATGCAAACTCCTCGTCGTACTCGCGCTCGCAGAGTCAGTCGATGTTGGTAGACAGCCCGAGATAAAGTTGGATCTTTATGACCCTATATCACGGCCAAGCCAAAATATGCCATCGGAATACATCCCTATCCCCGGGCAAGAGTTTTTCGAACAGGCGTTGATGATACTGAAAATTTCTTACGAAAATACCACGGTTGACCACATTGAGATTTTGAACTTGATAGTAGGTTCTGCCCAGGAGTTATGGGTTCCAAAGCTTCCATACAATTCTAATCGCGATGATAGGCTCTCTACTCAAACCAACTCAACAGGCAAAAAGCTGCATACAATTATACAGGAGCGAGTGCAAGACTATGCAACACGTTGCAGTTGCATAAGGTATCTGCATCGATTGATTGTTCACCGGCTGAGCGAGAGCACAGGAAACGTCTATGGTGGTCGACATACTGTCTGGACAGAATGACCAGCACATTTACTGGCTTGCCGCCTGCCCTCGAGGTTGATCAAACCGACCTTGCATATCCTAAGCAAGCTGAACTTTCACCGGATGAGACCGAGGAGTTCAGCGATGCCGATTTTCTAACTGCCCGTATACAGCTCACTATAATTCAAACAAGAAACTTGAAGAGTGTGTCTCACATCGGCCTTGACGATGCACAAGATATCAAAACCGTCCTTCGTCCCAGTCTGCAAAGACTTGAATCTTGGAGAGAAAGCCTGCCAGCCCATATGGTTTCTGAGACTGGAAATGATATAAATGAGCGTACAAGATCACTACCCTTCAAGCGTTCCCTGGCTAACATGCACCTGCGCTTCAACCATGTAAGAGATGCAAATTTGAACGAAGTATCCGCTTCCTTACGAGATTCGCACTGCTAATATATACCCTAGTGCATATTACTTTTGCTCCGGCCACTTATTCTAAGACAAGTAGCTTGTATATTCGCAAACGAGACATCAAATGCATCTCAGGAGGATCTAGAATATATCAATAACAACTGCCTTAAGTCAGCGCGGTTAAATGTGCTCATCATGATCAACGTGCAGTCTGCTGGTCTAATCAGTAAGTTAATTTATATGCTGAAAATTGGCTACACCGCTTCATTCAACGTTAACGGAAAGTCACAAATAAAGCACGATTGGGATTCATGGAAAACATGCATTTATTCACAAGCCTAATGATCCTCTGTCTAGCAATGTCAGTTAATGCCCGGCGACCTGGAAGCTTCAAAGAGACACCGGACGATATAAAAACATACCAGTCGGGTAAAGGTGTCCTTACTTATATGATGAAATGTGGAAGCTTGGCTGCAAAGGGACATCTGAACATGTTAAAAGAGGTCGAGGACCTAGGAATCGCTATTGCAACGGAAAGCGGAGGAGTAGATCCTGATGAGGGAAATCAGTGGGATATTGAAGAGTGGGTGACACAGTTGTTTGAGAGCGAGGACATGCTAGGCTCCTGTGGTTTACAGAATTGTACATAAGCTTAGTATCAGGAATGATTGTGAATAGGAAAGTCCTTGTCTTATGAATTTATCGTACGGCCAAGTTAAACGTTAACCTGATGGGCAATATCGTATGCACTTAATAGTATTGACCTGATGCGCGGCCTATATACTTATTGCTTCTAGACTTTGTCGCCGATACGCTTTTTATAGTCGATGCTAGCTAAACTTGCAAAAGCTCTCGGCTTCGTGCTTCTGAGGCCGGCCCATTGTTGACAATCGCTTCGTAACAAAATGGCTTTTCGACAAGAAGCCCGTCTGCGATGCCTTTCTGCCAGCGCTCAAATCCCTTGCGCGACACCGTGGGGGTTGTCCACATATCCTTGCTGCGATATAGATTGGTTAAAGCGATAAGAATATCGACTGGAATTTTGGGGAAAATTTGTGCGAGCTCGTCTTGGAACGATTCAGCATCGTTGTGGAGAATCCAGTCTATGGCCTTGCCAAGGGCCACACAAAATCGTTTCTGTGCATCTAAAACACCAGGAGTGGTGGCCTCAGTCTCACGATAGTATACACTCCAGGGGATCTCCCCCCCATCAGTGACCATCTCCATGGCCACAGACACGTTGGGATTTCGGGCAGCCATTACACGGGCTGTAACGTTGTCGACGAAAAAGTAGTCACCCATGCCGCCCTGGAAGAGTTTTCCCAACATGGCGCCGTCGAGATCCTGCACGAAATTCACGGAGTTTGGGTTGATGCCGTTATCGCGCAGCATCATCTTAAAAAAGAGCCCGACGCTGGCTCCGTTGCCAGACTTCAGGAGCACTGTCCGCCCCATGATATCTGAGACCTTGAAGCCCTCAGAGCTGCCTCGCTTGACTAGAGCGAGTGGTGCCCTGTTGGATACTTGGGCAAAAGCTGTGTAACTTGTTCCCCTCCCACGGTACATTGAAGGAACCCAGATTCCCCCGAGCGCAGCTTCGGCCCTACCAGCAGCAAGATCATCAAGCACTAGGTCCCAGGGTGCAGGCACTGTCACAGAGACATTAAGTCCTTGCTCTTTGAAGAATCCGTGCCTCTGAGCTATGTATTCGGGAAGATAGTTGAGGCTGTGGCCAGTGGCGGTAACGTGAAAGCGCTCCATACTTTGAGATTTGCCTTTGAGACGTACCTCGTATTTGGAAGGGGATGAGGAACAGCTACTGAGCTTGCAAGAAATGAAAAGAATAAGGAAGGTAGCACGCAAATATGTCAATGTGGGAGAGACATCAGTGCCTATGCAAAGGTTGCAGAGCTTAGGATATATGTGAATAAATTGCTACAACGTAGACAAAAAACCTTTCTTGCTCTCTCTGTGTTTCATTCGCACATTTAACAAAAGACCGATACAACTTGGGGGAGCTTCCGGCGATTTGAGAGCCACGAATCAATTTTCTATACATGGAGCGATGTCCAATGCAATGTGACGGTAGCCGGCTCGATAGGCAATTCGTGAAGCAATTGCCGAACTAATAATGTGGGGTTTGTACTTATCTATTGCAAATGGTAATAGATAATCCAGAGTCATGCAAGCGTCTGGGTGGAGCGTCCTAGATAGGGATCGTGGCCAATTCCCGATCAACCGGCGAGGTTATCATGCCGCAGATTATCTTAGTAACGAGGGGGCGCGAGGCATTTGATCCGAACTTCACACTGTTTCCATCTCTTACGCCATCGGCTGTTTGCGCATTCGCCGCTTTGAAAGCCATGGGCGGCTCGTCGATAGTGGCCTATCCTCAGGTGATCCTTTCAAATCTCTCAACATACATTGATAACGCTTGTGTCCAGTAGTTCTCCGAATCGGTTGTGTGTTTTGATTTTGCCATAAAGGCACCAATGCTTGTTCAATTCTCCTTTCATATCTTTCTCTTCAACTGCATTAAGTGATCACTTGTCCTCGACATCACCATGGAGTACAACGTACCGGATCAAAAGGGTCCCATCGACATTTCCAACGAGGCCGTAACTTCATCCGAAGATATTATCTATATTTCACCTGAAAGAGAAAGGGCCGCCCTTAGAAAATTTGACCGATGGCTTGTTCCAGTGGCATTTATCTTCATGGTTCTGTCTTCTTTGGACCGAAACAATGTAAGCGAAATGAAAACCTATGACAACCGCACTTCTAACTGTATACGCAGATTGGAAATGCTAAAACATTCGGTTTCGAGGCGGATCTCGGACTAAAAGGAAATGAATTTGGGAATATTACTACCCTTCTAAGTGTTGGTTTTGTTGGATTTGAGGTCCCATGGGTCATGGCGGTCAAGAAGTTCGGCCCCAATAAAGCACTTGGAACTGCTCTCCTTCTCTGGAGTTCTGTTACTTTGGGTACCGCCTTTATTCGAAACTACGGTCAGGCTATCGCAG
This sequence comes from Clonostachys byssicola, assembly GCA_902006505.2. Lineage (NCBI taxonomy): Eukaryota > Fungi > Ascomycota > Sordariomycetes > Hypocreales > Bionectriaceae > Clonostachys > Clonostachys byssicola. Next base: position 398,708 of record CABFNO020001538.1, on the reverse strand, counting down.
TCCGCATCTTGTTGGGTGCTTGCGAAGCTGGGATATCGCCCGGATTTGCGTATCTATTTTCAACAATTTATCCTCGTCGGGCAGCTGGAAAGCGAATCATGATGACGAATCTTGCTAATTGTACATCCGGTGCTTTTGGTGGCCTGTTTGCATACGCGGTTCAGACGATGGGAACCCGCCGTGGCCTCGCACCTTGGAGATGGCTCTTTATCGTCGAATTCTGCCTCACAATGGTTGTCGGTGGAGTCTGTTGGTTTATCCTACCACGCTCGCCCGAGGATGCCTGGTTCCTTAATGCAGAGGAAAAAGAAACAATGAGGATGAGAAAAGAACGAGATACACTCTACAGAGGCGAAGGAGAGGCTAATGCCAACCGCAAATGGATCAAAGTTTCTTTCACGGACCCGTTTGTTTACCTTGTCGGAATCGCCTTTTTCACCTCATCGGTTGCTATCACTGGCTTTGGAGTCTTCCTGCCTACTATCATCCAAGGTTTGGGGTAAGTGAAATCTGCCTTGTTTGCGTGCTGAACTGACTAACTGACGTCTCTGCAGCTACACGTCTCTCCAGGTCCAATACATGACTATTCCTGTCTATACTGTTGGTGCCTTTTGTCTTGTGACGAATTGTTATCTTTCCGACAGGTGGCAAAGGCGCGCCCCGTTTTTGGTCGTGTGCTGTTTTCCAGTCATGGTAGGCTATCTCATATGCGTTGGAACACCCAATTCTCAGGCTGGGTACGCTGGAATGTTCATTCTTGTTTTGGGTCAGTCTTAGTCTCCCCATGGCGTTAATTTGATATCTAACTCTGACCAGGGCTCTACAGTATTTCTACTCTGGTGGTCGCTTGGGTCGGCACCAACATGTCACCGGACGGAAAGCGTGCGATTGCCATGCCATTTGCTTATTCTATCGCCAATCTGTCGGCTCTTGTATCGGGACAATTGTACCCCTCGTACCAAGGACCAAGGTATATACAAGGCAATGCGATTTCTGCGGGCTTAACCGTCGTCGCTGCGGGGCTGTACTTCTCGTGTTGGATGCTGCTCAGATATAGAAACAGCAAGAAGGCCAAAATTATTGCTGAAGGTGGCACTACAAACGGTTATACTGATGACCGAGGCATCCACTTCGAGTATATGCTGTAAGAGAGAGAAGCTGATCTTCGGAGGGGACAATCAGTTACTTTTAGCCAGCTGTACGACCTGGAGGCATGGTGAGATCTTGAGACGATAAGAGTCAGCAATAAACAGGAGTTAAAACTCTAAAGATCGATTATTTTCTTTCGGAATTTAGTCCACGTGACTGTCTATGATTTCTTCTCTATGTTATATAGTACACGCCTTCTGTAGGGGATTAAAGGATAGATTTACTGAATATTATTATTCCTCAACGCCGGCCTTACTAGGAAGCACAAATTCAGGGTCCTAGAACGTCGATATTCTTATTCAATTTTATAGAGGGGCATTCAATTAATATCTGCAATGCCTTTAAGCATGGAATGGAGTTGGAAGTCAATCTAGGAAGAAGAAGTTAGAAATTTCAAGCTAATCCACCCGTGCTACAGACAATCCTAATTTGAAGGCAAATGGCTTGATATTGGACTTGGCAAATGCTTAGATTCCAATAAGTATTCAAAACCAGATGAAGACTCGGAAATATACAGGGATCATTGTAGTTTGATAACACTCCGGCGTTTGACGCAGACTGCCGAAAACTAATCTGCCGACCCCGCTAATGTACCTACCTAGTGCTATCTCCTTGAACGCAGTGTCCCTGGGGAACAGAATCCCATAATTCCAGAAGATTGTACAATCGGACTTTACCTAAATCACCTATCAATTAGATAGCATTAGCAACATTCGGTAGAACAGGTCCGAAGGATGCCTCGTCAGTGATTCCAATTCGATTAACAGATAAACAAACTGTATTATATTACTCAAGAATCCAAAGTATACAAAGGCTAATCAAGACAGAAACCATCCGTGTTGGGGTTCTTATCGCCGCTATGCTAACTATATAAGGGCCTGGACTATGGTTTAATCAATGAGACGCTTCCGTAACTACAATATAATCTCTGTACACGACTAGAAGTCAGCGACAGCCATGGCTGGCATCACAACCTCGAGACCCCGAAGCTTTATTGGATACGGGGACAACCCTCCAAAGTTTACATGGCCTGGAGGAAAGAAAGTTGCCATCAATTTTGCAATTAACTATGAAGAAGGGACAGAGCGAAATCCTCTTATTGGGGATTCTTCGCGTGATTCCAGGTCGTGGGTGAAATGTGCTCTCCCCGACACTGAGCGCGACTTCATGCAAGAAGGTGAATACGAGTATGGCACTCGAATCGGAATTTGGCGCCTGCTACGCCTCTTCAAAGAGTTCCAAGTTCCATTCAGCGTCTTTGTATCTTCTGAGGCCTTGTTAGTTAACCCGGAATTTGCCGAGAGGTTGAAGACCGAAAACTGCGACATGGTCTCACATGGCACCCGCTCTATAAGTCGTATTGGACAGACAGAGGAGACAGAGAGAGAGCATCTCCGAACATCCATTGACCAAACCTTTCAGCTCACGGGAAAGAAGATTCTTGGCGCTTTCCCCAGGCCGCCTATTACGGAAAATTCCCGCCGTATCATGGCTGAAGAAGGCTTACTCTATGATTCGGCCACTACCAATGACGACCGTCCGTACTTTGACCAAGTTTGCGGCAGGCCGATGCTTGTGCTTCCTTATGCTCTTGACACCAACGACGCACGCTTCTGGGGCGGGCAGTCCGGGCCCGGCTTTACTGGGTCCACGGACTTTTTCGAATACCTCAAAGACGCCTTTGACGTTCTCTATCGTGAGTCGGATGAAAGCGCAACCATGATGTCGATTGGACTACATGCTCGGATCATGCGCCCTGGACGCGTGGCATCTTTAATCCGTTTTCTCGAGTATATCAAGGAGTTTGATGGCACCTGGGTAGCAATGCGGAGTGATATAGCGATGCATTTTGCTAGGCAGTTCGCACCACCTGATACTTGGAATCTCGACGTTATTCGGGAGGAGGCTTAGTGAGGGCAGCCTAGCCCAAGCTCTTTTTTCCCGGTATATTGAGCTATACCATCGTGCGGCCTCCCGTCTTGAATCCAAAATGGTCTGGATAACGGGTCCAAGAAATGCAGATATATGTATACCCTTCAGGGATTCCGGGGTCGTTACCATAGTGACATCGGTGTGGAAATAGATCAGGCTAGGTTGGCAGCTTATTCGTAGATCAAGCCGATTGAAATGAACTTAGACTCGCAGATTTGATGTACACTTTTTCGATAAAAATCTGAATGGAACCATAGCCCAATCATGCGTGCTTCATCATATTGTAAGACTAATTTTTGCAAAAGTTCATGTTTGTTTGCCGCGACGTCGCCTCACCCATTGATAATGAAGATGGGCCTAGGTCCTGTAATGCTTGAAATGCGTCCTTCAGCGGATAGTAGAGATACAGGTCTTCTCTTTTATACCTATGATGATCTATCCGTTCAAGTCGAGTAGCTATAGTGCATGGGCCGTTTCATATAACCGACGGCCGCCGGAGGATATGTAGAGTCCGTGATCATGATGAAACCAAATTCACTCGATGAGATGAGGAATTCCTATGCTTTCCCACACTTACGCACCGGCATCTTTGACTTGTCGTATAACTGGATAGCGGAGTTGCGGAGATTCATGCTGCTGGAGCCAACGGCAAAGGTTTTTATGTGACCTGTTGTGAATCTACTCAATCAACCTGTCTACCTAGTCATCTATGGCTCCACTTCCTCGCAAAGCCGATACTCCAATTGGCCAGATCAGATGTGTGATGACTCCGGTGCCGAGACTAGTGGAAACGGCGTCAAAAGAGAACTTTAGGGGACGGGAACCTGGAAAGACCGAACCAATCAGGATGTCCGCTTTCCGAGCGATCCCGGCTCTCTTTTGTGGAGGGAGATTCGATTCCTTCCATCACTCCGCAACCGCTGGACGGTATTCACAACCACGGATGTGCTCCCTGTCAGGCTCCATGATAGTCTCCTAGGGATAAGCCGCTTTCGAAACATTTTAGAAAATCGCAAAGCAGTTGCGAAAGCCGTCATATTCAGGGATGCTCAGGGAAACTACCTCCATTCTCTTCCTTTAGAGATTACATAATTTCGAGAGAAACGGAATTTATCATAAATCTAACAAAATTGCGATGATGTATTTTATCACTTATAATAGCTCAACCACTATATCTAGTGAATACCTTTGTACTATCAAGTTAATTGAAAATCTTAGCAAGACTACCAGGCGCAGCAGCCTCAATCTCTTTAGCAATAACATCCCACAATCGCTTCCGCTCTTCTTCCGCCTCCTTCCCTTTAATCCAATCGGGGATGATAGAACTATATCTTGGTCAGTGTCTACAGACTTCTGAAGTATCTCATTGCCAGGAACGTTGACTTACTCGTCTTTGATCTCGCAATCAGCAGTAAACTTGCCGTGGCTACTTTTACCGGCAGTAGCGGCAAAGAGAAGTGTGCGGCTACCGTCCTCAGAGGTGCGGCCAATTCGATCCATCATAGTTCCGGCAACAGCTTTGATGTCATCGGATGCATTGCGGCCAATGTCTGTTTTGCAAAGACCGGGACAGACCAAGTTAAGAACCACTCCAGTGCTAGAAACTGGCAGTAGTGGGGCTAAATGTCGAACTGCGAGCACCTCGAGGAGTTTCGATACAGTATACCTGCGAACACAAGCTATCAGCCTTGGACACCTCAATTAATTCCTGGAAACCACATACCCGCCGGTCGTGTCCAGCTGCCCCACTTGGACGATTTTGTCCACCGGGTTAGCGGCACCTTTGCCTAGGTCCCAGAGAGGTTGTGCGGAAAAGGCCACCGAGCTGGAGACAATCGCAATGTGAGGGACAATGTTGAGTCGTTGGGCATCCTCTTTCATCTTGGGCAAGAGGAGCACTGCCAGCATGAAAGTGCTGTACACATTGACAGTGAATGTGACAGGATGACCTTCAGCCTGGCTGTCAATATCAATGGCCACACCAGCGTTCTCAACCAAGGCGTCGATGCGGTCAAGCTCGAGGGTAGCTCGTTTAGCAAAGTATTTGACAGACTCATAACTGGAAAGGTCAAGATGCCAGACCTCCGCAGAACCAGTCTTTCCTGTACTTGCTTCGATGCTGGCCTTGGCCTTTTGGCCGGCGCCGAGATTACGGACCGCCATGATCACTTTTCCCGCGCCGAGAGAGACAAGATGCTTCGCCGCTTCAAACCCAAGCCCCGAGTTGGCTCCAGTGATGATGTATGAGCGGCCCAAGCAAGTCTCGGGTGTGACCATAAGGGGCAGGTTGTGAAGCTGACCTGCCACTGAGTCAAGAAGGTCTTGAGGTTGAGACATAGCTGTAGATTGATGATTGGACGATAGCGCTCCAATGTCTATAGAAGGATAGAGAAGATATTGAACGAGGAGTGAATTTGAGAGAAAAAGATCTATCGCGTTTGTTGGGATTGTCATTCTACGGCGAGAGGACGGTATAAAACCTTATATAGACACGTCACTCGGGATTTGTCTATGCTGGAGATCATATTTCGTAACTTAGTTACTTACTCCAATAGCGGCGGACTTTGTTATACCACGGACTTAAGATAAGTGGTAAAGCTATGTCAGGAGTCTGATGATATGAGAGGCTATGGTGAAAGTAGCAGAACCCTGGCCGTTTTCACTCGGCATCGCAACGAGTAGACGGATTCTACATCTGTAAAAGAAGCGGGCTTCGGTGCAATCTCGGAGACTTTGACTCGTCTTCTGCGCCTTCTTAATGCGTATTCTGTTTCTACTCTACACCTTAGCGTTCGGAGTAAGAAGCAAATCTTGCGGCAGAGGCGGAGTTTCAGGCCCAGGTCGCTCCACGACTAGAGCAGCCGCATGTGACAATTTGACCGACCCGACAACGGGCTGAAAGGAGAAACCCTTGCAAAATGGACCGATATTGCGATACCGGCTTCCAGGGTCATGTAGCACGATAGTGACATCCGTCTAATTTCTTAGCAACTCATGTTTCATCTTTGAAATGTTTATATCATGATAAGTTTTCTACAGAGACTCTCGTATCTAGACTCGGTCCTCCACCCATCGCTAACCCATATACTGAAAGATAATACAGTTGCGTGTGGTACTTTTCGATCACCAGTGAAGAAGAAGTGGTTTCGGTGCCGACCATAATGAATGGCTCATAATAAGGACAGGTGGCTGTATCGCTACTCAACAAGTTATTAGGTGAGGCTTGCCATGAATTTCTCCAAACTATAGCCCAAGATGAGCGAGTTCGGATTGACTAGATGGAAATGCAATGTTTCTTGTTGTCCAAGTCGAAGAGCTTACAGCCCACTCGGTGGATTGGAGGCAGACGTTTGGATCTCCATCTAACAGCTGTCTAAGAAGTGCACAATCTTCATTGAGATCTCCAAACGTCTTTTACGAAGTGTTCATATCTGTATGCGGCCTCTTCCTACTTTTCCAAATTATTGCTCTCTTGCCGATACAATTTCTAGTTTCGAAGCTTGGTATGACATTGTTCAAAGTAGATCTTTTAAAGTAGATCTCGAAACTATATCAGCTAAAGAGTGCCAGTCACCGCTTCTCGTTGAACCATTTGAATGGCATCAACAAACATGCGAACACTCACTTGACTCTACTGTCCGCAAGTCAAGCAGTGTCGATATTGGCAGCAGCACTCTTAAAATCCTCAAGGAACCGCCATCGAGAGGTCTCCTTCCACCCCTTCTCCTTCCAATCATTCGCACTCTTGGGGTAGAAATCAATGACATCCATCACACTCCTGTCATGTGCAGTCAACACGAATACATCATCGTTTGCATCAAAGCTAATCATCTTGTGAATCGTCGCCTCCGCTGCAGGAACATCGCGGCCTTGGGCTTCCGACAAAAGTCCATAGTATGGCTGTGTGCGGGTGCGCAAAGGATGAATAGCTTCAAGAATAGCACCAGGACAGACGGTGCCGTGTGAGTGTGGGGGAATGGAGAAGGGAGAGGGCGAAACCTCATCTGGCAGGGGAAAATGCTTGTTAGGTCTCAAGGACCCTGAATGATGGCAGCCATCACCACCCATGAGGATAAAAGTCGAGGGGGTAGTACGTGCCAGGGCAGACATATGACCGACAGCATGCTAAAGCGCGTCATTGAGTTATGTTTTCGATATGGGTTCTAGGCTGAGCTATACTTACGCCTGGAGAATCAAGCAAGTAGAAACTGCCATCGTTGAAATAGTCGAAGGCGCGAAATTCACCGATCTGAATGCTCTTTGAAAAATCGACCTCCTGCAGCTCACGTCCTCTGCAAAGCAGATGGTGAGGTTAGCGCCAAGTACTCACTTTGGTAAAGGCATTTTCAGGAGGCAAGACCACGGGTTTTCCGAATAGAAACAAAATTGCACATACGAATAGTCGCTGTCGAGAATTAATCCGTAGGGGTTCGTGGGATAACCTGGAAGTATCGCTTCCTTGAAGCCGGGGCCAACAACGAGGTTGGTCGAGGCAGGGAAAGTAGACGGATCGCCGGTATGGTCAGCATGCCAGTGACTGCGTGGATCACGATATTATCAGTAATGTTTCCCCGCTTCGCTTTTCTATCCTTACCTCCAGATGATGGCGTCAATCTCGTCGAGTGAAAATTTGCCGTCCTCTTTCAGGATCTGAGCGATATCCTTCTCCGCTTTCATATGCATTCCTTTCATTCCCTGCTGAATGACTGGAGGGAAGCCCTCAACATCCTTTCGGAGACCCAGGTCAAAGAGGACCCGTTTCCCTGAAGGATGTTGGACAAGAAACGCAAATGAAGGACATTCCAATGTTTCATGCCCCGGTACTGGATTCTTGACAAAGAAACCCCATGGACAACGCACATCGGCCGTAGTGTTGATAACAGATACGTCGACCACGTGTCGTGAAGGTGGAATCTCTAGATTGGGAGCAGGTTCACCGTTAAGTGCCATTGTGACGCTGATTGAACCTTGTTATCTTGGGGATAATGAAATGACGAGTCTTTGAGAAGAGTTTGCTTGCACGCATTTGAGGAAGCTTGTAGGGAGGGTGAGCTTTTATTTTATCTTCATCTTGATATGATATTTAAGGGCTTCTATAAAGCTACACTTTGCCATGCTCAATGCCATGTTGGATGCGGATTTTGAAGTTGCGTCTCTTTGCGAAAACTCCGCCCGGATTCGGGTTACAGCCTTGTCTCAAAGGCCGAGCCAATTAGAGTGTTGGCTTTGCGAGCAAGCTAACGGACCACTTCACCTAGTACGTACGCCTCGTTTCCACTAAGAGCTTCCACGTCATTTCATCTTTCTCTCCTCATCGTTGCCGTAGATTTCACTCTGCCGTGCCGAACAGGGCTTAAAATTGAAGCAGGCGCCTTGCGCTTCCTTTTCCGAAGCTACCGCAATACGAAACTGGTGTCATGGCCAATACATCTTTTTGTGTACCTAGAATAATTAGGCACCAGCCGCGGCATGAAATCATGGAGATAAGTTAAGGTCCCACGACGCAAGCCAAACTCCATGACTAACCCAATTCAGCACAGCAACGGGACAAACACGGGAGCTTTTCAAGCGCTATTCAGGTATCAAGTTAGGCAAGCTGAGCTCGAGGTACGTCGCGAAAGTGGCGGGGGTCTGCGGAGCTTGACTGTAGTTTGAGAATTCCTCTGTTTACAACCTGAAGTCCGCATAATTTGTGACAAATATGCCTTTCTTGGTGATTATATAACTCTGCGTTCAAGTCATTGTTGCATAGCTGTACCTCAACAATCCATATCTCATCTTCTCTTTAGTCGACTCAGACTCAAGCTGCTAAATCTCTCCATCTTTTTCGTCCTTTTATTGTAGTATTCAGAGTGTCTTCTACAACCGCCAACATGTCTACCATGCCCTTCATTCAACCTTCCATCACACCCTTGCCTCCGAACTTAGACGTATCAGGCCAGACCATCATCGTCACTGGTGCCAGCTCGGGCTTGGGACTTGAATTCAGCCGTCAATACCTAGTCAGGGGCGCATCCACGCTCGTTCTAGCTGTTCGCGATGTCGCCAAAGGCGAGAAGACCAAGACGGAGCTGCTGGCTGACGCAGGGGTTCGCAAGTCAAACCCAAAAGCTGACATTCGAGTCATGCAATTCGACGCCGCGTCTTACGCAAGCACCAAGAGATTCCTGATAAAAGCTAAACAGGAACTCAAGCAACTGCATATTCTGATGCTGAACGCTGGCGCCAACGGAGTCACGTTTGCAAAGACAGAGGATGGCCATGAACAATCTATCCAGGTAAATCACTTGGCCAACGCAGCGTTGCTTTTCGGGCTCCTCCCTCTGTTAGAGGAGACTGCCAAGCAAACCGGGAAGCCGACTCGTGTTTCGGTTACCGGCAGTCGCATGTATGACACTGGCCCTCTCTGCAAAGAGCCAGCGTCGGCGATGCCTCAAGATCTCCTTGAATACCTTGATGACCCGAAGAATTACAAAGGTTTCACTCGTTACGGAGACTCGAAATTACTTGTTCTGTTGTTTATCCATCGGCTGGGGAAGATGTATGGATCAGATAAAGTGATTATTAATAACTTTTGCCCTGGAATGGTTGATACACCAATGACCAAAAACCTTCCTTGGTATCTTCGTGTCCCAGTTGCTGCACTGAGTACTCTCAGAAGGGCCAGGAAAGTAGAACATGGTGGATGGGTTGGCCTTAATGCTGCTGCAGTGGCTGGCCATGAGTCTCACGGTCAGCTAATTGGTGACACTCAACTTGAGCAGTAAGTTAAATTTACCAGCCCTGCTACTATGACATGCTGTGCTAACAGATTTAAAGCATTGACAGCTTTTACGATTCGGATGCTATTAAGGTATTGGAAGGAAGGTTGTGGAAGGATACGATCAAGGATGTCGCGGAGGTAACGGATGTGCCAGAGTGGGCAAAGGCATGTTAGAGTACGGGAGTTTGTATTCTTAGTATATGAGGTCGTTTTAATTTGGTCGAGTCAGTTTTAAATACTGTAGAAGGCAGTTCAGATAGAGGAGGTAAAGCATCTCTACCGAGGGCTTTGTTTTCATTAATAATATAATATGCTCCACAAACCAATATTGTATATAGGCGAAACTTCCAAAAGACCCTAGTACTGTATACCTACCAAAGTCAGTTGTAGCAACGAGATATAATTAGTTTACATCGCCTATATTGCAGGAAGTAGACATCGACTTCGGACCTAAGCTTAGGTAGTTATATTAAAGCCTCGGGTGAGGTTTAACATGAGTGAATACTGCTACTTGACTAAGAACACCAGGTCCTGATCGGTTTACCTCTCAAATATCGTGTATATTACTTTGATCGAGATCATATGTACTCGGACTTTGAAACGTGTTATGGAGTTGTGGTGTTAAATAATGCTGATAATCGTCTGGGGTAGGAGGGGGCGAGTCCGCGTTGGCTGCCGTAACTTAACGTCTAGGTTGAATAAGTCTACATCAGAATCAAGAGCGTTGCAAACGTAAAATAGGCGTTTATTAATCTAAACCCATATCGCGGGTCCTCAGTTGGTATGTAAGAATCAACTACCTTTGTTAAGACATGCTGATCCAGCTCAATACCAATAATCCCCATTATGTCTCCGCTCCACAACTCCCCAAGTACCATTTTTCAACTTTCGTTTGCAAACCAACACTAGGTCTGTTCCAGGACTATCAGGAAACGTAATCATAACATCGGATATTCTCTAAAACTGAGGATGTGAGCTTGACAGGACGCATTCATCACTGGATCCGTTGTTGCATACTTCGCCTTGCTCAGAATATGGAGTCTCCTCGAGTCGAATAACTTCAGCGGCAATCAGGGCTACTATTGGCCCCTCCCAGATGCCTTCTTGACGGGTCTTCGTCGCAAGCATCGATACAGCGTCCCGCCTCATCTGTGGATCGCGGCATTTCAGGGCTGTGTAGTATAAAACTGGAATAAGCCCGAGATCGCTGGTGAAGGTGAAATGCTGAGTACAGTGAGCATGTGATCTTGGGTCCCTTGGAGTCGCAGGATTGTATATCTGGACAATTTCTTTCGAAGAGGCGATGATTGAAGCAAATTGCAGATCATAGTGGTCGAAAACCGTTTCATCTCCTGGATATAGAGCCGTAGCCGTGATAATGCTCGCCATCGTATGATAGACTAGAAGTAAGCGCTGAGCGACCTGCTCCTGAGGTGAGTGCAGTGACTGCAGTGAAGGCCGTGGCGGCGTCGTCCGCCATGTTCGGTAAGCCTGCAGCCAAGACGTAAGAGCTCTTTGCAGTCGTTGTTGGGCAGAAAGGGCCTGGAATAATAGGCTGACGTTGGCTGAGGAGTCGGCATTACGCGCCCAGCGCTGTAGCCGATACGATTCTGATATGAGAGAATCCAGCTGCTGTCTCGCTTCATGTAACGATTTCAGCGTAAGAGACTTCTCGTTGTCGGCCCAATTATTCGTATGAGGCTGGTTGTCCGTTGTGCTCTTGAATAACAATTTAGCTTGGATATCGAGTCGGCCAAAGGCTTCTACAAGCCAGTCGTCGACGGGATCGTTTGAAAGCTGCCGCATATTGTTATACGTCTGATTTTGTAGTATTTGTAAGCCATGCTTGAGATGCAGTAGGCCTTGCGTTGGACGCTTTTGGAGATATTCTATGATTACAAACGCCAAACACCCGGTGAGAGTCACTCGAGTAGATGCCCTGTTTTCACCCGTCTGGGACCTATTGAGCAAACTGATGGCCGTGTTATAATGTCGCAGGGTAGCTGACTCTAGATTGTCAATAGCATGCTGATAATCTGTGGATTCTTTGCTAATGCATGCCCTCTTGTGAATGCAGCCAAGTGCCAAGACACAACTGAGAATGGCGGGCTCATTGTAGCATGCCTGCGGGACTAGAATATCCCAGAATGGAAAGGGAAAGATCCCTTGGAGTTTGGCCACCATGAACCAGTCTAGAATCCGGCGGTCTTCTGCGACGAGATGCCCTACAGGGCCCGTGGTACTGGGTCGGTACAGAGCGAGGCATTGAGTCAAGGGGCCGCCCCCTGAATGTCCACCACCCCAAATACCGTATCCCATGCATTCACGGCCTGCAGAGGCGCAGCGCCGGCAAGATGGCCGCTGCTCGTCACACTTGACTCGCCGTGCCCTGTCACAAGCGGGGTTGGCGCATGCCCATATTGAAAGAAGTTACAAAGGGCCCGATGAACTTACTTGCAAGTGCGGCAGCCCGTCTTGAGGCGCTGGATTCTTTTACGAGTCGGTAGACGTCTGCTCGGTTTAGTAGATATTACCTCCATGACTATAATCGGCGCAGTGGTTGCATAATGGTGGAAGGTCAATCAGGAATGAGCGTAAAGGAAGAGGTTATATTAAAGTTCTGGACAAGTGGTATGGACCACAACCGCGTTCGTTATCACGTGACAGGACAGGCTCAATAGAGCAGCCTCCCAAGACTCTACCCTAGGTACCTACCTGTGTAGATAAGACGCTAAATATAGTGCTTGATAGTGAGGCCTCTATTTAACCTTCGAGCCGAGCCCCGAAATCCAAAAGCAAGCGTCTTCTTAATACTGGAATCGGAAGTTAGGGTCTGAGGTGTCAGTGACACCAACAGTCAAGTTATCCGATCGGCCAAACTGTTTATCGCGACGACGATTCTCCCACCTCATCCAGCCACCATAGGCGAAACTAACGAAAGAACCCAAAGCGGCCATTGCAAGATTGACCCGTAAGCTTGTAATATACCGAGGCGCCTCCGAGGATATATAGATGTTACTTGACAAGAGTCCAGCGCAGTTACCGACTGAGTTGTAAACTCCAATGGTCAGAGCGCGGGCATTCAAGTTTGGAATATTCGCAATGGTCCAAGTTGCTCCAAGGGGTGTGCTGGGGTATGCCTGTGGTTTGATCAAGTCAGTATACCTTCTTGAACAACGGCAAGACTCTTAAGGACGCTTACTCCCATGGTGCAGAGAAACATGGCGAAATATAGCACTCCCCACCCTTTGTTTTCTCCACAATACAGAATAATATAGCCGACAAAACTCAGGACCAAAGAGCTACCAATGTGATACCCGCGTTCATAAAAGTAGTCGGAAGAGCGACAGAAGCAGATCAACGTGATTGCTCCAACCAGGGCGGGAGCAATGGTCAGCTATATTAGAGTATAATATCAATATGAGTTTTTACAATAGGTGGAGATAGTGAGTCTTACCAGGTTGGTCCTAATCGTACTAAAATGTAGACCTTTGATGATCATTGCCAAGAAGTTCGCGTTGGAGGTTAATGTCACTCCTTGAATAAAAGTAGAGATAAGTCGGATATAAATATGGGGCGCCTTAAACTCTGTGAAAAATTCAGAAAGGGTATAACTTGAATCAAGCGAATCGACCGAGTCTCGTTTTAAGCGTTCTTGAGCTGTGGCTTTCTCGGATGCGGTTAAGAACCAAGCGGATTGCACGTCTGAAGGAAGGAAAAAGAACGTAACCAGGGACCAACAGACGGTCAAGGCTCCCTCGAGGAAAAATAAATATGACCAACGGAAATATCCGTTTCGTGCGGTCACCTGAAACATGCCATATGAGAGAAGACCCCCAAAGGCAGATGACGCGACCAATGCGCCATAGAATATGCCAATTCGAGTTGCGAGCTCCGATCGAGTGTACCATACAGACAAGTAGTAGAATACACTATTGGAGCTATAAGTTAATTCAACTCACCCCGGGCGCGGATTCTAATAAATAGGAAACGGAACCACTCACGAAGCGAGGAAGCCGGATTCAAATATTCCCACAATCACGCGGCAGGCAACTAAATGCCCGAACGTCCGAGCCCAGCCGGTCGCGAGTGATGCAATACCGAAACAAAAAAGCATACCGGCGATTGAATACTTGGCTCCAATCAGCTTAGTGACGACCGTGAGCAATGGGCCGAAGATAATAAATGGAACTTGGTAATAGGTGAGAACTCTACAATGAGAGTGCGGTCAGACGTTCATCCTACTCATTATCTCGTGTGTCACAGAGAAACGTGCACTCACTGATTAAATTGGTTTCCAACAAGATTCAGGTCAGCTTCTAGACCAGCAGTATTCGCATTCGCAACATTGCTGCGATCAAGAGAGCTACAGTGTGTTAGTGTATCAGGGACGCAGAGATATAGACCGTCGATGAGGCTTACTTCAGCAAATAAGCGATAGCCAATACGGGAAGAAGAATAAAATCAGCCTTGCGTTTCAAAGTTCTCGCAATGGCTGGATCGATTGGCTCCTGAGTGGTACCATTGTCGACGTCTAAGTCAATCTGGCCAGATTCAACCTTGATATCCTTTTGGCCGGTCATTTTCTCAAGAGCCTCTTGGGTGAATCCTGGTTTTCCAGTTAAGTGCTGCAAGTAATGAGTTCTTGGGATGAGGTTGGATTAAGTCGATGCTATATACGCTTAACAATCGTGGTTGGATGTTTTCCTTACCACAGGCAATATTAAAAGGCGCCATGCTTATCAGTAACCTGGTCGTCGGAAAAGCCGATATCATTATCTTAGTCGAGGGGAGGTTCGTGGCTTATCAGTTACCACACCTTGTAGGAGGATGGCCCCTGGTTGCCCCATAATCAAAAGTGTCATGTGTTCCCTAACCAACGTATCGGGAACTCTTCTCTTGGAACACCGACCATCGGCCGCGCCAGGGCCTATGCCGACTTCAGTTCCGACACTGTGGCTCACAGGACTGAGCCTCGAATGGACACTCGAGGGAAGTCGAGTCGAGGCCGGCGCACTCCACAGGCGTGTGCCACATGGTAAGGGCCCGACACTACCTTGATCGCAAGTGGAAAACATTGGCCTGACTTACGCGATTCCACCTCCAGCCGAAGGCGCAAGACTAAGTGTGACGGCGCTCGGCCGCGATGTCGGCATTGTACGAAGAGGGACATACCTTGCACATGGCCTTGGGCCACCGAGGAGGAGATTCTGTCTCCTCCTGTTGTGGCTGAAAGCACGGCCATAGGGTCACCACTTGCGGACGAGTCCGTACCTGATACTAACATCCAAGACACGCGCCAAGGATCCCAGATCGTGTTGCCTACCCTCGAGTCTCTGCGGCGCATCTTTGACCTGTTCTTCGAGCGTCATTTTGTCGTGGATTTCTGCTCTTTCGAGTACTTACCGACATGGGAATCGCACTACAGCGAGAAGCCGTTCCTCGTAGCTTCCATCATTGTCTTGTGCGCACAATATCTGACTCCCGAAGAGTCTTGGAGAGCGTTTGGGCTCAAGACTGGGCACGATGTCCGATCTCACTATCTGCCTGTTGCTGAGTCTATGGCCCGAGACACCTTAACAACCCCTACTGGTTGGTCTACACTCCCCCAAACGAAAAACTAAGCCGCATGTCAGCTCACCTACCGCTGCAGTTGCAAACATCCAAGGCAACCTAGTCCTAGCACTGTCTGAAATCTTAGCAGATGCTGGCTCGAGTCATTGGCTATACGCTGGCACTGCGATTCGAATGGCGCAGATAATGCGGCTTAACAAAGAGTATCACCAAAAGCATACCACAAAGGAGCAGGAGATGCGACGCCGTACCTTTTGGGCCTGTTTACTTATGGACAGGTGTCTAGCATATCTTCTAAGCAAACCGAGAACCTTGGCCTTGACCAACGTCCAAGTTGCTCTTCCCAGCACAAATCTCTCAGTAGCGTACCAGGAACAGACCAGGGGAATCAACCTGGATAACCTGGCCCGATTTGATGGATTCCCTTCAGAAGTCAGCCTTTCGTCATACTTCATTAAGACAGTTTGTCTCTGGAGCGATATGGCTGATAATAATATATGCCATAAAAGATTCACAGACACTCGATCTCCGCTTGACCCTCGAAGCCACCTCGCTCGCTGCAGTCGAGCCGTACAAGATTGGTCTTTCTCACTACCGTCACACTTGGAATGGTCTAATGAAAACTACTCAACGCACAGCAGCCTGGGTCAGAGCCGAACTTTTGTATCCCTCCATCTTCTGTTGCGCAGCGCATTGTGCATCGCCCACCAATGTTACTTGCCTCAATTAGATGGTTGCTCGCTCTTGCTGGACTGTTTAGATGCTGCGGGCTTATCTCTACTTCACCGGGAGCCATCCCTCATATCCATCTGTATCAGTAATGCCATGGCCCTGGGCGAGATCGTGACAACAGTTTGGAAATCCGCGGATAGTGGTGGCCGACTTGACCTGGAAACGATATGGCTTGCTGGCACGTGCCTGCCGGCAGCGAATGTCTTCTTGTGGCTTCAGTATGCTACAGATGAAGACTGTTCCAGAGAGGATGTTCGGGAAACGGCCAAACACTATTTTCACACCATCAAGTCAATATTCTCAACTCTGTGTGGTCAATGGCAAGTTGCACACGGGTGGCTTGCGACACTCCGGACAATGGAGGCTACTTACCGTGCTGCATATCTTGGCGAGATCCCCCCTGACTCAGAGATTGAGGAGTTATCTCCCTCGTCCTTATCATCGCACAATGGCGAGGGATCGCTGAACGGATTCAAGCCGAGGCCTGGAGACGGGTGCCCCCCAGTCACTGAAAGGTCGAACCTGTATGATGTACTTCGGATGATCACCACAGAATCGACGCTTGAGGAACTTCAGTCAGTATGGATGTATCTTGCAGGGGGATGGTCTGAAGATCTACAACATTCCTTGTTTAGTTGTCTGTAGGCTCTATCAGGGCGTGGAGGTGCTTTGATCTACATCATATTTTTCGACGATACATTGAGTCTTTCCAATTCAGAAACTGTTTCTCCTGTCTACTAAATTGAAAGTCGGGATTTGAAATTGGGTCGCCTGAGATCATGATCTTACGAACCCGATCTCTGAATGTGGGACTAGTCCATAAATCCGACTTGTGAGATCGGCTTTGCCGACGGAAGAAGAGTGACCTCTGTCTAGGTTGATGGAATAAGTTGTGTGTTTCCTCTCCTATAATGCCTTTTTTGCTTTCTTCCTATCATATTCTTCTAGTTAGGCACGAAAAACCATGTGTTCCCAAAATGACTTGGAGGGCCAGGCACCCAATCCACTGAATCCCGAGTTTTTTGATCTTTTAGATCAAGATTTTATCGACTACTACAACAAGCACCTAGCATGGATGCCTAAGACGCATTTGTTAAGCATCGAAGAGATGAGAAAGAATGGGCATAAATACGCTTCTCCTTGGTGTCGAGACTTTTCTAATGAAGAATTTGTTAAAGACATCAAGCTCGCCGCAGATGATGGCTATCTTTTCACAGCAAGATGTTATTATCCTGACGATAAAAAGTCGACCTTTGGCATCGGTCCTTACCCAGTCTACATCAACTTCCATGGTATGTCAAGCACTGTCACTCCAGACCTACTTTAAAATTGCCCCCCCCTCCAAGAAAGATGTTGACCAAGCTTGGTACAGGAGGTGGTTGGACGTTTGGTGGCCTGACCGGCGACGCAGAAATCTGCATGGCCATCCGAGACCGTCTTGGTATACTTGTCATGGACATAGACTACAGACTTTCACCAGGTTAGTCAGGCAGGATCCAATGAAACGATGCCGCATCCTATCAACCAATATGTTGCTGATGTCACTCGGCTAGAGAATGCCTTCGGGACTGGCGCCGACGATGCTTTGGCAGCAGTCAAATGGGTAAGTCATTTGAACGGGAATATCATTGTTCA
This sequence comes from Clonostachys byssicola, assembly GCA_902006505.2. Classification (NCBI taxonomy): domain Eukaryota; kingdom Fungi; phylum Ascomycota; class Sordariomycetes; order Hypocreales; family Bionectriaceae; genus Clonostachys; species Clonostachys byssicola. The sequence goes on along the minus strand of CABFNO020001538.1, from coordinate 380,923 downwards.
CTCTAGAGGGTTGTCTCCGAATTGACTTGGCTGCTTTGGGCAGGTACATCAAAACGGCTCCGAAATTAATGCACAGGGTGATTGCATATCGATTGGTGGGATATCGGCCGGTGGTCACATCTGCGCCACCATACAGCAACTTGCTCGCGATGCTGATCTACCCCTGAGACTTGGTAAGTCTGAACATGGGGTCTAGTGAAGCCAATTCTGACGTAGCATGCCAGCAATTCTCTCAGTACCCGCGGTCATCTACGAAGGGGACTTCAGGAAACCATCGGATGCCCCTTTTGAATCTTGGGTAGAGAACCAGAACGCCCCTTGTCTTAACTGGGAGCGCTCTAAATTCTTCCAGCAGCACTATAACCCCAAGAATAGTGCTGAACGAGCCGAATTTGACTCACGGCCCATATGTTATAAGAGTCCCTTATATGGAGAGCTGCGCGGACTATGTGATACATTCATATGTACCGCAGAGCGTGATCCTTTGCGGGATGAAGGGGAGTTGTACGGCTTGAAGCTTGCCCAGCTTGGTGTCCGAGTTTCCATCAGACGATACACCAACGTGCCCCATCCATTCATGCATATGGCGCCAATTAAGAAAGCCCAGATGTATTTAGAGGACATTTGTAGCGAACTAGGAAGAGTGATCAGTCCCAGAGCTGCCTCATAGATAGGGAATAGAAGCCTTGAAACTAGTCGGGAAAAAGCTCTTAGATGTTTCGCAATCAATATGTTTTTACAATGATCTAGCGTATATCTTTCGTATTCAATGTGAAAATTAAATCATTGCATACGACCTTAACATGTACTAAAAATCTCGATGCCTTCACTACTAATTCACTGCTTCAGCCTATCATTACAAACCAGTGGCTTATCTTCAACTTCTAATGTAGAACGGTCATTACACGGCTGTATCTGTCAACGAGGGACTAATCGGAAAAGCCGATGTATATTGAACCACGGGATCGGTTGTTCTCCATCGCATAAGCAAGACGGATAATCACACCCAGATCCTCGGAACTATCTTCGACTAATTCTCACCCATGAGCACAACGGATAACCCGACGCCGCTCTAAGAAGGGCCGTTGAAATTGACACTTCCAAAAGCTCTTATCAGCATGGGCCCGCTCCCCATTGATATGTTATCTCGCTATTCTGGGATCAATATCTTAGCAGATAAATATGTTAATTGCCAATGATCAGTGATCACTATGGTTTTTACATTCTATCTAAGCCAGATGACATAAATGTCGCCTCTTCATCAAGAGAACAACAATGACCTCCTACTATTCACTTACCAGCATTGTTGGGTTGCTTCTCATCCAAGCTGTCATAGCAATACCGCATGCTTGGAGCCGCAGCAGCGACTCGGAAGTTTCGAAATTCGGCTTTGTGAATGTGTCGGTTTCGACTCTTTGGAAGGACCAAAGCAAGCCCCGTGCTGTGGACGCACCAGCGCTCAGTAGCCCAGTACAAGTCCAAGAATGGCTGGACTCAATGACGGTAGACCAGTTCAAAGACCTGAGTGCAAACTCGCGAACAGAGACCCAGGTTCTCTATGGATCTCGAGTCATTATAACGGAAACCCAGGGCGATTGGTACAAGATCGCTATCCCCGATCAGCCCGTATCAACCACCAAACCCCAAATCGGATATCCGGGTTGGGTACCCTCCTCTCACGTGTCAGTGGATGACGACTATTATGGCACTTTACAGCAGACGCTGCCCTTCGCACAGGTGACGAGGCCTAAAATCGCACCACTCTTCCGAGACGCCCAGCTGTCAGACAAGATTATGGACATTGCTTTCAATACTCGGCTACCTTTGATCACTCAGCTTTCCAACGCGACTCAGGTCGCAATACCGGGCGGGATCGCCTACTTGAACCGAGCCGACGTCGCGACATGCAAGCATAGCTCAGACATTCCTAGTCCTACAGGTCAGGACATTGTTGAGACCGGGAGATTGTTCACGGGCTTACCTTACCTGTGGGGTGGGACCTCTGGGTTCGCCTTTGACTGCTCAGGCTTCACATACACGGTGTACAATTCGCACGGCATCGTGATTCCCCGTGACTCTGGGCCACAGGCACAGTCAACACTTGGTATCAAAGTGGAGGTATTGCATCTCAAAGCGGGCGATCTTCTCTTCTATGCTCACAATACCACTAGTGCCAGCACAATCTATCATGTCGCGATGTATGCAGGGAATGGAACCATGTTGGAGGCCTATAGTTCAGGAGTCCCTCTTCGACTGACTGCTGCACGTCTTGAGACAGATTATTGGGGAGCTAAGCGATTTATAGGCTCTTAAGGCCGCGTAGTGTCGACTGGCGCAGTGAAGGATCCTCAAGCGTTACAGACAGAATCACGAGGCAATCATTTGCAAATCCATATATTCAGTCTGTTCTGTTCTGTACTCAAGAATTATATCATTTTAGCTATTGATTATTTTATCTGTTATCTCCGCATGAATTTTAATTTCAAGATAGGTAGTCAATATGCCTATAGTTCATCGTCATTATGCAATCACTTTCTTCCATTCTTATTATTACATTCAACGAATAGCTACTTACACGGTGAGGTTAACGCAATGGCCTCGCACCCAGTTTCAATGGTGTTATTAAAACAAGACTCAAGGTAAGTGTTTGTTATCAGGCAATATTTGTGACGCGATGGAGCCAAGATCACGGGATATCTCACGTGATACCCTTCCTTTCAATTCCGAATAAATAGATTATCCGTAGACCCTCATTAGATAATAGGAAATTCAAGTCTTCTATTAATTCCGCCTCAATTGGTGACCTCTAGCTGTGGCGGATCGTCATAATATTGAGACTCATAGACATGCACTGAACTTGAAGTCTATGTTTCCTGAGCATAGCTAAGGCTTACTCTCCGTTTCTCTAGAGGGAATCTATAAATGCTCGTGCTAGTTTGCCAGATTGAGAGACAAGACAGTGATCATAGAGGGGAGAAGCGCTCTTTGGGTTGCTCACGCATAGGGTAGCTCAACAACAGGCTCAGTACAGGCTAAAATGAACAAGGGTCTCCCTGCCCATCACTTGCTTACGCGTCAATTGGCTAAGGTAATCACCTCTCACGTGATGATAAGATATTAAACACATTTATGAGAAGAGCGATCCTACAGTGGGCGGTAGCCACACACTCAGAAGATTAATACTAGTTTCACCAGTCAAAGGTATAGTACCAGCTTCGGGGCATTCAGTCACATAGTTAAAGGAAGTTTTTTCTTTTTTCTTATTTGATCTCCATTCGCAGTTCTTTTGATCGCTTACCCCAGCTGAGTGCACGGACAAACGCGTCAAGGAGAACTATAAATAGGCTTACTCGGGGACGATTCGGCAATACTTCTTTGGTCATCTGCCGATGTCAGAGCAGCCCTGTAAATGGCCTAGTAGCACGCCTCTACCGTAGCCTCCCCTATAATATAAAGTGGACCAGATGGTTAAAAGGAAGAACTTCACTGGAGCCTGAAACTGGTCAGATCTCCAGAGGATTTTGGTTTACACTCTTCGGGGAGTATCGGTTCGTAACCGAAAGGCTCACAGGAACAACATGGACGTACAAGTATAATATAAAGCGAACGAGACGTAATGGTGGGAGTGGTATATACGCAACAATCAATCCAACCATCGCGTTAACAAATCCTTAACTTTTAGGATAAGACCATACCTAACTTGTGATCCTAATACGACTAGGAGACAAGCTAGTATATACTATGAAGGCAGCAATTACTCTACGTATGCTCATAGGGGCGATTATAACGACCGTTGCGATTGCCCAGGTTGCGCCGCAGCCAGATGGATGGCCAGTGTTCACGTACCAGGGAGTGGTGACTGACAAAAGCAAGCTTCAGTACAACCCAACCAACGAATATATTTTCCCCTCAGTATTCCATGCAAGCATTTACCTGAAAACCCCCCTGGGAGCGTGGTATTTGTACTACGCCCCCCATGACGATCCCGGCGGCATCTCGCTCATGTATGCCAACAGCCCTGACGGGCCCTGGACCGAGTACGCCAACAACCCAGTCATTAAGAACGTATGGTCGGGGCACTACTCGGTGCCCCATGTCTCCAGTCCAGATGCAAAATGGAACAACGAGGCCAGCCGCTTGTTCGTATACTTTCACGGGAGCAACTCCCAGACTCGCTGGGCAGAAACCGACGATGGGGTCAATTTTGATTACGGAGGCGTTGCCGTGAACAACACTATGGGAGGGCCGAATGTGACAGAGACGAGTTATGCGCGTGTCTTTACGCACCGCAATCCGGCCTCCGGATACGCTTACGGGATGTTCTATATGGGCAACGAGCGTGATAACGTGCGCCGCATTCGCTTGGCCGAGTCTAAGGACGGGCGCACTTGGACCGTGGACCCCAGCTACGTTGTTGAGCCTGGCCCCGAAGAGGGTGCCAACGTCTCAGGAGGAAGCCTCTGGGAGTGGAAAGGGCAGCTTTATGTCATATACCACGCCTCCAGCGGTAATTCGTACGCTCGGACAATTGACAAGACGCTTCGAAAAGTTGGCTCCCAGCCAATCTTGCTGCATAAATCGAGCGGTAATGGCGAAGACGTCGGGCGTGTGGCGTCTCCTGAAATCGTCACCTTTGGAGATAAGACCTACCTGTTTTATGAATCTGGCGACAGGCTTGGAGCTACTATTGCGTGGGCGAAGATAGTTTAACCGCTGCTCTCTATCAGGAGTGTTGGCAAATACTGAGAAGTTTTCTTTCAGTGAGGCTTTTCTTCTCTACAGTTCAACGTTGCGGCCAGTCTTCGAATATTGATACGCACGACTGTCGGGGGGTTATTATCTGGAGTAGATCTCCTATCCTTGTATATTTACTGCTTTTACTTACCTATAGCTAGCTGAGTATGCTTGTTTGGAATCAAGATTCTTCTAGGACTGATACTATTCTGGTTCTATTACCTTCTCTTGAAAAAGAACAGTATACTGTCTGTTTTATTTGCTTCTAATATTGAGTTTTCTTCCGGGGTATAGTATTAAACTTCAGTTTCAGACTGCGCGACTGAATAATATCAGATCCTCCTGTCCCGAGTCTATGGAACTTGAAGGCGGAACTGTATATCTCTTCTTTAATCCGGAATAATCGAATACCTATTGGAATAAAATACTTATACAAACTCTTGCCAGTGAAATGAGAAGGGACGGTAAGAAAAGACATATAATATTACTAAGAGTGTGTTAATATAAAAACAAGATAATTAGATCTGTTAGCCTCAGGCTAGGGCTATGCAGAAGGAAAAGTCTGTAACTTTCTGTGCTAATAATCGCGGGTTTATTCTCGTAGCCGACGCCGATCTGGAACGTACAGTGTGAGAATCTGGGAGTTTACTGATTTAAGCGCGTTCTCACTGTGCTTATATTACATAAGTTCCTCACCGAGCGCGATCCTACCTATGCTGTTTTCTTCTTTGTTTGAAAGACCACGCGATGTCATTGTTAGCGATAAGCTTTCCACCACTCGACTAGGCCCGATAAGTTGTTTGTCTGATCACATGCTCAAAAACTCAGATCTAAATTCTAATTCTAGGCCTGATCTCTAACATTTTCAGAAATCTCTTTCCGCAGCATTTGAGAATAACCAGAGATGATTTTCAGACCATACCACACACTTACTACTATCGTCACCTGTAAGTTGTAATACATGTCTTTTGACGCGTTTTCTCGGCTAACGGGTCAAAACTCACCAGATGAGTAAATCAAATGTCCAAATAGGAATTGTGGAATCAACAGCCGAGGAGAAGGATGTGCTTCCACAAGAATCGGCTGAAAGCTTGACTCCGGTGTTTGTCTACGGTACCCTTTGCGCTGTTCCCCTTCTTGCATGGGCTTTGATGGGGGACGCCTCCCAGACTGATGCCGTCAAGAGGCTCATCCGCCCTGCAAGAATTGAAGGGTTTGCTCGATATGGTGTAAAGAGTTGCGACTATCCCGCTGCTGTAAAATGCGACGGGTCAGAGATTCGCGGCTACCTCGTCACATTTACCAACTCATCTCAGCGTAAGAAATTGGATGATTTCGAGGGAGAGATTTATAGCCCGACATATCTTACGGCTCAAATTTTGAACCAAAATGGAGAAACTTCCAGACAATATGTTGATGCAGAGACATACCTATGGAATGGTTCACTGGAAAATCTCACTATGGAGCCTTGGGACCTGGAAGGTTTCATCGAGGAGAGATTAGAAGATTGGCTAGACTTATTTGATGGGATGGAGCTGGTAGGATAAACACTGATAATGATTAAAATCGTATTCTATCGGATCTCTCTATAAAATATAGCCCTTGTCGCCTAAGTCCGACTGTTTCGAGGCAATTAAGAAGATCCTGGACACTATCTCCCCTTTCTACAAGCTGGTCGACGTTGCAAGTAATTGTATATTCGATAAGCTTGCGCACGAATAGAATCCAGGACACCATAGTAGAGCCATTAGAGTATCATTGAGACAAGTGTAATACCCGACCTGAAAATACCGGGACTCAATTACGAAACTTGAACTATATGTTCTTCAAAGTAGGTACTAGAAGAGAGACTCTTACTAATCTGAACTTACCACGAACGAGACATGGATTATGGCTTCACTTAGCAATCATCCTCCCCGCCTCTACGTCTTTCATCGTCAAGCGCGCTTTTGAGCAGGTTTCAGGCTTGTATTTGTAAGGGCATGGGTCTGATTACTGATTGGGTTGCTCGTCTACATGTGTAGTAACTAGATCTGGGAATAATGATCGACATGCCACTCTCTGAGTTGGGAATCCGCGCGCTTATAAGTTGGCAAGGGTGCGTGGCGGTGAACTTTTCCATTATTTTCAACCAAGTTTAGACACGATGACCTTGCCTGTTCTATTTGCCTTGTATTTAAGCCAGGAGAAATCCGGCATCTAAACTTTGAGAACAGTAAAGCAAGCGCATTCGAACTAACAACCAACAACGTTGCATCTCGCCAACATTCTGGGCGCTGCATCCCTTGCCGACTTAACATGTTGAGCGCCACTGTCAAACAATGCTCCATATGGCTTTTTCTGGCCACCAGTTTCTCTCCTGCCTCTGCGGGGCTGAGCTCAACATCTGGATCTCTGGGTTACCCAGCTCGGGAGATTGCTGGGGTCTCTGTTATTGACACGCCGCTCGTTCGAGCGGCCGAGGACTATGCGATCAACCATAGCAGCCACGCTGTATATAAGCATGTGATGCGGTCTTGGCTATATGGAGTGCTCATGATAAACGCGAACGAGACCCTGCTTAATAATGTGGACCTGCAGATTCATGCCGTCTCAACACTCCTTCATGACCTTGGTTGGTATAGGGGCAACTCATCCATCATCAGCCCTGACAGACGGTTCGAGGTTGATGGAGCAATTGCTGCGCGTGACTTTATCCAAAGCCACGAGGATGGGAAAGACTGGGACGAGCGTAGGGTGCAGCTTGTCTGGGACGCTATTGCGCTACATACCGAGCGGTCTATCGCCTATTTCAAAGAGCTTGACGTTCAGGTGGTATCTAAAGGGATTCAATTGGATTTCTCCGGGCCAGCTAATGGTGTCGCCGAGGATGATTACCTCGCGGTCACTCAGGCCTTTCCGAAAGACGACTTGAAAGACTCGGTCAACAACACTTTTATTTGGCTCTGCGAAACGAAGCCTGCAACTACTTATGGTAAGTAATGATTAATGTCTGGGTCGAATAAAAAGCCTCCTAACTGATTCAAAACAGATACTTGGATGCAGCCCTGGGGTGACAATCATGTGGAAGGCTATAGTGCGGATGGCAAGCGAAGATACGATATCATTTTCAAGAACTTGAATCCTTAGATGTGATAGATCTTATACTATAGACTGAGAGTGATATAAGCTAACGACACAGGCCTGGCCTGGCAATTTAAGTAATTAGGAAATAAGATAATTGTGTGAGATTATGTCATGGATCTACTTACGAGCTCTGTCGGCTGTTCGTAACCTAAGACTCTGATGCCTATACTGTCGTAAGGACGGTAAAGCTTTTATGCATTGGCAGTATTAACCAGTGGCATAACCAACAGGTGTCCCTCAACTTAAAATCCCTCAGGGAAAGCGTTCCGTGAGTGATCTATATACTGTTAGTAACATTAGTTCCAGTGATACTAGGAACAACCGCATCGTAAGACTCGACCTTGACGGTTTCTTTGATACACCCTAGGCACATACAGTCGATAATGCTCTTGGAATTCGCCTCCTGTCCAACCTCAATATGTTTTCTTATATAGACGAATGCAAGACGAGCGAAGCTTCCTGTACTACATGTACTCCCACCTAGACTCTAGGGGTTACGATGACCGAGTGCTGAACCGACAGATCCTTGGGCTCTGAAAACAAAACTTCACTGATGATGATTATATTGATGCCTCGAATGGAGCTGTGTTTAGGATGGATTGGCGTGCATGTGTCTAACGCGGCCTTCTTCACTCGGCTGCCTTGCTTAGCGAGACGATATCCATCGGACAGACCGGCAGCAACTCTTAAAGCCTCAGCTTGGACTAGCACATAATACTGTCCACCGTACGCAATCCCAACAGAGATTCTTCCGACCCCGGAATATTAACATCCTTATCCAAAGCGTAAACGACTACAGGCACACTATCAAGCGATACAGATGTGCACGCGCCATCCCCACACCACCGTATTCGTGATCAAGCCTGCCGCCGTATCCGAGCCGAGAAGAGACGTAGGCTGCTTCATCGGAATCATTCCCGTCTCCAGCAGCACAGTGGCCGTGCAAGTAGTGTTGGAGGGAGCCCGACACGGGAACCCAGTTACCAGGAACGCCGATTCAACTACAATTTCACAATCCGAAGTATATCTACCTTAAGAAAAGTCAGGATCTAAGCAAATCGCGAGAGTTTACGCGTATTTTGTGGCCCCGCTCTGTTTCGTCGCTCTGGTGTCATTGCAAATAATGCAACTTACAATACGAAGATTACAATACCAAGATTAGTTTATTCTTTAAATCTTTCGAGAAACTCATGTCGTGAATAGATCACCGGAATCTATTTTGGTGCTACTTGTCGCTTTTATATCGCATAACGTGGGATAAAGCATGATAGGGCTCTGTAGATGAGAACGAAGATATTCGTGGAGTTCAAATAGAAATCAAGTATAGTGAATGTCACTAGATCAGTTAGTAGGTTAGTAGGAATCTAGATAACATGAATGACATCTTCTGAGCCTTGGTATTCAAAGAGAGGATTTGTGTGTTCTCCTGTTGGAAGCTCCCCATCAATCTTCACGCGACAAGTGCTTTCCCCCACTACCGGTCTCGTCTGTACTAGATAGAAGCTTGTCATGGCTCCGTAGTTTGTGGCATTATGAGCTGGCACCAGTCACGCGAGATTCTTAGTGGCATGATATATGACATCATTTACGTAGTTATATTTGCATCAATGACTGTCATTATGAGCTGGGGAGAAACCTTTTGAACACCTCCCCCGAGATGGCGAACAGGAGTTGCAGTCAGGAGAGGGGAGTTGGAGCCGAAGGGGGGAGAGATAACCCTCAGCGAGAGAAAGTAGACAATGCTAGCAGGATTGCCATTGACCACATTGCCTTGTGCTTACATGACGCTTCTAAAGCTGTGATGACTCGCATTCAAGTTCGTGGTTTACAAAGTGCTACAACAAAAGCCATTAATCACTGCCCACTGTCATTGTTTTATGGAGTGATGTATGATGGCAGTCGATTCAATCAAACCCTAGCAATGATTCTCGGCCGGTCTACTACTCATTCTAATACGCATTCAGTGTGCATTCGACAGTTAATAATGGGACCCGGAATCTTTCTTGTCCTATTCGTCTTTCAATTCCCCTATTTTCCCCTACCATACCTGTACTAGGGAAATGGCAAGACCGTTGAATCTTTCCGGGCAAAGATAAACAGGTTGCGGACTCCTTCCATCAGATCGCGCTCGACTTCTGCTGTAGGCAGCTCACACTTGTCATAGGCCAGCCACATCTCCTTGGTCCGGGGAGAGTCCACGTCTATAAAAGGCTTACTAAAGCGATAAGGTCAGCGTATGTTCCTGCCTTCCTTCATGATTGAAAAAGACATACTTATCCGAGTTCATTGTACGCCTGTGATCCCAGTAGGTAGAAATAATCATCGGGGGTCGGGCAAAGTCGGCAACGATCTGCCTGATGGGCGCTGCGGGATATGCGGTAATCACCAGAGAGTCGTCATCGAGCTCCGCAAAGGCGCTGGCCCCAAACCTCCCCTTCACTTCGAACCCTTTTTCACGTAGGAAGCTGGCTGTGCAGTCCCTGTATTGGGGATCCTGCGTGATCAATCGTACACTGGGGTTATATTTCCTGATTTCTCCTGCGATTGTCAGTGCCATGAGGTGTTGTGTCATGGGGCACGCAGAGTTGACATCGGGTGAAGAGTCCCCCTGGAAGTAATGCGTGAGGGCGAAATCCCCGAGTGCAAAGCAGAGGACTTTGGATATCTTCCGTGTGTGAAGCTGCTGACCCTCAAATAGGAGCTTGCTCAGTTTTGCTTTTAGTAGCTTGCAAGTAATACTCGCGTTCCAGAGCTGCCTCCTGGTCTCGTAGAGGTCCTGCCAGTCCTCAATGTCGCCACGGAAGTCATGGTCCACTGTGTTTCTCCAGCTGATATTGTATGAGCAGTGAGATAGCTCGGCAGGACGTTCAGGCTTTTCGGTGGGCCGTGTTAGTGTCAGCGACCAGTAGTCATAAAACTTTACATAGGGTCTCCTTAAGCTAGAGTATCAGCGAGATGTGTTTTAAAGCTCTAACACCGAGCTTTGAGATGGGCAGATGCTTACCAGATCGGTCGCTCTACACCGAACATGGGATTCTTGATCTGAACTTCCTTGTCGTCGATGGCTCTCAGAGTAAATCTATCAAGATCATGCGACTGCTCCAGTTGTCTCTCTATATCCTCAAGATCACTCTTCTTCCAGAGCTTAGCGCCCGAATGGTAGAGATCTGCTACACTCTGAGAACTGGCTCTCCATTGTGTACACGCGTAGTCAAGCAATGGCGGTTGCTGTTCTGATGCTTCCGCTTGATCTTGGTTCATGGTTGTTATAATGATGAGTGGAAATCCCGAATGTCGACTGAGAGTAGAGATAAGAGACTGAGCCAAAGAAGGCCAGCGCAGAGTTGAGATTATATAGCATGCTTAGGCCCTCGACCTGCTGCCTAATAGTAGAAGTGTAAGCACAATTCAAGTATCAATCTGGGGTTGATTGCGCCAAGGTATGCAATGTTGACGTGGTCCACGGCAGGCATACACAACCTTTGGCACAATCTCAAGCCAATTCCACCAATATAATCAGCAAGGTTGCATATGCAGTCATTAGGTGCGCTCTGCGCTCCATCATCGTGGAGTGCGGGGTGTAAGGCGAACAGTGAGGCTGACATCGGACATCGGACGACAGGCAGAAGTCGCTCCATGTCACCTTGACAACAAGCTGCTGCCTGCTTTGCATAGCCCAATTATAACACATGTCATATTTCTCTACCTCAAGGCATAATAAGGGTCAGGAGAATAGGCTGGAAACGCACAGGGAGGGGGCTAAGCTCTGCAGATGATAGTACATATTGTCGATTGAACAGAGTCTAGGACATATGATGCTGACATGCCTAATTCTTATCTCCCTTCTGTCTTCCCCTATTTCTTTGTTGGATTGGGACAAAAGACTCCACCATGATTTAGTTTCATGAACTTAACATGAAAACTGGAAACCGCCCCAACATTCAACAACCTTCCCCGGGGTCTATGGATATATCCTTTTCTTTTAGATGTAGTTGTATTGGAACAAATCGTCAATACCTTTAGGTAGTGGAAAGTCTCATCGAAGTAGTAATAGAATCACGGTAAGATGCATCTTTTATAGACAATGATTATCAACAGAAAATATAAAAGGATAAAAAGAATGAATCTCTCAAAACAAAATAAAAAACTTTAACCTGCCTGGCTCAGATTAATTTTTAGAACTAAACCATATCTATATTGTGCATTACTAACTATTATCTATTGATAATTATATAATAATAGTACTGTCTCAATTCCTACTCTAGGGATACACTTAAAGAAAATTTCTTCACAAAATCGAAAGAGTTACCTGATACGATATACTCCAATGTCGCTTCTTGCTTCAAATTTATACTTGAGAATCTGCCAGTTGATTACGGTTGCGGGAGGTGAGAGAGTTTAAGTGGCTTGTTCCCCATTGTATAAGACAGCAACGTGAGATGTCAGATCCGACATCTCAACACAATAGCTACAGCTGCTTCTGCGGCTGTCTTGATGCTATTTCTTGATGGCACTATGAGAGCTTTAGGAGAATAAGCAGCTATCTAGATTAAATAATGAGCGCAGTAATGTTCAGCGAAATAAATGTTAATCTAGGATGTACGTTATTCGATTCCAAATGTTTAAGCAATCTGCTGAGAAAATATACTCTCCAGTGGCCCTTCCCCTGAATCGAATTGCGCTGGGACTTATGAGGATTATGACTTTGGCTCGTATCGTATAAACTCTCTCGGGCGTCGCGGAACATGTTCATTTTCGTCGACAAGTTCTCCAGAACGCTTGTCATTGGTAACAGGAAGTGAAGTCAAAGAGCCTGGGCTTGCACAAATTGATAGAACATGTCCCGGACGAAAAGCAAGGGGAGAAGCCCGAAGCTATACCATTGCTACTTGACGTGATGAGGGGCCGCGGGCAAAATATGACCAGGGCAGGGCTGACGCGGTTCATTCCGCTACGAGCGGAAAAGGCCGTTGCCCTGCTTCACTGCCCACGGCTTCTGCTCTTTCACTACTTAACACGGTAGGTGGTAGTGTCAATGGCCTTGCTGCATGAGCGCCTGGGTTAGATACGGTCCGATTCAGTAAGGATTCCCAGTGCCAGACAATCCCGCGGGCATCCCGCGGCAGCACCGGTCGGTCCCGAGCACAAAACCCTGCTCTCCGACTGGGCTGACATAAGAGAGCTACCGGGGCTGATACCCCATATATCCCTGTCCCGGCGGCTCGTGTTGAAGGAACAGCCAACGTGGGCGAGTCAGCTGCGTGCTCATGATACTGCGTATGTATTGTTCCTAGGCACACCGAAGACGAATAGGATTTGGTCTGGCACATAGCTAAAGTGCTTCAGCTGCCAAGCATATAGGCGTTCCCGCTAATGAACATGGATATTCGGGTTCTTCCTTTTGAGGAGAAGGAACGCCATATTGATCCTTGAATGCGTCAGCTGTGATTTTAGCCTCACCAAAGAATTCCCTGATCAGGACCAGTCAGAAACTCGGGGGATCACCGTGCTGCATCCCCATTACTAACTCCCACCGCGCGGCTCGGTTATGTAAAGCGAGTTTACTGACCGGACACCATTCTCTTATCGTCTATACATTTTTTGCGCTACCACCTCAATTGGAGGGTAGCACGGCACCCTGGATCGTTTCAAGGAGCCAAATTTTAATAATTCTGGGCTACCCATCATCCTTCACGGATATCGGATCTATTGAAGGATCCAACCTAACATGCTCTATGCTAAACAGCCATCACTACCCCTCTTTGTCAGCTATTGAGCAACCCCTTGAGACTAGCAGGGTCGAAATGTGGTACGTCCTAATCAAACATATGCCGGCATTGCCTACGATATTAGTCTCCCTGGGAAATACCGGCGTCTACCGATCAAGATGAAGGCTAGTGTCGAGTCCCTGGTATCCGTCAGCTGCCAAGCCTATAATTGAGGAATTCGTCACCCATCTCATGAAAAAAGGTAGCAGGTGGTCATGCTTCAGTAGGCATCACATCACTCTGGTGGTGCTGTTAAGAGTACTTCGCTTCCCTTCCGACGATCCCGCCCCGTCAACAAGAGTCATCTAGGACGTGTTGTTTGGCGTTTATGATTGTCCATCATGGACGATCTTGAACATTTCATCGCCGAGGTATGGTCATTATTCGCTTTGGCCACGATATTTACTGGGATACGGATGTTCGCGCGATTCAGGAGTGTCGGTTGGAAGCAGTTCACATCTGACGATTATTTGGCCTGTTCTGCGATTGTACGTACACGGCCTACAGCAAACCTATCTCCTAATAGGTCAATTCCATGACTAACAATAACAAGCTATTCTACTCTTTTCAGGTTATGATCGCTTACAAAGGCGGCACATTGTATCGCAGCCGATCATCCACTGGCGCCCTGGCCGAACAACAGGAATGGCTAGAGCCGAACTCGCCGCCATTGCTCGTACGGTATGCAAGTCTATAGGTATCCATTGAGGCAAAGCAAGTACTGATTGGAGGATCCATGCAGAGCTCAAGGCTCGAAGTACCATCTGGCTTCGTGGCCATTGTATGCGACAACGCTGTGGCTTTTGAAAGCATCTGTCTTGGTCCTTTACATGCGGCTGACGGTAAATTCTATCTTTGACACTCGTTAGTAGCGATCACTTGGCTGATCTTTCAGACCGGACTGGCGGGTGCATATCGAATGCGGATCATTGTCGGATTCACAATTCTGGCCACGAGCTGGGCTGCGGTGATTTTAACGACACTTCTCGCTTGTCAGCCCTTCCAAGGATATTTCAACACCACCGACATGAAAGTCAGCAGTAAGTGCCAGCGCCAGTCGCTCGACGACACCTCAATTCTTCGATTCTGACTAAGCCCATAATTTCTAGATGTGTGCTCGCCAGCTGTCTCCAAGCCCATAGTTTGGACGTGCTACAGTATGAATGTTAGCACTGACATATTTCTCATTGCGCTGCCTATCCCGATGCTATGGAAGACATCGATAAAGCTGTGGAAGAAGATAGGCCTTTGTGTGCTTTTCAGCGGAGGCGCCATAGTCGTCGTCTTCGCCACTGTTCGCTGCGTCCTCTTAACCACAGTCCGTCGTTCCATTCCCCAGTCTGGTTCAGTTTTCTAACACCTCCTTATAGAATCCTACATATGGCGCACCTCTTTCGGGGACCTGGGGAGTGCGCGAGGGTTTCGTCGCGATTATCACATCGAATTTCCCAATGGCTTTCACTCTAGTACGAGGTATGCTTGGACCGGCCTTCAATTCGCTGCAAACAACGACTCCATCAGCACAGACGCCATCAACACAGCTCGACACTCTAAAGGCGAGTGGCAGGAACGGGAGGAGTGCGAGGTCTGCTGTAATGTCAGATAGGATATTTACCGAGAGTGAAGAGAAGATTGTGAATGGGAGAGATACGCCTCCAAATGAGGAAGTAAATTCTCCAGCTTGAACGACAGTTTATATAGGGAAGCAGAGTTGTATTTCCCGCTTTTTCCACTCATGACCATGGCTAGCTTCATATATACCCTCTGTAGGCATTCATTTCTTTACTAATCATTACCTCATCAATACGGACCAAGATAAAATGTGGCAGGCTGGAATATGATCAGCTGCTGAAACAAAGGTGGAACTTGATTTACAATGAGTGAGTTGAGCAGTTGGTTCAATTCCAGTGAGGTGGGCTAAGACTCATATCCGTCATAATAAAGCTGTTCGCCATGGCCATACGCCTGGAACAAGAATTTCAAAGTGTGTATCTACGGGATGATCCCGGTAGACAGGTTCTCATCGACCAGATCAAACCATAACCCTTGAGATCCGGCTCTTTTAGCATCTTGTGTAAGCTTAACGAAGCCTCTAAGTCCATCCACACAGTTCCCAAAGAATGAATGAGGTGCTAAATGGGACAAGATCTGGTCCGCCGGTTGTTGGACTTCGATCATAGCCAAGAAAACAGGCAAATATACTGCCATGTCTTTCACTTCCTGAGGGGCCCATTTCACGAAGCACGAGAGCTCTGCGACGATTGTCATCGCCAGCCTTGCTCCTTCCTCGTCTTCAACTCCTAGTGGGTATCGAAGTCTATGAATGAGGAGTAACCCAGCAATGCGATAGACCCGGGCTTGCATCATCATTGCGGACACTTCGATGTGGGAATACTTTGAGAACAGGGTATGGGGACACGACGGTTCCCACTGCCGTATCCGCTGCTCGACTTCGGAGTAGTTGTCGTTCTTTATATCCAGACTATCGGTATTATTGCGGACTCTATTTATCGATAGACTTTTATCATAATTGCTGGCCTTGCATAGGTCGTAGAGTATAGGTATAAGGGGTACTGAAAGGCCCATGGTTCTGTCCTCCTTGTCGCAGAATGCATGCGGGATTCCAATGATGGGAATTCGCCGCCGTACCAGAGATTCAACCGTATCAATCAAGATTGGTGCCATAAATATGGGTTGGAGGCAAGGTTGTGCCATGAGCATTGGGTACCAGCCCTTTGCTGATAAAATGCAGTTCTGCGCTATAGTGTGTGCGGATGTGCCCATGACCATGACGTGATAAACAAACAATATCTGCCCCAGTAAAAGCACAGCTGCCGCGTCATTCAAGTGCCCAATTGTGACACTCTGTAGGCACTTCAGGCTTCGAGCAGCTTCTGTGAACCCAAAGGGGGCAGAGCCGTCATTGGGCTTTTCCTTCAAATCCAATAACTTGAGTAAGATCCGATGTATGCCCAACACTACCTCCTGTGAATCGTGAAGGGTCATCAAGATTGCGTGTCGAAATTGGTCGGAGAAACTCGGCCCAATCATGAAGTGATGATGAAAGCTGAAGAATCTCTGTCGGTCGAAAAGCACATCGAGTACCTCATGGCGGTCGTTTGAACCGAGTGACTTGGACAGTAGTGGTGAACTCAGTGGTTTTGAAAGCCAGATGTCGGAACACAACTCCTCTCTTTCTGAGCTTCCTCTCCCCTTCTCCTCAGGCTTTAATTCAGTGCCATGTGTTTCTCGTTCCTTAAACTCGATGATGCTAGTGGCACCATGGGGAAAGACCTGGGTTGCTGGTGGGCGACCCATTCGTTTACGTTTCCGATCGGAGGAGCAAACCAGCCTTTGGTTTTGGCATTGGCGACAGCCATCTTCGCCTCGTACACGACGACATCGCAGCTTTCTGCTGTGGCACTCATCGCAAGTTTTTAAGACCATCTAGTCGCTTGGCGCAATAATGAAAGGATAAAAGAAGGAGCGTTGCAACTGGAGGAAACTGTATTATCGATTCGCGCGATAGACTCTGGAGATGGGTCAGGGGAAGAAATTTAGCGATCCGCAGGGGTCGCGATGGACAACCGAGATCAATCGGCGATACCAGACGTTTCGCCACGTGATGGGTCCTCAGTAATCAAACCCCGGCTGCCCAGGCCAGAAAACGTCAGCATAAGTTTCAAAAATAGTAGAGCGAGATGAACTCCTCATATCTTTAGCTGATCACTGCTAGTTACCCCGGTTCGAAGATCAGGATTCATAGGTTCTTCAAGCCACCATCCGATGCGATTTTGCTCAACGATTAGAGGTTTCTTGAACTAGTAACATAATGCCAATCCTAAGACGTTGCTTTGAACAAGAACGGCTATATTTAACGTTGATAAATAAGTAATAGCTAGGGAGTGCCGTGTTGAAACTGGACTGAGATATGCTTTAGTTAAAGCTACGGGTTGCGGAAAGTAGCAAGTTATGCCTTGCCTAGAAGGAGATATAGGGGAACGATAAGTAAGATCATAACGTCTACACTAGAAAGACAGATAATACTTGAATCCAGCTTTCTGGACAATCTCATCCAGGAGCCTGTGTGTCTCCAAGGCTGACTCGAAGTCGGCGTAATCGGCCTGATTTCCCCTAGCGTATGCCTCCAAGATACGGCCAGTATTCTTCCCGACCTGTGGGATATGCTTGATGAAGTCGGGTTCTGGGCTAGAAAAATCAATCTCCTGGGTCGGTGTCCCCCTGAGCTTCAACCGAAGCTTCCAGTTAGGACTGTTCATCTGCCAGTGAGATTGATCCGTCGTGATCTCAATCTCTCCGTCTCTTCCTGTAATAATCCACCGGACGCCTACATCGTCAACAGCTTCATTCAAATTGGCCCACCGGTAGGCGATAGATGCCATGGCGCCGCTCTTGAGCTTGCCCTGTACAAGAACATGGTCTGGAACGTTTTTCTGGGCTATGTGCTCTTGAACCCCCTCCTCAGCCGGGATCTTAATTTCCGTAATTTCAGTTTTAAGAGAGGATTGAAGGCTATCGAAGCCGCCTAGAACGTGTATGAACGAGTCGAGAACTGTTCATGTTAGTTTTAATTGTCAATTATTAACTACAGCGAAGGAAATGTGCTTACAGTGAGCAAAATAGACATGGAACACATTCGCCCCTGTTCTCATGTCGAGATAGAATTCACTGCCTTTGAACCAAACGTCCGAGGGTATAGCACTTGTAGAACCAATAACAGTGGTACTTGTGATGGTTCCCAGTGCCCCACTGTTGATGAGCTGCTTGGTTTTGACAATGACAGGGTCAGCTCGAGCCTGGACCCCGACAATAGTTTTGAGCTTGTTCGCGCGGGCGAGCTCTGTCAACCTTTCTGCCTCGCTCGTGGATGCCCCTAGCGGCCACTCGACGAATACTTGCTTTTTTGAAAGCAGAGCAGGCTCCGCTAGCATAACATGCTTGGTGACTAGGACGCTGACCACAACCAGGTCCACGTTGGGATCGTTCGCAAGGTCGCTGGGATCCCCGTAGGCCTTTGTTGTTTTCGGAAGCTTGTGGGTCTCGATGGCACGAAGAGCCGAGGCAACAGTGGAGTTGCAGACAGCCACTATCTCATAATCGGACGAATAAACGAATGTAGGGAGGAATGAAACTACGCCCCATGTACGCGGGCCAAGGGTCGTTGATTCCACAGCGGCGAGGCCGACCATGCCAACTCTTATGACACCCATTGTGAGAGATCACGAGATTTCGTGGATAATAGTTTAAAAATATATATAAAGGAACCACACAGGATAATTTCGTCTTGGGCTTTGAGTCTTGGTTTAGTGTTGATGGATGATGAGAAGCATGATCGTTAGACTTATGTTTGATTATTTATGAGGCAGCCTTCCCGAAACTGGTTTCAACTCCTCCGGGCATCACATAGTGAGTCGGGATAAGATCGGAGAATATTCAGAAATCATAGGTCAAAACTCCGTGATGAATAATTTATTTCTCATCAGCTTCACTGAAGAACCAGAAGAATTGTGTCCACAATTGTCCGCCGCTTTTGTGATGAGGCTGTTGGATTGGTCGGAACTCCGCGGGAAGCTGACAAATGAACGGTTTACGGAGCTTCTGCCATTTGTCTTTCTTGCGCTTCCTCCGTGGATTTTACTCTACAATGACAATTATGGCGGAATCCATTCCTAAGCCAATCAGCTATCAGTTCAATGAGATGATCCCGAGAGAAATCGTAAGACGAGTGCCCGATTAAATAGGCGATGGTCCTCATTGAGGGCAATATGCTTGCACTGCCAGAAACGAAGCTCTGGGTATTCGTACATGCGAAGATCAACATAGCACGAAGTTTTGTGATTTTAGAGGCCTAGTGATTCTTTCGGACTGAACCCAATCATGAAACACGCGCGAATTTCACTCCCCATTACTCAAAGATGTCTAAGTTAAGTACCTCCGCTTCCATCTTCTTCAGAGAATAGAAGGTAACCCTTCTAAGCATCAAATCCCCATTCAAGGTCAAATGCATTCAAAAGCTCCTCAGCGTCGAAAACCTCACTCAGAGCCACTGCGCCGCTGTGCGTAGTTCCCAAGGTGGCGAGCCTAACAGCTACTTCAACGGAAACTTCAGCTGTAACTTTATAAGGATCCCGACCACTAACATGAACCCTTGCTTTATCACCTTCAGCTGAGGTACCGTCTGCAACTAAGACGAATCTTCCCTGAGATCGAACTTCGACTGTTGGACCAAGAGGTAAAGTTTGAATGACATCTCCAGTCAGGGAAGCGAAGACTGGCTCGGTATCCATGTTGACAGTGGCGGAGATATGCTGAGCTGAAATATGACGTTGAATACCGATCACTTCCGGGCCAGGCACGAACCAAACATTATGTGTACCGTCATTGCCTGGATAGGTGACTGAACCGGCGGGAGAATTGGTTCCTCTGTGCCAAGCCCCCCCCTCCCAGTAGAGAGGTCCAGCTTTGACAAAGTCGGCAAATGCATAAAGAGAGCCCCTCGACAGTTCTGTGAGATTGAAGAACGCATGATGCATCTGCAGCCTCTCAATGTTCGGTAAGCGAGCCATCAACAGCCTTGCGATCAAATCGCCCGTGGCCCCATCGTCGGTCATGGCAGGAAGTAAGATGACGCCGGCGGCTTTCGCCTTGGGTCCGAATTCGTCATGGACCCGTTTCACCCAATTTACATCTCCAGAAATGTCCACGTAATGGGCCTTTCCTTGTATAGCCGCTTCGAGCACCGCCGATCCAAGTTGAGAGAAAGGAGCCACACAACTCAAGACAACATTCGATCCTTCAAAAGCTGCCGCTAAAGAACTAATATCATCCAATCCCACAGCTTTCGTTTCCTTTGCACCTGGTATCTTGGCCAAAGCGTCCTTGTCGCGACCAAGTAGTACCACATCCACACCTCTTCGAAGGGCTTCTGCCGCTACCAGTTGACCGGTATAGCCAGTAGCGCCATAAATTGAAATTCGTGCCATTGGGAATTGCGAAGGGATGTCACGTTTAAATGGCGGAATGCCTTGCGTGATTCGAGTAGTTATGGAGAGAAACTGGATTGTAATTGTTATTTGATGATGAGCCAATGAGCAGGAAGTGCAATGGATATGTAATTAGGAAGTCTAGGAATCTAGTTGCGCTCTTATATACCTCCTGAGTTTGTTCTTTATCAGTCGATCCAATAGAGGCTGCTGATAAACATATGGGAAGCGAATTACTAATTACGGTCATTGTAGCGGAGGTTCCGTAAAGCGTAATCATAAGAAGTAAAACCAATCTGAATTTACTAATCACTGGGAGGTTCTATATAATGTACATGCGAGAAGCAAAAATAAATTGAATTTACTAATCACAGGCATAGTTTGTAGAACAGGGATTCCATATAGTATAATGGCAAGAAGCGGAACCAACATGATACTAGGTACAGTTGGTATAAGAGGATCGAATGTAACCCACTTGGGTGGGAAAGACTCAGAGCTTGTCGACGAGTGCGATAATGCCCCTGGCCAAGTGCGAGGTAGACATCGAGTTTTTGGACACAATTTCCCATCTTATTTACGAGACTATTATATTTGCGCTCGACGGTTAGGAAATTCACTACGCCAAACAGTAAGGTGATGTATTCTAAATCCATAATGACTCATGATCCAATGCTGATCATGAAACACTCATACAGGTGATGAATTATTTCAGCAGTAGCTATTTCTGTGAACAGGTAAAATTGGATGGCTCCATCTATTATTATGTGTCTTACATACGTCTAGTAAGCTGGTGCTCTGCGGCGAGGGATACTTAATTGTTGCGGGAATGTATTCATTTTCATCTGTAGAGACATATGGTTGGGCAGAGTGAGTTGATGGAGGCTGGAGGTTTACGCTATTCCTGGTTTGCCTATTTTGAGGGATAGGGTAGGTTCGATCTTTGGTGTAGCTATCACAACAGCCTTGGCACCACCGAATCAGCTTTTAACGCGAAACTACAACGGGCAGAGTTCCGACACTAATGATATTAAAGATAAAGAGAAGAACCCAGGCTGGTCTTTTAACGCAAGAAAGCCAAGATATCCGTAATCACGGACCTCGCATTGGGTTGTTGGCCTTACTTGACATGGCAACAATCTGCCCCTAGTCGGATGTTGTCATTTGGACCCAGATGGCGCCACATAAAGCCCCTGCAGAGTCAGTACGGCGGACGGAGTAAACACCGGAAAAGCTGTTAAAAACTAAAATATTGGCATGCTGATCACCAAGCCGAGCTCGGCGCCCCTGTAAGTCCCAGGATGCTTAGTTGCACTCAGGGTGGCACTCCGATAGCACAGCCAATACGGTTCGTTCGGGCTCACGCCGCCAGTCAACAGGTTAATGTCTCCTGCGAGAGCTCGCCATCGCACGGGGAAATGGCGAACGTTGCACGGAGACTATGGGTCCTCTTGGCCCTCGATAACATCAAGTTGGCTGAATGGAGAAGCGGAAATTCAACATATATATCGCGCTGCCATTTTGAGCTAATTATTGAGGTCGCCTAAAAACTTCTATCAATTTTCCAGGTTCATTTCGGAATATTGAAAATGGGTGTTCTGGCTCGTGTCAAGAAGAACAAAGTGGCGGCGGTCATTATATCAGTATTTGACTGGTATCGTACGTTGTTAAATTCTGCTTACTCCTTGCTGCATTTGAAAGCTGACGAGGGTCATAAAGCCTCCCACTACCCGATTGAAGAGAGGAAACTACTCCGAAAGCTCGACCTCGCTATATTAATATATGGTTGTTTAAGTTGTATGTTGCCATTGAATATCTAAGTGAAACAGAGGTCTACGTACTTACCACAGTCACAGTCTTCTGCCGAGTCAGTATCACTTCTTACCTCAAACATTGCCTTGAATTAAAGATCTGATCATCGCCTAACAACTCATATGGCTATCAAGTTCCTCGGACAACAAAATGTCACCAATGCATACGTATCTGGCATGAAAGAGGACCTCCACGCATACGGCAATGAACTTAATTACTATGTCGTCGCATGTACGTATTTGCAAATCATACAAAGAGGCCGATTATACTTATGGTAGTATCATAGACAACACGGCATACGTCTTTGGCCAGATCCCACTGATGACACTCCAAACCAAAGCCAAAATGTAAGCCTCCATCTTTAAGATGTACAATCTTCCTTTTCGATCAACTGACCTATTCAGTGCCCCATTTCTGTTGCCTTCACTTCAGATTTCTTGGGCTATTATCGCTTTTTGCCAGTCACAAGTAACAAAAAACTGGCATCTATATCTGCTTCGAGCCCTGACTGGATTTCTGGAGGCATCGTCATTCGGTGGTACTCATCTCATACGTGAGTTCACCCGACCAAATTTTTTTCAACTTACCCCTACGAAAAATATCACCGGGCATAATGTAGTGCATGTGCTGATAAATATGACTTTATAAAAGTCGGCTCGTGGTTCAAAAATGAAGAGCTTTTCAAAAGGGCAGGTGTTTGGTTCATGGGAAACTCGTTGGGCAGCACATTCTCTGGATACTTCCAAGTCGCCACCTATCGTGGATTAAATGGTGTCTTCGGTTATACAGGCTGGCAGTGGCTTTTCATCGTCCAGGGAATCATCACCCTGCCACTTGCTTTTGTCGGATTCGCGGTCTGGCCTGGTCTTCCTACTTCACCGCGGCGATGGTATCTCTCAGTAGAGGAGCATGCTCTAGCTGTCAAACGAATCCCTACGGTTGAAAAAGAGGGCATCACTTGGCAAACTTTCAAGTACACGCTTTCTCGACCGATGTGGTGGATTTGTGTCCCTTGCTACGTGTAGGCTCTTTCTGGTTGCTTCAAACTTGATGTGTGTGCGGTAGGCTAACATACGATAGATTTCTGTGTCAGTCCTTCTACTGGACCGGATATATGCAGCTGTGGCTCAAATCGACAGGAAAATCTGTCGAGCTCATCAACATTCTCCCTACTTTCATCGATCTTCTCAAGGCACTGTCATCATGGCTTGGCACTACCCTCGCAGGATGTCTGAGCTTGAGAGGTATATGGACATTCCAGGCGTCGCTGACGTTCTTTTCGGTCATCGTCCTCTCAATTTGGACTGTTCCTGACGCACTCAAATACATGGCCTACTATTTTGGTGGCTTTTCGGGCATGGCCTCTCCTATCCTCTACTCCTGGCTCAACTCGACGCTTAAAGAGAACTATGGTGAAAGAGGCCTCATTATTTCATCAATGATGACCATGGGATTTGCGATGCAGATCTGGGTCCCGTTGTTTACGTTTCCTACGGTCGAGGCGCCAAGGTTTCCTCATGGGTATCCGGCTTGTGTCGCGTTCTTGTTCACCATGTGGGCGATACTAATTTTTGGATCTTGGTTCATGAAACGGTGGAAATTGAAGAATCCGGACCTAGAAATGAGATTGGCACTCGGATTGAGCGACGACGGCGAAACCAGTGAAGCACCGAGGGAAGCTACGAAAGGACAAGAGGAAATCCCAAGTAAGAATACAGTAGCCACCGTTCAATAGAGCGAGCTTCTCAAAGATGATTCTTATATCATCAAGATAGATCGAAACACAATCGATATCAGATTTCTTCCATGAATATGAATAACTATATTTGCATTGCCTCGTTGACCGAAAGTTATCAACTTTTCGTTCCAAGAGCAGTCGCAAAATCATCTAAGTGTAAAGTCTCATCAAACGTTCTTCCATCAGCCTCCCACCCATGCAATATCAGAGTACGAACCATACGATTAGACATGATTGTGGTTCTTGGGTTCACATTCTCGTCGAGCGAGGATACCATCAAAATACTTCGTCCCTGCTCGAGTTGTCGTTGAACGGCCCGGACGGTGGACACGGAAGGGGTATTCGAAAACATGCAGTCCTCCCAAGCACTACCGTTAGATATAAGACGGTCAAGAATATCTTCAAGAACATCAATTGTGTTGGTGGTGCCACAGCGTATTGCTGAATGGAGCAACATGCCGCAGATTCCTCTGCGGTAGATATTCTTAGTAGAACATTCAGAAATGTCGATGCCTCGGGCTATTCGGACAAGAACATCCATCCAATGACTAGCATTCGGGCTAATTGGGCTGAGTGGTCCTCCGGATGGATTCGTTATGCCTAGGACGATGGATTCATCACACAGTATCCGGCACCACGCGTAGTCGGCAGCTACCATTGATTCTCGATGGCTATCGAACCGTAGAGGCTCGTTTTCTTCGGCTGATATTGGCTTAATCTTGTCCAGATCAGTCACTGAGGTATACTGGCTTCCTTCATTGCTGAGCAGCGGAACCCCTGGGGGCGCGGGCAAGCACAGAACCTGTTCTCTGATACCCGTCATGTCTCCGAGGCACTCCTGATAGGCAGACACAAGTTGATCCTTGGAAATATACTCGTTCCGATTCGTAGGATATAGTGTGTTTAAGTAGTCTGATAGTTGCTTCATGACAATGTATTGCATGCGGCTCGGGGTACTTAGATGGTGCTGCATTGTTGTTAGGAGGCAAAGGCGTTCTAGGATGATTGCCATCTCGCATCCAAGACTTTGAGCCACGTCCGGCTTGATGGGCATGCGAATCTCCAGCGTCTGCCAGAACTGGTTCATCATCAACTCGCGTGTACTTGGTGGGCCGATAGGACCGGCAACAAACTTTTGCACTGAACGCGCGTCGAATAAACCACAGAGAATTTCTGGGCCGTGCTTCTCACGCAAAAGCTGACTGTGGGTGTTATAAACTAAGCCATCCACGGTTGAAATGTAGTAGCGCAGCCCTTCAAACGATCCCAGCTCCAATTCCACAAACGTGAGCATGAGATGCGCAGCGAGAAGAGTGCTGATGTCTGTAGATCTACAATCGGTAGCTATTTCGAGGGCTTTCCCAGCATAAGCGAGCGATCTAAATCGATGTCGAGAGTCCGGTATCCAGGAATATCCGATCTGCAAGGGAGAGTCGTACACAAACGTCCCTCGAAGGTTTGCAAGGTTGGCGGCGCTGATAGCCATTGCAGCATACCGGGCAAGATATGACCCGTTGAGCACAGACATTATTGTCTCTGTGCTGGTTGGCAATATGTGCGCTACATGGTTCGTGAAATGAGCCAAGTAGCTATGATCGTTGGATGTAAGCCCGGGGTAGGACAGATTGGGGAAGATTGTCGGCTGCGTAAGTCTTCGGTTGTTGATGAAGATATTAGCAGCATCATATGGCCGCCCATTCCCGGGGAAAGCATCCTGCCACTGTTTCGTATTGTGCAAGCACTCGAGTTGAGTCATCGCTGGCCATTGTGCCAGCCTCGTGATAGACTTTCTATTTGCTTGACTTCGAAGCCCAACTTCTGGTATCAGACATGACGATTCATAGTGGAAGCAGCCTCGTCTATGGCCTGGGTGAGTCCGTGGTTTACGGTGATCCTCTGATGGGATCAACCTAAAGGATACAGAACACCCAGGGTCACTAGCCCCTGGATCTCGGGTGCTTGTATCAGCGTTGCAGGCGTAGCAGTCTGCTGTTCGGGTATCTTGGGGAGCATCAATCGGTGACAGGGATGTTTGCTTATTCGGCAAACTCTTGCTCGGGCTCGACGGTTGCCGAAGTTGACTGCCTGGCCCGAGTTGGTCCTCAAGAGCGCGTGCGGGTCCCACCAGCAAAGGTTCCGAATGTAGAGATTGCCCAGCCCGGCTTGCATTTGATGGGGATGGGGCGGAGCTACTTGATGCCGATTCGAGGTTCAGACGGTCCCCCCTCACCCTTTTCACCTGTTGTGCCGCCCATTCGTTGGCATGTCGAAACTCAACTGTGTTATTCCCATACCTACATTCCACACCAGAGCCCGCGCAGCGTGTGCAGACGGGTTTCTGCTCGTCACACTGGAGAATCACACGCGTCAGCACCGCTCAACGCGCAATTGAACGGCACCTACCTTCTTTCGCCTGGTACGACAGGCGTGGCATCCTGTTCGGCTTCGGACGATGGAAGTCTTCTTGCGGCGAGCTGGCGCCGGAGCGTACGTCCACCTCTCGGATGGCATTGGGGCGTCTCTACAACCTTCCGGCCTGCGTTGAAGAAGAAACTCGGTCCAACAATGTTCAGGCTGGGGGTTAAAGCCTCAACACAGGGGGATCAGTTCCACATGACTCTCTTGACAGGGAAAAGCCCTTCGGTGAGTCCGCCTCTTTCAGGCTATTCCTAATTAGGTGAACGAGAGCGCCGCTCCTAGACGATTGATAAGATCCTCTTTCTTGGCATGCCGCGAGGTTGATGGATGGCTTGCTTCATAAGTCCCAGACTGCTTATTGCTATACGTACTCCGCTAGCTAGGCAGTAGATTCATACTAATTTGCTTATCATGAGGGTTTTTTTGCGTATATAATGATGCCAAATGTCCACCAAGCGACGCGGGAATGCTGAACTGAGATCAATCCAATTTTACCTGTTTCAACTACAATGTGAGCGTCTCTGAAACTAATCATCGCCGTTGGTGAACTCCAACTAATTAATCCTCGTGTCGGGAATAGGCCTATCAAGCCAGACGTCGAGTATGACTGGCTCGAGTCCCAGACTTCAGAATGTCTCCAGTGGGCACGGCAGGAGAGTCAGCTCACTGCCGACAGATTCGACCATCTGCCCCGGAGCAAAATGATTGAGCAAGAAATGCAAGCCCTCGTTTCATCAGCAGTCAGAACTCCATCCTTTTGGGTCTGGGGCAGACATTTGTTCCGACTACGCCAAGATAACATCAATGAACGAGGGATTCTCGAGAGATGCGAGAGGATCAACGATGCTTCGCCAAAGGAGGATGACTGGAAGCTTGTTATCGACATTGATGAATTGGGCCGGAAAGAAAATCGCGTCTTCGAATTCCATTCGCATATGGAGTGTTGTCTTTTTGGCCCCGATGCAGATCGGCTTTTACTCATGCTTTCCGATGGAGGTTCCGACTTGGTCGAGCTTCGCGAAATTGATGCAAGGACAGGCGGTTTGATCGATGGCGGGTTTCATACGCCGTCGGGTCGCATCACTGTTTCTTGGTTGAATATCGACCATCTTTTAATTAGCCATACAGTATATGGTGGCCCAAAGACTGCGGGAGACTGGCCTGCTGCTTCTTACATCTGGCAGCGTGGATCAGACCTCAGGGATGCTAAGCTGGTTTTCACGGCCGAACCAACCGATGCCATCGCAGGTGTTTGCTCGCTCGGTCCTACAGATAGTGGCCGAGCTGTCATCAATCGCGTTGTGGACTTCTCTACATTTATATACTATATTGTGTCTCTTGACGGGAGCGTGGAAGAGCTTCCGGGTCTGCCAACAGGTTCATCGATGGTACTCCCCAGACCTACCACGTCCAAGCACTTGTTCATTTCACTATCCAAAGAAACTGTCGTACGTGGAAGGATGGTACCGGCGGGCTCCCTAATTGCCTACGACGTTTCAACAAATCAGCCGGGCGAAGAAAGACTGAGCATTGTCTACGAGCCCGAAGAGGAAGAGGTTAACCTACACCTATGGATCAATGGGTTGCGGGCAAGCAAGTCGAGGGTTCATTTCGCCATGAGCAAGAGAGGTGTAGAGAAAAGAATGGTCTTCGAGAACAAAAATGGGGTA
This sequence comes from Clonostachys byssicola, assembly GCA_902006505.2. Lineage (NCBI taxonomy): Eukaryota > Fungi > Ascomycota > Sordariomycetes > Hypocreales > Bionectriaceae > Clonostachys > Clonostachys byssicola. The sequence goes on along the minus strand of CABFNO020001538.1, from coordinate 352,656 downwards.
TGGCAGCTTGTCCATAGCGTCCCGACTAGCACTGGATCTCGTGTCACGATCGTTGCGGCAGACTGTTACAGTGATGATACCATCATATGTGAGTCTGGCCTGCTATGTCCTTCGACCTACTGGCTAGAGGACAAAGAGGGAAAGCAAACCCTACTTTATGCCGAGAAACCTGCATTTGATGCGAGCGAGTTTATCCTTCGCCAGATGACGACTAACAGCGAAGATGGTACGGAAATCGATTACCTGGTTTTATCTCCCAGAGTTCCAAAGCATGACCAGGGTAAAGCCCCTGTTCTTATGACTGGGTATGGTGCATATGGCATCTCAATGCCTACTTCGTACCTCAATTCCATGTTGGGAGGGGTGTCTCTTGTCCCATGGCTCAATAGCGGTGGCTCTCTCGTTATACCATTCATACGGGGCGGTGGAGAGAGAGGCGAGGCTTGGCACCAAGCTGCAAGACAGGAGAAGCGTCAGAAGTCATATGATGATTTTATTGCGGTCGCAGAGACTATTGTGAGAGATGGTTTCACCACACCGGAGCATCTCGGCGTTTACGGTTCGTCCAGTGGTGGCCTTCTCTCTGCCATAATGTGTATCCAGCGCCCCAAGCTTTTCGGCGCTGTCGTGAGCGATGTTCCAATCACCGACATGTTGAGGTATACATTGATGGGCATGGGCGGCGCTTGGATCTATGAACATGGCGATCCCAAAGATCCGGAAATGGCCAAAGTACTAAGAGCATACTCGCCATTTCACAACATCCAGGATGGGGTGAACTATCCTCCCTGCCTGGTCACGATTTCAACCAATGATGATCGGGTCGGCCCCGGCCATGGGAGGAAATTTGCCGCAAAGATGAAAGATGCCGGAGCGTCGAACTTTTATTTCTTTGAAGATAATAGTGGCGGCCACTCTGTCAGTGATTCTTTCAAAAACACCAAACTACTGGTTAGGCGGCTCGTTTTCTTCATCGAAACGCTTCAATAAAGTCATATCCTTTGCACCACAGTTTTGGTTACATCGATGAATAAAGCACACGTCATGAATATGGGATTACCAATGAATCATAATGTTCCAAAGACTGTGACTTGGAAACCACGAAGCCTAGATATATAGCGCGTTTATCAACCGTGTAGACTAAGTTGAGAATCTTGAATGAAGCCATTATACTGGTTGGAGGACATTGTAGCACATGCTGATCTAGGATAGTCTCATCTTCCTCGACCAGTTAGTTGGGTGATATCCAACGAAATTCTTGAGCTGTAAAATCAAGCTATCGCCGGGCGTTAGGGAGCGTTATCCCGACGGCACCTTCGTACATTTACTAAATGCCTATATCCAAGGGACACGGGAGGTTGCTTGCTAATGTACATGTACATCTACCACATGTAGGCATCGTAATCCTAGCAAGGAGGTGATAATTAGGAGGCGGGAGCATTCTTTTTTCAAGATCTAGGACTCATAGAATTTTCAATACAATATTGTGGCCATCGATTGATCCCAAGCAAATAACAGGAATCAGCTATCTCATTCTATTTGATCATTTGATTGAATTGACCATCTAGCCTTAGCTTCATTCGTGAAATGATATCACCAATCTTCGTCCTATTGGCTGTAGGTCGACACGTCCTTATGTCAACCTATTACTTGGGCTGCATGTAGCTCACAGCCTCGGACGTGTTCACGACGTATCCCGACACAGGCAGGACAATGTCGAGGAGATGCGATGCCACCTCCGAATTGGGGTCCCAGACCGCGTCCCTCACCACCGTGACGACAAAGTCCTCATCGATGCCCTGCAAGGCGGTGCCGATGATGGCGCCGCTCGTCGCGATGCCACCGAGGATGAGTGATGTGACGCCGAGCTCCTTGCGCAGTGTCGTGATGAGGTCCTTGTTTATAAAAGCGGAACGAGGACCAGGCACTCGGAGCGACGTGCTCTCGTGGCCGATGGCGCTGCCGTCAGGAGCCAGGTCGGGGTGCTCTTTGGCCAGGTCTAGGTTGGCCTCGAGGAGGGGCTTGTGGATGGTGGACCACTGCTCGTAGATCTTGCTGGTCGGGGGCGGGTCGAGCTTTGTGTTGATGAGGCAGTGGATGATGGGGACCTTGTTCTGGCGAGCGCTCGCCAGGAGCGTCTTGGCCGAGTCAAGGACGCTCTTCTTGACACTCTCGTCAGTGATCATACCGAAGAGCACATTCTGGTAGTCAAGGAATAGCAGCGCCGTCTCAGACGGGCCGTAGTACTGCGGCTGGTTGGGCGTGGCAGTTGGGCGTGACATGATGCGAGAGATGTTCTCTTGTCCTAGGCAGGAGCAGTGACAGGTCTCACGTGGTGGACAGAGAAGAGTTAGAGGCAGCGGGTAGTCCTTGCGCTACAAATTGGTGAGAGGAGGTTGCAGAAGAGGAATTCGTCTTGAGACAATCAATAAGCGGTGTAGTCGTGTAATCGAAAAGCCTGCCCAGCTCCGCCAAGAGATTTAACTCTCACGAAAAAGGAATGAAACATAAGCACAACCCTTGAAGTACCATATAGCTACCTATGAGGTGTGCCCCCTTTGAATACGGTACCGAATTAGTTTACAGCCGGGGTCGCGCTATTAGGGAGTAATACTAATGCAAAGTTTAATTATGATATCGGGATGATCTTTACTGAATTCTGATATGAGTACAGTTACAGTCAGTGTACATGATCTTAATCAGATAGATGTGGTTTTCTGCTGTTCTTGGAGCTGCAATTCTCATGTCTTCCTTCCTTAACGTGCCTTCTATGTTCCCTTCAAAGTCGGGTCATAAAGAATCTGTCCAAGGCAGCAATAACTTGTTTCTTTTCCCTATGTTTATGATCCCATTTGCCCTAACCCTCATGAATGCGATCAACAGCCCTAGCCTCGGGCTGCCTCAAGCAGCGAAGTCAGACCTCTTAGTAACAGGACAAGTAAGTTGTAGATCTGTAACCTATCAGCAACCTTAGTATAGATTAGATGTTTTAAAAGTAAAGGCCATTCTCGTGAACACAGTAGGCTTCTTCATTTAATTATACCTAGTGTCAGCTTCCATTTATTGGATCCTCATAATCACGCAGTTAAGGAAATCCAACGTAAGCGTTAAATTCACAAGCCGAATGCTCAGCACTAGGCTCGAGGTTCCAAATTAGCCAAGTGCCACTTCAATCCACCCCTCAGAAAAGTCCAGACGGATAAAAAATAGTATGTACAGAGCGTCATTGCCCCCTTTACATACCAATTTACGCTTAGTTATCATATTCTGTCTGAAAGCGTAACTACAGTTATCGGCAAATAATTAAACAAGACCATCAAGGTCCAACCGAATGGGCTATGATTCCGAAGACATATTTCATGCTACATATGAGTTCGCCGGTCTCGGAGAACCCAGGTTTTCTCTCAGTGTTTGCCCCTCATACTCGGATCGAAATAGCCCCCTGCGTACAAGCTCAGGCACAATGTGAGTGGTGAAGTCGCGAAGTCCATCAAGTAGGAGTGGCTGGATAACAGCAAACCCGTCCGTTGCACCCGCCTCCAACCAAGCCTGCAGGTCATCAGCGATGGACTGAGTAGTCCCGATCAATGGTCTATGCCCAAGCCCAATAGAGCAACGCTCGGCTGTCTGTCGTATTGTGAGCTTGTTGGATCGCGCAAAAGAGGCAATGGCGGCCGCTCTACCGCTAGAAAATCCAGGATCATATTCATCTGGGAAAGGCGAGTCTATGTCTGCATCCCCAAATCCAATGTGAAGGTTTTGTACTGCTACTTCGATGGGCCACAAGGAAGTAACCTCTTTAAGTTTTCTCTCTGCTTCCTCGTATGTCTCGCCCCAAATTACGGCGACACCCGTTAGGATGACCAGGTGATCAGGATTTCTTCCTGCCTTTATGGCTGCGTCCTTGAGGGCTCTATAGGTCTTCTGTCCGTCTGGTATAGAGTAGTTTGCGCAGTAAATCAAATCTGCCGTGGATCCACCGAAGTCTATCCCTTCAGGAGATGTGCCGGCTTGTGCAATCACAGGGTGACCCTGGATTGGGCGCTCGATCCTCAGTGGTTGTGTAATCTTGTAGAATCCGTCGTCAATGTTAGGCCAATGTACCTTGCTCAAATCAACATAAACTCCACTCTCCTTGTCTCTGAGCAGTGCGTCATCCTCAAAACTGTCCCACAGAGATTTGACGGCACTTAGAAATGCCTTCGCCCTGGCGTATTTGGCGGGACTACTCTTGGTTTCTTCAGGTGGCACTCCAAGGTTCCCGGAACCTGGTCCTGGTGTTGTCACAACGTTCCAACCAGCTCGACCGTGGCTAATGTGATCGAGACTTGCAAGTTGCCTCGCAACATGTGTCGGCTCGTTGTCGCTGACGCTAGCAGTGTACACCAATCCAATGTTCTTGGTGCGCGCGGCGATCGCCGAGAATAGAGTTGCTGGTTCAAAGCCGCTGACACTCCAGAAATGCTTTGCCAATGGGCCAGTAGGAAAACTGGCACCGTCGGCAAGAAACAATGTTTCGAATTTAGCACTTTCAGCCAGCTGCGCGTACTCGATGTAGTAATCCACATCTAGACTTTCATGAGCATGCTGATTTGGGTGTCGCCATATTTGGGTTTGCTGGCCCGAATAAATAAAGGCACCTAGCCTCAGTTTCTTTTTCTCTTGAGGCGACATAGGATCAGATAAAATATCAGATAGTAGGAGAGTTCAAGGGGCGGGAAGCTATATCACGCAAACAACCAGAAGACCACCCAAGAATTCCCAAACAAAAGGGCAAGCGGCCATTTTCTAACACTTGGCGATTCTCTTTCCCTATTCACCATGCCGATTCCGGGAAACCTCCCATGATCCATCTGGTTCGTGTCAGTTGACGACATTACCCCACAATAAGATGGAATCGGGGAGCCTGTACCGAATACCTGGTTGAGGCACCTTTCATGGCAATAACCGGGGATTTCGAGCAAACGCCTTATTTCTAAATTATGGCGATGCCTAGATTCAAACGTCGCCCCAGTTGGGATTGCTTTAAGCTGAAGAGCGATGTCGGATGCCTTATCAAAGACAACCACCTGGTATAATCCACCTCATTGGATCACCACATTCTTTGATTTGTAACGTTTCCCATGTGCAACCGCATCTCTTATCACGACATCTATCCCAGTAATGACAAGCGGACCATTGATAGATGAGTGGTTTCTTCTGTGTAGCGGCTCCCACGACCAACCCTGCTTGTCGGCCCCCCCAATACAACTATATACATTTCCCCGATATGCATGATTCAAGTACTGGCAGTGATACTACATTGTACTCTTTCATTCTTATGAAGTATAAAGGTAACAACCAACTCAAAAATGACGTCACAAAGTTCCAAGAATAATGACAACTCAAGCTTGTCGCTGGACGAAGAGTCGGGCCCCAAGTCAGCTCCCAAAACACCGGTGCTAGCGATAAGAGATCTCTCTGAGTATGAAGACCTGTCCAAGGATCTTCGAAATGATCCTGAACTACGAAAGGAGTTTTTGTCGACCTTCACGGCTGAAGAAGAGAAGGCGATTATGAGAAAAGTCGACAATCGTTTTCTCATTCTTATTGGTTTCATGTTCATGTTTAAGAATGTGAGAGTTTTCTAACTCCCCTTTAATATACATCTAATGAGAGTTGACATATGATATGACTAGATTGATTTCTCAAATGTGAGCATTATTAAAACAATGCAGGCAGGGACTCCAAACAACATCATGGCCGAGTTGGGGTTTACTCCAGACGCCTACAACTGGGTTGGGACTATCCAAGGCGTAAGTTCACGCATTCGCCCACTGGCATTACTGATCAATCAACGGACTGATATTGATTTTTGACACTCATAGATTCCATATATTATATTTGAGCTACCTAGCAACCTTCTCCTCAAGTGGATGACGCCCCATGCCATGGAGTCACGGATCTTCTTGACGTGGGGCATCGCCACGGCCTGTTGTGCAGCTGTCCAAACAACCAGCCAACTTCTTGCGTGTAGATGGCTCGTTGGGTAATTCCTTCTCCCAAATTCTAGAATTCAAGTGCATTCAGCTAACCCAGCATTAGAATGTTTGAAGCAGGGATGTTTCCGGGCGTCATTACCACACTATCTTACTGGTATCGAACTGACGAAGTCGGTCGACCAATACTCTGGTTCTTCTGGATCTCCCAATTCTCAACTATAGTCGGTTCCCTTATCTGCTACGGCGCAAGCTACATGGATGGCTTGCGCGCGCTGAGCGGATGGAGATGGGCATTTATCCTGGAAGGTGTTGCCACAATCATTTTCGCCGGCATCATCTTCTTCCTACTTCCTGATTTCCCCAAATCACCTCGCAGTAGTAAGTGGCTTACGCCCAGAGAGCAGCAGTTTCTCGAAGCACGCCTTCCGCCGAATGCGCCAGCCACTGGCGATCCGAGCTGGAAGACCAAAGATGCATGGGTGGCATTCAAAAGCCCGACGACTTGGGCATTCCTCTTTGACCAGACACTGATGAATCTCTCTCTGTACGCCCTGAATTGGTATATGCCAACAATTATTTCCGGGCTGGGATTTGCAAAACTGCCTGCCAGTCTGCTTCTCAATATTCCTCCAGCTTTTGCAGCAATATTGGCCATGGTGCTTTGTGTACTTATAACATCCCGTGCTTTGGCTCCAAGACCCCTGTTGTGTGTGTGAGTAAATCACCCCCTCGGCCTTCAAGATTTGTTTACTAAAAGCTGTCCCCCCCTCTAGGTTTGTTGTATTAGGATCTATCATATGTTATATCCTCTTCTTCACTGTGAGCGGTTCAGGCGGACTGTACGCAGCATGCATACTAAGTCAGTTCTTCACGTCTTCTTACTACGTGCCATATTGGTCCTGGAGAACATCTATCATGTCTGGTTCGACAGGAGCCGCGTTCGCCATTGGTTTGCAAAGCAGTGTTGCCCAGCTCGGTGCCGCAGTTGGGCCACAGTTCTTTCAGCAGAAATGGGCAAGCGACCGATACCGTAACAGCTTCTTTATAGGCACTGCAATTACGCTTGCAGCATTGTTTACAAATCTTTGGACATGGTGGTTGACCCGTGACATTGAGCGTCGTGTCAACCAGGTTCGGAAGGCCACTCTGAAGGCACGCAGGGAGGGTAGAGCGTACACTGGTAATGAGGATATAGATGTTCTAGGTGATCGGAAAATCAAGAATAACTCTTGGTGGTGAAATAAGGACAGAGTCACTGTATGGCAACGGACGCTACCCAACATCAGACGCTACATCAAACCCATATCAGAATACCATATGGAGGTAGTGAAATGAAGTCAAATCAACCTTTCCTTATGGCGCCAAATTTAGGCAACGTGAACTGCTCATCACTGGTTCAGGAGATGAATCCTGATGTGCGATTCAGTCCCCAGAAGCCGCTATGTCGGTCATTTGCCGGACAACAGCTCCCGGGAAGTCACGTTCCTCTCACAAGCGAGGCCAGCCCCGCCAACACATTCATGACATTATGATAATCGCAATGTGAGAATAAAGGATGGTGTAACGTTAGGTGACATGAAGTTTAACTCCGCATGCCTAAATGCTGATGATACCAAGGAGTTCTCCAACCCCATACGTACAGTTAGCCCTTGACTTGATAGGTCAAAGTAAATTTAATCCCAGTATAAAGACGGGGCAAGCCCATCACACTATGTTCTTAAAAATCAATAGTAACATTTGCGTTGAGATAACAGGCTAGAAATCACGTCTTTCGCACGACATCTTCCGTTATCAAGTCACCAATTGGTGGGTCTATCCTCATCCACCCAAATGCTCAAGACCGCCGATGATCGGAAAAAGTATCATATATCAATTGAGCCAAAAAGATACACCCTTATAGTTAGACCATCGAAGATTTCAAGTACGGACTGTCATTGCTTATACTAATTCTTCTGGTCTTGTACAGACCTCGACTCCAGTACCGACCTACGACATGGCGGAAATCAACAACTCGGTAGCAAAAGTGAGCCTTGAAAAGCTCAGCGCTACTCGAAAGAAATACGAAGAAGAAGCCAAAAAACGATTAAGCCGAGATGCATCCTCGAAATACCTCCCTTTGACTGATGCTGAGGAGAGTCGGATTCGCTCCTTGGGAGATGACCCTTGGGTAGACCATGAGAAACTCAATCAACGCTCCTCGCCCATTAAAGAGAATTCTACACATCGCTTTTTTATCCTGGGTGCAGGATTTGGAGGATTACAATTCGCCGTGCGACTTATTGAACAGAAACTGGCCACCGCAGATGAGATCCGAATTCTGGATTCGGCTGGAGGTTTTGGGGGCACATGGTATTGGAACCGGTATCCCGGCCTTCACTGTGACCTTGAAAGCTACATCTACCTACCGCTGCTTGAAGAGACAGGTTATGTGCCCTCACAGAAATATGCCACTGGTGCAGAAGTGCGAGGGCAGGCGGAGCGGATTGCGGCGAAGTGGAATCTTGCTGACAGCACGCAATTCCGCTCCGAAGTCAAGAGAGTCGAATGGGATGAGAACTCGAAACTATGGAATATTACCTTTACCGAGAATCGTGGTCCGTCGAGCAGCCCGGTTGAGCGTCGGTTTCGTTCCCAGTATGTTTACCTCGCCGCAGGTGGACTTACACAACCACAAGTCCCCAGAATCCCGGGACTCTCGTCATTCTCTGGGAGCCTGTTCCATACTGCCCGATGGAATTATAAAGTTTCCGGAGGTTCCCAGGACGATCAGACTTTGACTGGGCTGAGCGACAAGCGCGTAGCCGTCATTGGTACCGCCGCCACTGCCATCGGCGTAATTCCTGAAATCGCAAAATACGCGAAGAAACTATATGTCGTTCAGCGAACTCCTGCTAATGTGAAACCACGCAACCAACGTATCACAGATCCGGAGGAATTCAGAGCTTCGGTGGCCAGCACGAGCGGGTGGCAGCGGGAGCGTCAGTTGAACTGGAACCGCTTCGTCACTAACTCGGCCAAGCCGGGAGAGAAGAATCTCGTGGCTGACGGCTGGACGACCATGCCAGCATATTCTGCGTTGCTCGGTTCTCCCTCCCACGGTATTGTTGATCCATCGCCGGATAATTTAGAAAAGCATGTGACTGCTTTCCATGAACTGGACCTCCCAACCATGGAGGCAGTTCGAGCCCGGGTTGAAACGCTGGTTGAGGATCCGAAAACATCGGCTAAATTGAAGCCATGGTATCCTTCATGGTGCAAACGCCCGACATTCAGTGACACTTATCTACAAACTTTCAATAAGCCCAGCGTTGAATTGGTTGACACGGATGGTCAAGGGCCGTCCCAGATAACGGAAAAGGGAATAGTTGTAGGTGGAAAAGAGTATGAAGTCGACGTTATCGTGTTCAGTACTGGATACCAACTGTCAACCACAAGAGCGGCAAGCCCCAGCGCGAAGAGCAAGATCACTGTTGTTGGTCGAAATGGCCAGTCACTTGATGAAAAGTGGTTGGCCAATGGAGTAACTACTCTCCACGGTTATCTCACAAGCGACTTCCCAAACCTGTTCTTTACTGGGACATCGCAAGCGACAGCAACAGGTAACAACACTTTCATGCTTGGTTTCATTGCTCACCACGTTGCATTCATCATTTCCGAGGCATTTTCAAAGTTGGGGCCCCAGTCACGACCCATCATTGAGGCAACAAAAGCCGGAGAGGAGGCCCATGCCAAAGAAGTTCTTCGACGCGCGCCGTTTTTCTCTACGCTTGCCGGATGCACACCGAGCTACTTCAATGGGCATGGCGATGCGGCTGCTATCAAGTCTGAGGAGCTGAGACTCAAGCGAGCTAGGGGAAGTATTTGGTCGGAAGGAGCAAGATCATATATTGATTATTTGGAGCAATGGAGGAACAAGGGGACTCTTGACGGACTAAGTATAACACCAGCGAATAGCCCTCAGATTCGCTCGAACTTGTAATGTAGCGCCCAAAGTTCTGAAATATGATCAAACACTTGTTTGATCGCACTCAACTTAGCTACCCTAGGCCTCTTATTTAACCAGGCAACTCTTCAAGTTATAGGCGGAGAACATATGTGCGTATCACAAAGAATGGAAGTAAAGGAATAAACAAACTATGGCCTCATTGGAGCATGACAATAACGAACAGGATATAACTCGGAGCAAAGTAGGCCAAACTCGCTTCATCGTTACCTGCCCGCGCATTCAATATGTCCACATCGATGGCGGATTACCACTTATAGAAACTCATTGGAGCACCTTTGTAATTGTACATGTCGTATTGCTCGCCGCTCTGGTCTCCTCCACTCGCAGCTGCAACCAAAAATGGCATAAAATGGTCCGATTCTCCTTCCTTGTGAGCTATGAAGCTCTCCGGTAAATCTCGCCAGCCTAGCAGTAGGTTTCGTCTCTCTGCAGCGTCCGAAACGGTTGCAGAGGATTCCAGAAACTTCTCAAATGCACTTGCGCTCGGAGGAATTGGCTGATTCTCGAACACGGCTTTTGCCACGGCGTGGAAGTCGTGGTAGGAGCCTCCGCTCCCGCAAATAGCATAACCTCTCTCACGGAAGCCTGCCAAGGCCTCACCTAATTTGATATTCTTCTCAGTCGACTCTCGTTCATTCTCACCTTTGAGAATTGACATTTGGACAATGGGGATATCGGCGTCCGGTCTCATTAGCGTCATGGGGACGTAGACGGCGTGATCAAGCCCGCGCTCGGAGTCTATGACTGGGTGAAAGCCGACTGACTTGAGGTGGAGGGCTATTTCTGCCGCCAGCTGTGGATCACCCTTGGCTGAATATTTGAATTCAAAGGCTTCGCGAGGGAGAATGTCCCTCATGTCCTCATAGTCGTAGAATAGTCCCGGGTCACTGGCTGATGTAATATGTGGTTCATCAGTTTCCCAGTGAGCCGAAACTAGGATAACGGCCTTGACGCCATCAAGTAATTGGCCGTGGCCGCGAAGAAGTTGCCTGTATGACTCATGATCAGGATTCAAAAGAGGCATTGGCCCAGCACCATGAGAAATGAATAGACTTGGAGCCCGGAGCTCCTTAGAGTCATTCTTAGAGTTATTCTCAGAGAAGGCCATATTCAAGGATGGGTTTTGTTGAAAGTGAATAGAAGGGGAAGCGTGAGCTGGATGCACAATGTATAGACCTGCGGATGTTGCATAGCTTTTATAGTAATTTTCTCCCAAGAATTCAACCGACATCCTCTGTTCAATCGGAAGAAATGGGTGACCTATCGGTCTCACTTGTAACCTTGGTGCCGGCCGCGAGACTATGTCAATGCTCACAAGAAACGTATAAGGTAATTTACAGTTGCAGCACTAGTCCGCTAGCGTCGTAACATTGGAAACCCAGTCAATTCAGATTAGATCATTGGTTGATTTCGAATCCACATGACTGCATGTTGATGCTCGGACTTAAACGATGCCGAATTTCAAATCCGTGAATGTCTTGACAAATCTTTGACCTATTGACACCAGGCTGCCGACCGTTTGACCGTATTTCTCTCGTTTGATGACTTTGACGTCAGAGGCGTAATTATGCTCAATGCCCCGAATGCTTGTGTGAGCTGCTTTTCTAAGAAGCGAAAATGTGACCGTTTACTGCCTAGATGCAGCCGCTGTAATCTGTACAGTGACCCCTTTGATACTTGAAAGCTAATTTACATTACGGAAGTCGCTGATTGGATCCAGTACTAAAGGCCAATGCTCGTACAATCATGGCAGCATGCTCCCAGGCGCGTTTGACGAAGCAAGTGTCCGGCATATCTCATCGCGCAGGCAAACGAAGGTGTCTCGTGCCAACTTCTGGTCCCAACCTCAAGATCTCAGGAAACTTATCGTCTCCTGTGCGCACTTCGTTCTCGGCGACATCGGGAATCCTAGCCTATTCGTGAGCAAGCTGTATAGGGACTCGGTTCACTGGTGGCTACCAATAATTGACCCTGCAAGACTCGCTCAAGCGATCTCGGATTACATCAATCATAAATCTGCCGAGACTGCTGTTCTGTTGTTACACATCTCCCTCTTTGATGCGCAAGCAGCAGCAATAGAGGCCAAGGTGGATACTTCTTCATCCTCTCTCTATGGTGTATGCAATTTCGTCTTCATGCTTCTACGCAAGATCCGGGGCTCACCAATTGCCAAGTTACAATCAGGCATCCTGCTCGCCGTTTTCGAAATCGGAGAGGGGCTTCTATCGAACGCATACAATACCCTGAGTATCTGCGCTCAAATATGGCGCGAGAGCAATAGCAGTTGCCCCGCCGCAACGACCGACAGTCTTCCACAAAGTGTTGAAATGAAAATATTACAGTCTGCAATTTATCTCTTGGATAGACTCCATTATTCTTTCAGTGAATCGCCAAGGCCGTACTTAGTGGAAAAGCTACCTGCCAATCACGCGTTCTACACTCTCGAAGCCGAGATGGAGCATCCGCCGGCCATTGAATTGGCTATGGCATCGCTCGGAACCAAGAGCAAGTATCACCGACGACTTGTCCATCTCATGCACCAGGCGCAAGCATGTGGACTACTAGAGAGTGTGGCTCTGTTAGAGAACCCGAATTCAAGCGACGTGCTGGCCCTGGATTACTTACTCCAGACAAAGCTCACTGAGAATTTTGCGGTGAGAGAGGATGATTGGATCCTACCTTATTTTTCTACGGCTATCCTATTATTGTATGTTACATGCCGAGACCAACGAACCATCGCTAATGATTATATAGAGCTTTAATCGAATTGCATCTAAAAGCCATCAAATCTTGTTCTCATTCTAGAGCGTTCTCTTCATTGGCTATTGATTCAGTATTGAACACGACCAGGGATATCACGAGAATGGATGACATCAACAATATCAGAAGGATGCCACTGGCTGCTGTATTACTGCTACGGAGGACCGTAAAAGCAACTAGCATGTTGAAATCAGCCCTGGACTATCATCCAGATACCGAAATGCTAGAAGATCTGGCTGGATCTTTGCGGCGTGCCAAATTTCAATGGAGAATAGCTGGCAATACGGACATTTGATAAATCTACGAGTGCTGCTTATGTATTGTTGAAGATTTTCAGATTACTCCATGGCATTTCAATGGTCTGATAAGGAAATAAGCACCATCTAAAAGAAACCATTTATGCTTCTAGTCAAAGAGGAGGAGCCGCCGAACTGAGACGATGATCAGCCTCATTTAGGCACGATTCCCATTCTATCACTACGTGGGCACCTGGCTCTTACCTTCCAGCGCTGGTTGTTATCTATGCATAGTGTGTGTCGGGCGGTTTCCTTGCTTGTCAATCTCACACGGGTTGTATTTTCTTACTGCCGGTAGCCCAAGTTGGACATATCGACAGCAAGCCATCTCGAATTACAACCGGATCACATCTGCAGTACAACCCCATCACAAAACGTGTAATTCATTGACTCGTAAGCAACTGCATTGTCACCCCACCAAAAACTTGGTCTGCCCCGTGGTGGGTGACCGGGGGGTGGTCGACACCAAGTAAGCACACATGGCCAAGTCAAGAAAAACCCCTTTGAAACGTTGAAGGCCCTCGGAGGAGATCAATGTGATCTAGCGTGTCTTTAGTCGCTGCACATCTTACACATCTGCTGCTATCCGACTGACCGACCCTGCATCCGAACCCGCTACCCGACATGCGCACCACCCACTTCCTCCGCGAATCCGGTACGTGTTACCCCATGTCGGGATCCCCAACTCCTTGGGGTAATTTCAGAACATGGTGTGGTTGATCCGATGGCTTTCCCGGATTTGTTTGCATAGTCAAACCACTGTGAGAACATGTCTTGGCCCGACACCATCCTAACCAATGTATAAAGCGTCTTAGGTACATGTAAGCTTAACCCCCTCAGCTTCGTCTCTCAGTCCTCCAACAGAAACAATACGTCAAGGCATTAGCGACGATTATCAACCACTACGCTTTTATTCGTGCCCACTATTTAACAAGACATTGTTCTCCATTTTTCACTCAAGAGATACAACATGGCGGAAGATCATGTTGATGTGCTCATCGTGGGAGCCGGTCCGGCTGGTCTGATGCTGGCCACATGGCTAGCCAAGTGCGGTGTCAAGGCGAGAATCGTGGACAAGAGAGGAACAAAGGTGAGCAGGGACATACGGTGGGAGGATTCTATCACTTGCTGACTCGATCGGTTAGATTTTCAATGGCCAGGCAGACGGACTCCAGTGCCGCACCTTGGAAATTCTAGATTCCTTTGGCATTGGCCACCGAGCTTGGAGGGAATCCAACCACATGCTCGAGATTTGCCTCTGGAATCCCGACAGCAACGGCGTCATTCATCGTTCTTCTCGTCTGCCCGATACGATCCCTGGCATCAGCCGCTTCCAACAGGTCGTCTTACACCAGGGGCGAATTGAGCGCTTCTTTCTCGATGCCATCAACGAATTCAGCAACGGTGGCGTTGCAGTAGAGCGGGGAGTTTTGCCCACAAGCTTGGACATTGACCAGAGCTGTGTGGAAGACCCCGAGGCCTATCCAATCACGGTCAATCTTCGACATCTGAGCGAGGAGGACGCTACCCCTAAGCAGAGCTCGACCATGTCGAATGGAATCTCGGCGCAGGACGGTCTATTCAGAAGCAACTTGATGGCAGACGACACGGCCGACATGTTGAAGACGTCCGAGCTCAACCAAAAGGCCAACACCACCGAGACCATCAAGGCCAAGTACATGGTCGGTGCCGATGGAGCTCACTCCTGGGTGCGAAAGGAAATCGGCCTGAAGCTAGAAGGAGAGTCCACCGACTACATCTGGGGTGTCCTCGACATCGTCCCCATCACTGATTTCCCGGATATCAGGAGTAGATGTGCTGTTCACTCGGCCAACTCTGGCAGCATCATGGTCATTCCTCGTGAAAACAAGCTGGTCAGACTTTACATCCAGCTCACCACGACATCCAAGATCCAAGGCCAGGATTCACGCACGGACAGATCATGGATCACACCTAAAGTGATTCTGGAGTCGGCACAGCGAATTCTCTCCCCGTACAAGCTAGAATACCGAAAGCTTGACTGGTGGACAGCCTATCAGATCGGCCAACGTGTGGGTTCGAGCTTTGGAGTCCATGACAGAGTTTTCCTGGCGGGTGATGCTGTTCACACCCATAGGTATGCGCTTTATTTGTGATTTCCTATGGTCGGTGCATCGCAATGCTAACATCTAGCTATAGCCCCAAAGCTGGTCAAGGAATGAATGTTAGCATGCAAGATGGTGAGTTGCGCTTCTTCTACGCTGAAAATAACACATCACGTCTAACATGGGCTTAATCTAAAGCATATAACCTTGGATGGAAGCTTTCCAGCGTCATCAAAGGGCATTCAAACCGTTCAATCCTGAAGACTTACGAGTTTGAGCGCAAAGCCATCGCTCACGCTCTTATTGAATTTGATCACAAATTTTCGAGACTGTTCTCTGGTCGCCCGGCAAAGGACATTATGGATGAAGAAGGCATCAGCATGGACGAATTTCGAGATGCTTTCCAAAAAGGAAATTTGTTTGCAAGTGGAATTGGTATGCACATTTTCGGATTCAGTGATATTTGCGAGGTAATTCTGCTAACCATTGACTATAGCTGTCGACTACGGTAGGAGTCTCATCGTAACCAAGCCAGTGGCTGAAAATGGTGCGAGTGAAGCAACCGCAGCAACCACCTCCACGCCAGTCACTGGCATCCAAGATCTCGCGCCTGGGTTGAAAGTGGGACAGAGGATTCCAAGTGTCAAGGTCCTCAACCAGTCCGATGCGCGCCCATGGCATCTCCAGGAGCGTCTTCCGAGCAACGGCACTTGGAGACTCCTCGTAGTCCCCGGTGACGTGAGCCAGCCGGGTCAAAAGTCCAGGTTGGAGAAACTTTGCGGCCAGCTCTCCAACCCAGCATCATTTCTGAGACGTTTCACACCCAACACCGCTCGCTATGACTCTGTTATCGAGGTCATCACCATCCATGGAGCACCACGACAGAGTGTCGACGTTTTTGACTTCCCGGAAGTTCTTCGACCATTCCATGAAGTTGATGGTTGGGATTATGAGAAGATTTTCGTGGATGATCAGTCGTACCATGAGGGTCATGGGGAGTTCTACAAGACATTCAACATCCGCCATGATGAAGGATGCCTTGTTATTCTCCGACCAGACCAGTACATCTCGTACGTGGGAAAGCTTGACGACTATGAGTCAGCTGATCGTTTCTTCTCCGAGTTCATGCTACCGCAGAACAATCTGACCCTACCCAAGGTCTAGCTAGCCAAGATAGGATAAACGTAGTAGTAGTTGAGGAGGTGGAGGACATTAGTGATACCTACTAGTAGATAGCTAGAAGCTCCAATGGTGTCATTTCTGGCACATGGTCTTACTCGAGCTGAACCAAATATATGTGTGTTCAAATCTTCTTTTTGACGAATAGGATCGCTATTAATCGGCCTAATACATAAAGGTAGGGGTGAAGGAGTTTGAGTCCACTGCATCCTTGTCAATCGCATGTGCGTCAACAACAGGGAAAAGAGACATGTTATTACCCAAAGAGTCGAACCACAGCATGTTTGGCGACATTGAAGGCACCATTGTAGCCAGGTTATCTTCTGTCTGCACACTGTCCGACTCTCGTGTGTCATTTGTCTGCGCAATGCTCCTCGCTGCTTCATTCTGCGCGTCGTTCCCTGTCAGGTTCATTAGTCCCATGTTGATGCCCTGTTCGCCTACGTTACAGAATGCCGGTAGAAACGAGGCATAAATGTCATCAGAGCTACTATCCTTCAGCTGTTTCTCAGTGCTCCTTGGTCCACTATCTGAAGCATCCTCTCCGATGGTGTTGATACACCCGAAGAGTCCCTTGACGAGATGGCCATGACGCTCCATCTTTCGTCGAGTTCTCATTTCTATGTATTCATCGCAGGCTTCTTGCAAGTGTTCGAGAATGACTGAGTGGCGCTTGGCGATTGCGTCATGTTGGCCAAAACGTTTGAGGGCGCTCCTTGCCAGCCTCAAGCTATGTTTGAGCGGGAAATTCGTGTCCAGGTCTCCGAAAATCGCCGCCCCAATCACCAGACCGGAGACGAAGACGGAATTCATCACAAATGGCAGTCGTTTTGGGAGGCTCTCAGATTCCAGCAGTGGCTGAAAAAGATCGATGCTCCCAATCGCAGACTCGAGGCAGGCAAATACGAGTGCTTGGTTTGAGGGCAACGCTTTGCCTTGATCCGGTATGAGATGGTCTCCCACAGTAGAGTCTACGTGTGATGAGACCATTTTGAGAAGAAATGGCAGAGATAGTAGAATGATGGTCCAGTAAGCCGTTTGCTTGAGATGTAAGAGCCCAATGTTTGGCTCCTGACCACTGATTTCAGTCTCGCCACCAAGTGGGATACCGTCCAACTCTAAGCCTTGAGAGGACTGTGCAGCCCAGCGTCGGTGCTCTTTGCTGATCCTGTCTAAGACCTCTGTAGAAATTACGCGTTTGGCATAGACATCTAGCAGCACGGATTCGAAGATGTTGGAGAGATCGTTGCACGCAGAGTAATCCTCTACGCTTGATGTGTTGCGTGTCTCGGCAGTTGAAGGAGGCCGGCCAAGAGATGCGCTCATGAACAGATCCAAGATGCGGATGGCTTTCCAAACCCTTTCTCGACGCTGAAATTCGTCAGGCGGGTAAAGTGCCGAGATGTCTTTGCGGTGAAGGCCCAGCGCATATGCTGCGCGAACAGCCATGCCAAGATACATGAAGGCTGAGTTCCGCCGCGATGCTCCCAACAGATACATGGCAATCAACGCAAAGGCTTGGATGGTTGGAATATCAGGATCCTCCATCAAGGTGTCGACAGTCAAATATCGGCCGTAGTTGAAAAACGCCTGCGCCAGGTCGTCCTTGTCATGAGGGCCGGTTTGAGCACCAATCGCAAACACGAGATAGTAAACGGAGCTGGCCGGGGTAGCAGCGTCATTTCCATTGTGAAGCCACTCTGTAATCCGGTGATCCAGATCTTGGTCGTCGAAAAGAAGCAGCACGCAATTGGCTGATCGCCGATACCAAGTCTGGAGGTATTCAGCCTCAGCAACAGATGGTCTTGGTGGCGGGTTTCTCGCACTGGACATTATCCAGCCTCGGTCAGAATCAGGGCCAGAACCAGAGCCAGAACAAGGCGTTGCTTCCACGATCAAATGGCGTAGCGGGTCGCTCACAAACGCGCAGCTTTCCAGTGAGCGGCGAACGATGCGGCGAATGTTCTGAAGAAAGGACAAGGTTGCCGAGTCCCCTATAAACATGTAGAGTCCCTTGGTGTCCTTGACAAGCCGGGACATCGGTGGCACTCTAGCTCGGTGTGCTTCTTGGAGAAGCTGTAGTGAGGACGGCGTATCGTGCGTAGGCGGTGCCTGTTCGACGGACATGGGAAAAGGTGATCCAAAAGCCACGCCAGGCACGGTTTGCCTGGAACTCTCATGAGGCGGGAGGTCCCTGCTGGACGATTGATCCAGATCAACCTGTTTACTCGACAAGCCAGACATGGGATTCCCTCCATGCTCGGTGTCTGGGCTTGGAAGAGAAGATGCTACCAAGCCAGAGGGGGCTGATGGGGATGTTGCCATTGAGGATTGTCCGCATTCACGCCCTAGTCCGCGCTTCACGCATCGCCGGCATGGACGCAGACCGTCACATCGCTGCTTTCTATGCTTACAGGCTTCGCAAGCCTGAGCACAGCGCCGTCTATCGCTGTCACGTACTTTCTTCGTGGGCATTCTCAGCAGGGGCTATCGACACCGGCTACCTTTGCTTGTGATGCATGGCCAAGATACCAGTCGTGCGTGTATTTTTTTTTTCCTTTCGATGGGCCTGTGGCTCTGTCCTACGTGGTTGCCAGGGGGAAGTTCATAAGAGTCAATGTTCAGTTTGGCCCGTCGTCAGGGGGAAGAGGCGGTCATCAAAAACACTGCCAACCGCCCATTCTCTTGGTCAAGGTTGTGCTGTCTTGTGTTGGCCAATTGGCATTACTCACTTCGTAAAGCAGCAACGCACGGCTGCTGCTGGCGTCGATACTAACGAGTAGTTGGTGTGGTTCCAGCTCATTTCCAGGATCCCCATGACGATTGGTGCCTCTGCTCCGGCCCACAGAACCGTCATCCGATCCCGGCATCCGATTTTCATACGGTCAGAGGGAGAGAAGATGGCTGCGAACCTGGATATCGTGACCCGTCTTCCGACAGTATCTTGCCTACTTCCCCACGATTTGGCCACCCACCCCGCGTTCTCCAACATTTCTCCGTAAGAGCAGCGTCAGCTTGGTATTGGGTCATCGGAGCACCAATTGGGACGAGGGCATTAATTATTCACGTCCGGACCAGTGGATGTCAATGGTAACAATCATGTGTCACGACACCCTTGCCTGGCTTGCTCCTTTGTCCCCTCACGCTCATGGACCAGTAACCGACCACTAATCGCCCACCCTCACCGTCTTACTACTGGCTTCGGGGTGAGATCCGACATTCGTGGTCGGCTGGCAGTAGATCAGTGTCATTTGCGCCGTGATTCTAACGGCCATTACTGTTTGCGGGTAGTAGTAATTCATGTTTAGGAACGCACTTTTTGTAATCTGACAATTTTATTGGGGGGAAAGGACATTTGGCCTCGTGTATGATCGCACTGGAATTGGTGCTTACACGCTGAGAAACATATGATGCTTGGCATTCTACATGTAATTATGTTCCAGTCGGTCGGAATGGAGGAGCATTGATCCGCGACACCGACCAAAATGACCTGGAATCTTACGTAGGACCCAGCAAGCAAGACTAGTTGTCTGTATTTCATTCACAGAAAATGGAGGACTCATCGACTGCTCTGCAAATATATGATGGAGAAACAGGAGATGGCGAAACGGCAACTAAAAATGGCGGCGGCGCTGGGCAGATTCGCTCAATCCACAAATTGACGCGCAGAGGGCACACCAAATCGAGGAGAGGGTGTTTAACGTGCAAGCGGAGAAGGGTCAAATGCCCAGAAGACCAGCCCGAATGCAGCAGTTGTGTACGGCTCGGTTTGACTTGCGAATATCCGCTTAAGAATAATCCATCTGCTCCTCTACAATCGACGGGGGGCCAGTTCAACTTGAAAGACCTCAGGCTGTTCCATCATTTTGTCCTCCACGCATACCCTCCGCTTCCGCTACACGGGAAAGCTGTGTGGGACGATATAACATCATATTCTCATAATGTAAGCTCCGATGTAGTAAGAAAGCATAAGCCCATGGCTGATTTTATACCAAGTATGAGTTTCTCGTCCATTCTATGCTTGGCCTCGCGGCCTCGCATCTTTGTCTTAGTGGCGGGGGAGACCACGAGGCTGAGGCTCTGGAACATCGCGTCAAGTCGATCAAGCTGTTGAACCAAGCACTATGCAAACCCCCAACCTCGAAGACTGAGAGTGATGCTAGATTCTCTACCCTCATGGTGCTTACATTCCAGTCATCCTACATGCCAGATGGAATGCTCGAGATATTTCATATGATCCGCGGCTGCATGGTTCTGACCAAATCCACGCTGCCGAAGTATGCCATGTCGTTATTTACGAAATTTGCCTCGGGGGGAGGTGACAAGAAACTCCATGAAGTCACAGAAAACAGTTCACAGCCAACGTCTTTATTTCTCACCAATGCTTCCGCCTCACTCAAATTATTGCGGGATCTGTGTCATACTAGGTTCGAGAAACAATATCTCGGTATTTTAGAAAACCTTCTAAGCATGGCCTCAGTCTCCAACATGGATAGTATGTCACCTTCCTCCTTATTCAGTGAAATTTCTGACCTTGCCCTTTTCCAGCGTTATTGGCAATATCCTCTGCATATAATGTATTTGGAGAGCCCGACCAAGCTGATTTTAATCATTTCATGGATAGCCAAAACCACGTCGCTCAACTGTTGGTTGCCCATTTCTTTATACTTGAGTATGTAATTGGGCGAAAAGTACTTGCCTCATTCATGTCAGCCTTCTCCTTCAGAGAAACTATGCTTCGGACGTGGATAAAAAGACTCGCCACAAAGCTGGCTCCAGAGCATGTCTCGTATTTGGACTGGCCACTGCGAATGCTGGAAGTGATCGAGCTGGCTTACCTGGATCTTCCAGAGATCCCAAACTTGAGAATATCAGACTGACCCAAAATGCGGATGAATATCAAACTGACTCACGAACTGCGGATGGGGGGTCTGATTGGGGGTTTTTTTCATTCTTAAGGAGAAGCTTTCACTATCACTTGGATTTAGATCTCAACTTTGCTGGAAGATATAAATTCAAACGAGGCGGCCATGGATGGATGACGGAGTGACCTCCACGATGCCACAGTGCTAATTGAACCAAACACACGATGATGAAGCGATATTGTAATAAACACTAATTTATTATCCAGAAGCTTTGAATATAATATATATACACGAATAAAGCACGAAGTATGCGAAAAAAAAAAAACACCAAGAAAGTCCATCAACCAATTGCACGCTGACTTCCTCATTCATTTCCCAGCTAAACCGGTCCAATTACCCAAACAACAGGAATGGTATATGACTCTTTAACGCCGCTGTTAAATCGAATCCCATGTATTTGCAGAGTGCCGTATGCATCGATAGCCACGCCGAATTCCAACATCAAAG
The DNA here is from genome assembly GCA_902006505.2 of Clonostachys byssicola. Lineage (NCBI taxonomy): Eukaryota > Fungi > Ascomycota > Sordariomycetes > Hypocreales > Bionectriaceae > Clonostachys > Clonostachys byssicola. Next base: position 330,978 of record CABFNO020001538.1, on the reverse strand, counting down.
CGCATTTTCATTTCCCTTGCCTGTTCTCCATCTCTTGCTTCGACCGTTCCCGACCATAAGGTGATGTGGAGGGGAGGTTAGGGAAATCCGAACGACTAACTTAGTTATCTCAGTCGCCTTGGAAACAAATTATGAAGGAGCCTCGTTCTTGGATGTGTGAGTCGCATCCAGCTCGGAATAGCGCATATGAGTAGGCGCCTCGGACGGGCCAGGAGAGGAGGGCGGGATGGTGCTGAAGGTCTTATTATGCTGCGATAGGGCACCTCCGTACACCGACGCCGAAGTGATTGTCGAGCCGCCGCCAAAGTCTTGGTAAGGATCAATCTCGTCCCGGTGGTATTGTCCTCCGTGAGACGCTTCCTGCATTGCTGGGGCAGGAGGGGCAGCAGCTCGGGCCTCGTCGAGCTGCTTGTGAAGAGCAAGGTTCTTCCGGTGAAGAGCAAAGACGGCGCCGGCGGCGGCCAAGGCAATAACGCCCACTACGACGGCGAGGCCGATTGTTGCGTTCTTGAAGGTGGCCGACTCGGCAATCGCTGTCTCGGTAACGATGGCGGTCTGCGTCACGTTTGCTGCCGATGATGACCCCTTGACGTTGACCAAGGTGGGAAGCTCGAATGCTCGACTGGTGCCGCAGCAGGTGAGATTGTTGTGTCCACAGCAGTACTTGCCGTCGGTGCAAGGCGTGATCTCGACTGTGCCATTTGATTTTCCGCCAACCTGTATTCCAATCGTTAGTTGCTGCATCGTGGAGGCTGCTGGGAAGCGATACGCACCGACTCATCCATGCACACCTTGACGCAGGCGTCACTCTCCCAAGTCTTGTCCGAGCAGTATCCACGGAACAGGAGACCCTTGTTCAGACACAGCCCGGTGGCCGTGCAGAGGTCGCGGTCGTCGGCTTTGCCATCTAAGTTGCAGCAGCTGGAGTAGACGCCTTCCTGGTTGATGCCCAGCTTGTTGCAGGGCACGTAGGTCTCATTGTCGGCCAGTGTCTTGCCATCGGGCGCGAAGCAGCTCACTTCCTGGGCGGAAACGGAGACGGGCAAGTAGGTGACTGCAAGAAGCAGGCTGACGATGGTCGAGCCGAACATGGTGTATCGAACAACTTATTATTTACGCGCGCAGTTCGCCAAGTCAAAGATACACGCGCGCGCCAACTCACACACAAGGGGCCGGAGATTCAACGAACGATCAAAGAACAGAAATCGAAGACAAAAGGACTGGGGAGGCGCTGGCAAAGTAAGTAGGCAATCAGCTGCCAATTGGTACGGCCAGCCGTCCGTTTGTCATACATGGCCCCAAATTACTACATATCAGATGCAACCACGCCGAAGGCATCCCGGTCAGCCTGCATGAAAGCTGACTGTATAGCGTCGGATTGCCCCGGCCTACTGGTCCATGCGTGCTGACCAAGGTGTTGTGCAGAGCAAGAGAGTGTGTATTAATATCGCAGCTAGCCATTTGCTCACCACGCTAATGCCTTCATCAGGCCTTGGGGGCTGCCTCGTGCATGGCTAATTCCTCCAAAGCAAGACAGATCTCCGGGCTGAAATCCTTCTGAACGCTCGTGGATCTAATAATGCGCTGGCACCGACGATTGCGGCACAGCAGCCCCAATCTTGGGATTGCTCGACCCCTCCCTCGGGTAAGCGAAGGGACCGGAGTCTGCCAAGTTTGCCCGTCCACCAATTCGCCCGGGTACGACGCTCGAGAATACGACCGTCTGTCATGTGCGACGGTTCGCCGTCCTCAACTGCCTACATAGCACGGACAGACAGACAAAGTTCGGGAGAGGCGCCGGTAGAGGCGACCAGCACATGGCGGATTGCACATGGTACTGCTTCCATGATTAGCAAGTGGACAAGAGCTGAAGCCAGCCCTACTATCGACCTCCCTTGTTCGCTTTAGGCCGGCTGCTAGACATGGGATGAATCAGTAATGCCAATATCATAATCCCGCACGAAAATCTTCATTTAGTGGGCCTCGGCCTTTTTACAGTGAGATTAGCCGAGGGCAGCATTTTTCTGCTGGAACTTTTGGGCAATTGGATTGGCCACCAAAGAAGACCCTTCAAAATCAAATGTGGGTCTTCCCCGGGGTTGCATCTCCGGCTAGAATCACGTGCATACAAGATAAGGAAGGGTCTGTGGTATCACGTGATGTGGCGTTTGTGTTTTTCCGTCGACTAATTTTTCCGATATTTCTCCCGTGATTACTCAGCTCTCCAGCTCCCTCAAGCTATCTACTACCCTATACCAAGGTCATTTACAATACCGTTCGTTCAATAAATTGATACATCTGAACACTGTCGGCAAGTCTTGTATCAATTGAATAGAGTCGGCATATGCACCATGAGCCAGTTCAGCATCGGTCTTTCTCGCGTAACCTGAATGATGAAAAAAAGTTGGTCAATTGAAATTGGGATGAACATCGCTAATCAAAGCCACCGTCCTTACTCGCATTTGCAGGCTTCTTGGCTTCGTCTTAGGCTCGATGCGGGGTAATGGACGGGCATATATCTGCCGTATTATTACTACTGCACGTCCCACAACGTAAATGCAAATCCCGGGGCAGAGGATGGGCCAAATTCCCAGCAGCAGGTACGCGTCTGATATCAGCTCATGACTCGGGAACGAAGCCATGGCACGACACTTTCTCAACAGCCCTTGTCTGGCTCCGTGATCCCGCCATGGTCTGCTAGTCATGCACCGCTCTCTTGGGTCTAGCACTCGGATGAACAGGAGGGGATCTCATGAATAGCGCTCGCATCTTTGCCTGATTCGGCCCAGTTTCACCGCCGCGTGTGCTGCCGGCCAATGAGCCAATGGGGAAACCAATAAAACATGTCGCCAAATCTCCCCTCTAGCTCAATCGAGAAATTTGGGAGGCGCCTTTCGTGCAGCCGAAAGGGGTTTATATGGCTCTGCCCTGGCTGCCTCCATTTTCCTCTGCATGTGCAACGACTACGGGAAAATAATGACATGGACTCAACACTGAGCTCAACGTCGGGCACGTCGGGGACTGCGACGGTGACGGGCCCCCAGACGCAGCGAGACATCGCCGCCCTCCAGCTGTGCGAGGAGGCTTTCCATGCCGAGTTTGAGGGGAATTTCGTCCAGGCATATCACTGCCACGCACAGGCCGTCGCCGCCCTCCACACCCTGGTAGAGGACTCGAGGTTCCTCGACCGCGAGCGCAAGAGAGTCGCGAAGAAGCAGCTCAAGTTCCACCAGGCCAGACTCGACGTCGTGCGGCCGCTCAAAGATGGAATCACCAACCCCTCGTTCGTCATGCTGCCCTCGGTATGGACCGCCCGCGAGGAATTCCGCGAGATGCGCACCGGGCCCCTCGGCCAATCCCTGATGGCGATCACATTTGTATGTCACCAACTCCATCACTTTCACTCACGTGGTCATCGTGATTGTGTTTTTTTTCTTTTCTTTTTCCATCTCCACGAATTTTAACGCGCTAACTCACCCTTCACTAGGATGACATTTGGCTCGCCAATTTTCAAAAGCAAAAAGAGGAGGAACCTGGGCTGGCCCCAGAACAAACCATGGCCCATTTGCTGCAAACCCCTGTCCCCTATTACTCACCAACTCTCCCATCCAAGGAGCCCGCCACAGTATATCACATCTCCGTCAGCCAGGAGAAGTTCAAGGTGGGCTCCTTCATGTACTACATCAAAGTCAAGAGCGACACGCCGGAGCGACAAACGCTCTACACCCTCCAGGCCCACAAGCGCACCAAGCACTCAATAGACAAGACGAGTCTCTACCGCGCGACCGAGTTCACCAAGCGGTGTCAAAAGGTCGTCGTCACCCCGGTCAAGCCGGGATTCACCGAGATTGAGGATTCCTTCAAGGGCCGACCAATGACCGTCTACAACGACATGGGCGGCCGCATCGAGGAGCAGCCCGATCGCCTGGAGAAGCCCGGGTGGGGGCCGCGGCGATTCGTCTACGGCGGCAGGAATTTCGTGTGGGTGACGGAGGGCACGAACGAGTGGGTGCCCCAGACCCTCTACGAGGTGAGCGAGATACGGCCGAAGCCTCGCAGCAGGACGGGCAAGAAGGAGCACACGGTCGTGGGGTCCAAGATATGTTGGGGAGAGGGCAGGTTTGGGTTGAGGACCAGTTCGGTTCTGTGCATTGCGGCCGGGGTGGACCAGGTATTCCGCGAGCACATCTTGAGCGTGCAGCTCACTAGATTTGCCATTATTCTGCATGGGCATGACAAGTGATCATAAGGGTTTTAATATATGTATGCATATGGTTCTTTCATTCGGTGTAAATAGTATACGAGCCGTTTCTCGGTTGTTTCCGAGACTAATAGCAGAGCCCAAGAAGCATAATAGTAATCTAATATACAATTGTATTCAAACGCCTCTTCGAGGAAACGACCCTCGATGCACTCGAGGGAGAAATGTAATACCTTGAATTCATCTATATTTCAAACCACTTCTTGTCTGAGAGTCTTGAATCCGAATATTGACCTGTGGCCAAGTCTAAGAATGGAAGAATATGAATTTCTTATATTTATATAGAACCAAACCACATGTTTATCTGATTCGTCCCAAAACTGGTTTTGTTGACTTACCCTTAAACTTTTTTATTTGTATTTATGAGGGGAGGGTACAGGGTTTCTGACCAGTGGCATGTGCACACTGAAAATGGTCAATCTGCTATCAGTGTGCTTTTATGGAGGACTGGTGGAGAAGGAATGCAATTGAGAACTGCATGATCCGATTATGAATAGTCTGGGTTGGGTGTTTTGAGCTGGACGCGCGCGGTATGGTTCGATCTGCAGGGGCACTTTACGCCACGTTGTGGGATCTGCGAAGGAGTGAGCATGCTGGCGGGGCTATTTTATTTCGATACGTGGGATTCTCTTTTCTAGAATCTCGTCTTAAGAGAGAAGGCGGTCTCACGGGCGTTTCAGCGTCACTTAGGGGTAGCTTAGAAGGGAATCCCATTATATCATCTCAGTCAACTGTTGTTTTGTGGAACTTGTGACTTGCTTCAGCTTTTGGAGTTGCCTACTGATCAAGCGTTTCTATGTCTTAAACAGTATCTTACGGTCGATTTAAAAACATTTGATTAAACATGGTGAGGAGAGACATGCCGTTTACAATGAAGTGAGCACCTTCACTCGCTGGAGCTTTATACGAGAGTTTTGAGGAAAAGCCCGTTAATTGATCAATGAAGTGTAGGCCTCAAGAGTCAGAGGCGATGGTATCATCCTTCCGACCTGCCCAAACTGTATGGTGTTCGGCTTGTGGGAGCCAAGCAATCATGTAACAATCCAACGAGCTATCCACTGATCAGGGGCCCGGGCAAATTAATACTTGCCAAACTAGGCTGCTGCTTAGATCCTTCTCCGAATATATAGCTCAAGATAACAATCCTTTTTATCTGTAAATTCCAATGGAAATACTCTCGTACCAAAGCTGTATAATCGCTCTTGCTGCTTTTTGAGGCGAGATGGTTCAAGTTTCGTTGGCAGCTCAGCTGCTGTTTGCAGCATTCTCTATCGCTGCTTTTACGCCAGAACGCATCCCGGGTGCTTACATGATTGAATTCGATGATTCTCAAGTAGGCTTACCCGACTAGATGATTTATGGAAACTTGAAGCAATGAGAGGCTGATCATTGTTAGGACTTATCGAGCGTAGAGAGCCTTGTTGAAGCAAATGGCTATGTGCGGAGAAGATTTGATAGTCCAATTTTCAAAGGATTATCTGTCCAACTCAACGACGTTGAAAATGCGGAGGGATCGGTTCAAATACTGTCGACGGCCACTGCAGCAAAGAAAATATGGCCCATTTCATTGCACAGCATGCCTAATGTCACGATCCACTGGACTGGAAATGGCACGGACAGCTTTGAAGCGCGGACTGTTACAAATCAAACCTCGAAGCCATATACCCCTCACGCGATGACCCAAGTGGACAAAATCCGGGCCAAGGGTTATACCGGTAAAGGCATCAAGGTAGCTGTCATAGACACTGGGGTACGTTCATTAAACTCTCCGGCCCAGACCATTTATAGAAAGAAAAGCCCCTACCAGCTTGTATTCTTCAAGATGTTTCATGTGAAAACAAAAGTCTAACGGCCATTAGGTTGATTACAAGCATCCAGCTCTGGGGGGATGCTTTGGCGAAGGCTGTCTGGTATCCAGTGGCCACGATTTTGTTGGTGACAATTACAATGGTCGAAATGATCCAGTTCCTGATGATGACCCTATGGACTGTGACGGCCATGGCACACATGTGTCTGGGATAATCGCGGCACAGAACAACACCATGGGTTTTACAGGAGCTGCCCCTGGGGTGAGCCTCGCGTCCTATCGTGTCTTCGGCTGCTATGGTTCTGTAACAGATGATATTCTTGTTGCGGCTTTTACTCGCGCGTATGAAGATGGAGCCGATGTCATCAGTCTGTCACTGGGAAGCCCAATTGGTTGGTCTGAACACCCTTGGTCTGCCGTCATATCTCGTATTGCTGAAGCTGGCGTTGCTTCCGTCGTCGCGGCTGGGAATGACGGTGCTGCCGGCGCCTTTTATCATAGCAGTCCGGCCGACGGCAAGCATGTCGCAGCCATTTCGGCCATTGAGAACACAGTGACCGATGTATTCATGCGGCTGTCAAACTACACTGTCGACGGAAAAGCCAATGACTTACTTTATAGCGTCACCTATCGGACACCGTTAGAGGGCTCCCTGCCGCTCTGGGCTCCATCATTGCATTCAAATGCCACCAATGACGCCTGTGAGGGTTTACCGGACGACACTCCCGACCTCAGTCAGTATATGGTTCTAGTGAGAGCTGGAGGGTGCACATTCGGGCAACAATCGACCAATCTTTTCGCAAAAGGCGCCACTTCGATCGCTCTTTACTACAGCCACGCCGGTATCCCCGTTGTCCCTACTGACCTAGTATGGGGTGTTAATACTAACATAGTTGTCCAATCAACCACTGGAAAGGCTTGGATTGATGATTTAAAAGCTGGAAAAAAGGTCGTGGTGAATCTTCCAAACTCAGAGCAGCAAGTCAACACCCTCATAGAAATCGAAAACAGCCAGGGAGGAGGTGCAGTAACCACTTTCTCAAGCTGGGGTCCTACCTGGGAAATGGACACAAAGCCGACGTTTGGAGCTCCTGGAGGGAAGATCCTCTCCACGTACCCTCTTAGGCGTGGCGCATACGCAGTGTTCTCTGGAACCTCGATGAGTACGCCTCTGACGTCGGCAATCTACGCCCTGCTCAACGAGGTTCGCGGTAAAATGAAGCCCGAAGTTGTCAAGAATCTCCTATCATCCACGGCCAACCCTCAACTATTCCATGATGGAAGCCATTTCCACTCTTTTCTCGCCCCAGTTGCTCAGCAGGGTGCCGGACTTATTCAGGCGTATGATGCTGCTTTCACTACTACACTATTGGAACCATCCAACTTGTCTTTCAATGACACGGATTTCATGCCAAAGTCACTGAATTTTACTTTGAAGAATGAGGGCCAAAGCGAAGTTAGCTATGATCTGTCATATGTGTCATCAAGAACCGTTCTGACTCTTGACGAATCTGGAAAGGCGGCTGCGTTCCCTAACGAGATGGTAGAATCAGCGGCATCACTTCAGTTTAGCTCCTCTCAAGTGACAATCAAGCCAGGGGAGTCTGCTACAGTCGATGTCTCCGCGACACTCCCCGAAGTTGATGCCCGTCGTCTTCCGCTTTGGTCAGGATGGGTCACGATCAACGGCACAGATGGGACTTCCTTGTCCCTTCCATATCAAGGACTGGCGGCATCACTTCATAACTCTACAGTCTTGAACGCGCAGTCAGGAGCATGGATCAGCAGATTCAATGTGGCAAGCTACGGGCCGGTACCAAATCATACACATTTCAATCTGCCGCCTAAAGGAACAGAGGACTTGTCCTCAGATGGCGCCAACGTGCCGCTACTCATCACCAATTACATTCTTGGTACGCGTCTTGTCCACGCTGAACTTGTCCCATTCAGCAACGGAACACAGTTGAATGAATCTATTGGCGAGCATAGCGGGTTCCCCACAGTATGGATGTCGCGTGGGAGACATATCATTGATTGGGGTGGTAAACTGGACAATGGAGAATACGCTGCACCTGGTAGTTACCGGTTCAAGGTCAAAGCACTGAAATTAAGAGGCGATGAAGAGACGGAGGGTGACTGGGACATTGGCTGGACCCAGCCTTTTTCCATTACATATCAATCTTGAGATCCATCTGGTAAAGGGGGCCACCTGCAAATTGAGATCATATATAATAGCCCGATTACATGTGAAATATTCGCCCCTGGAAGGATTTTCCTGGGAAATGAGGACCATATTCTGATTGACATTTTGAACAAACGCCCTTCGTCCGTCCAGAGTCATTCCTGATGCCCGAAAATCGGTAGGCAGGGATGTTGAATACTGTAGCGCTAGAGAAATGGAGCCATCTGGCGTGAAATTGAGGCTAGCGGAAATCACAATTTAATCGGTTTCGTGGTCTAACGGTCATGACTACAGGTTCTGATCCTGTCAGCGAGGGTTCGACTCCCTCCGAGACCTTCTTTTTGCTTGACACATTGATCAATCAATCAATGCTCCCGAGGGTAGCATTGAGTGTCCATTGTCTCTAAAGTCGAGACAAAGATCGGCTAGAAACAACAATAAAAAACTGAGAAGGAAGGGGATAGCTTGGTCTTGTAAGTCGCGTAGTATATGGCATCTAAAGCGCGGTTTGCAAGCGAAAGATAATCAAGCACCATCTGAATCATGATGACTAGCATGAAGAAGCGGCTTTTTGCCGATATGCTCCGTCAATTATATTACTGATGTTGGTACATGTATAATGTCTACATGAAGGCGTGGCTCTCTTTTCGAGAAGAAAGAGGCTTTGTACGAATGGAGACAAAGAGGCTTTTATTTAGTCCGTGGAGCTCCTGAGTCACCTACCTTTGATCATTGTCTTTTCTGGTGTTAAACTGAGCGTAACAGTGAAGCATATCGGTAGGAGAGTCTTGGAACTCTTTCCAGTTGTGAGGACTGAAAAAATACGGCTTGGTTGCTAAACAACGCCATGAGGCTACCACTGTCCCCGTGCCTGTGTATACTAAATGGAAGCGCTTCTTTAAATTTGTTCATAAGTCTTGAAAGGCCGCTACAGATGTTTAATAACCCTCGAGTTTCTTCCTGGACAAGGAATCTCCGTGGCTTTGTTGAAGCATGTCTGCCAACGCATTCCTAGCGATGTTAGTCAATGTTGTGATAGGTTTGCAGCAACTATAAAGTAATGCGATCTTGCCTTTTTCGATAGACACTTGTCAACACTACCTGACCCAAACACGGTTTCTTTTCCAATACTAGCAACTGAGCCATCTTTATGTTCTCTCTTCAACCTTCAATATAGCTTTGGCTTTCTTCCGAACGCAATATGGATAGAAAGGAAGATGCCTCTGACGCCAGTCTGTACGCCATCGTTAGTGGTCATCAAAGCGGCGGACCAGTAAATACACATACATGGATACTTTCACAAATGAGAGACCGGCTTGATCATCCTCCGGATGCCGAGCCACTGCGGAAGCAATGGGCCTTGGCCATGGTCGGAGCCTCGTCGATGGCGAGGGCTCTGGGAAATTTTGGCGAAGCGGAAGATATGGCAAAAAGAGCCAAACAGACGCTCGAGGTTTTATTCGGAGACGACAGCTACGAGACAACAAAGGCCGCCGAAGAAGTCGCAGAAGCCTACTTCGCCCAGGGACGCTTCGACCAAGCTGTAGTTCTGCAAACTGATATTCTCGGGCGCCGAGAGAATCAATTTGGGCCGGACCATTTAGAGACTTTAAGGGTGAAAGCCACCCTAGCCCGGATAATTTGGTCCCAAGGTCTGTACAGCGAGGCAAGAGGCCTTGTGCTTCAATTGAGGCAAACTTCTGAAGCAACATATGGCACAGACCACCCTTTCACGGTCAGTGTTAAAGGCCACTTGGCGGATATAGACTCGTGCGAAGGCCAATGGCAAAATGCAGAGAAACTTCAACTTGAAGTCATGGACTGGTGCAGACATCACTTGGGCCAAGATCACCCGCAGACTCTGCATGCCATGTTTGGTCTGTCAAGAACATATCGCAACAAGGGCCAACTGACGGCAGCAGAAGGGCTTCAATCGAGGGTACTTAGCCTCAGAAGAACGATCCTTGGCTCAAACCATCTTGATACATTAGCCAGTATGGATGATCTGGCATTGATATACCTAGAGCAATCTCGCTGGAAGGAAGCAGAATGGCTACTCGTTCAGGTTTTGGAGATGAGGAAGGGAGAGTTGGATAAAAGCCCAACCAGACTAACCAGTGAAACTGCTCTGGCAGTAGCATACAGGAATCAGGGACGTCTCAAAGAGGCCGAAGTCTTGGGATTGAAAGCTCTCACAGGAACAAGGATGATATATGGAGAAGATGCTCGCCAAACCTTTGGATGCATGTCAAACTTAGCAGCAACCTATTTTGACCAAGGACGCTTCAACGAAGCAGAGGCCCTCTTGGAGAAGGCTCTAGAGATTGGGCAGAAGACTTTGGGAAAGTTTCATCTGCGTACGATGAGCATTTTATTTGACCATGCTCGGGCTGTTTGGAGCCAAAACCAAGATGGGGAGGGCGAAACATTGATGTTGCGAGCAGCGGAAACTCAGACCAAGGGTCTTGGGGAGAACCACGCCGTGACCTTGATTACTATGGAACTAATAGCGGATAGGTATGAAGACCAACAACGCTTTAGGGAAGCAGAGCCAATATTGTTGAAAGTTATTGAGTCAAAAAAGAAAACGCTGGGAGCGACACATCCAGGCACATTAGATGTGAAGGCCAAGTTAGCTCGGTTATACTACAAACAGGGGCGCTTGGGAGAAGCGGAGCAACTGGAGATCCAGGTCATGAGAGAGAGTCAACTGGTACTGGGGCCCAACCACCCACTGACGTTGTCACTCATGAACCAAATGTATCATGTAATACATGGAAGAAACCAAGGCGAGAGATTGAAGCACTCTTCCTCTTGAAAGGCTTCTTGGATGTCATAGATAGAATTGCCGAGCTCCACCACTGGAGAGACAAAGATATGGTATATTTTTGAAAGTCATTTAGTTAAAAGGATGTTGAAATTTAGAGATGTACAGTATCTTTTAGGGTAGTCTAGCTACCGACTACTCTCTGATTGGGGTGATATCTTGATGCCGTTGAAGCAGCCTTTGCCTTAAGTGCGTCTTTTGCCGATGATGCTTGAATAATTGTTCGGGATTATATAATTCCTACTTGCCACTAGGTAGGGGCTTTTGGGTCAAAAGCATACATCGGATTTTTATGAAAAATGACTATCAGTAGAAATAGAGTCAAGAATGATGACTTTATTAAGCCATTAACTGAAACAATCATGTAAAATCTGTTGGGGACAAGATTGGGATTCTCGTCGGACGGGCAGGATCTTAGTGAGAGAATTAGAACCCTCGACATGCCACCACATACTTCATGTGGTCTTGTTATTTGGTAGGAAGTTCCGTGTTTGGTTAATCGAATGAGGATAACTATGTAAAGATCACGATTTGGAGAAATTCTAAACTTATATCCATCCATCTACGCAACTAGGCCCACACGCTCCTGATATTAGGCTGCCTTCACTTCACTTTTCAATTGACTAGGAGGGCTAAAGAATTTCTTGTCCTATCAGAACTTCGCTACTTATCTGACATTTCAAATGCAGCCTCCTGTTAGTTGGATGAGATGTATTCTTAATGATAAAGAACAGATAAGCTTGAGCTCATATTGCGAGAAACTAAGAAATGGTATGCCTTTTACAACATTTTTTCGGCGTTGCTAGACCGTGTGCTATTCCTTAATGAAGACATTATCTCCCTAAGAGTTTTGAGGCACGCAAACACCAGGAAGTCCGGCTACCGGCTTATACCCAGCAGGACATGGTGCTTGGCGAGCCTCGACTTCGGCATCTCGCTTAGAGTTGTGCGGGACACAGACGCCAGGAAGTCCAGGAGCTGGTTTGTAGCCGGTTGGGCAAGGAGCTTGGCGAGCTTCCATTTCGCCATCACGCTTAGAGTTGAGGGGCACACAAACTCCCGGGAGTCCAGGAACGGGCTTATACCCAGTAGGGCATGGAGCTTGGCGAGCCTCGAGTTCCGTGTCCCGCTTGGAGTTGAGAGGCACGCAGACACCGGGAAGTCCAGGGACTGGCTTGTAGCCGGTAGGGCATGGAGCCTGGCGTGTGACAGGGTTGGGGGCGTCGTCTAGAGGCGCGCCTTGGGCAGCGAGTGCCACAGAAGTAAGGGTGAAGATATGAGAGAGTCGCATTTTTGACTAAGATTGGGATCTTCTGAGGAGCAAATTGCTTAGGCGCTGTTTTTTGGATGAGATCCGAGGGATTCTATCGAAGTGGGCAACGTCCAGCTTTATACCTGATCAGAAAGTCTTGAACAGGGCTTGATCTAGTAGGAATGCTTTTGATGTTGTCATAGTTTTCCCCAATTGCTTGGCTGTCTGGGACGGCCCTGGTCGTTCCCCTGTTCGCTTCTTGAGCTGTAACTCTGGGATTGGAGGACCTCCGAGGCGCTTTATCTTATCAATCACATCTAGCGGGTAACAAACGAATTTGCCATCGTGGTATCCTGGTTTGGTAAGCATTGGGATCCTTTGCGGGCAGACCGAGACCAAAGGAACAGTGTTATAGGCGAAAGTGCGAATTTGGTGGATCTCGAATGGAGACTCGTAAACACGAAAACCTAGAGCATGGACTAGCGTCTTTGATAGTAGTCTCTCACGTAATAGTTCGTAGTTATTTTGTTGCCACAAGTTTTGCCTTGGAATGATGTGGGAAGACCTTCAAGGTATACGTAGGTTGGTGGTAAAAGCACAACACAAGTTCGCCGGCAATAGGCCATATCCCCGTATTATTGAAAATCCCGAGTAAGTAGCGATGATATGTAAACTTAGGACTTAGACAACGTAGCTATTCTGGACTACATCTTTCTAGCAAGGATTGATCTGCCCCCAAGGGAAGGAACTAGCCTACACGTCGGTCATAGTATGGTTTCAACAGGGCCTCTAATTCTGTGTTCCCCTCTGCCTTTGCCTTCTCATAAGGGTTGTCTTCAAGTCTCACTGCCGAGCCATTTGCAACATGCTTGCATTCGAGTAGCGCCTTGGCACACTCTACATCCCCTAAGCGAACAGCGATATCAAGAGTCGTGTGGTCAAAATCATTTCGTAGTTCTGGGTCGATTCCTGGAACGGCTAGGAGCCGACGAGCCATGGAAACATTCTGCTTCTCCACTGCAGCTCCGAGAGCTGTGTATCCTCGGCTGCATTTCTTGTTGATATCAAGCTTATCAGATTTTAAAAGTACTTCAGTTGCCTCCTCGTGGTCGAGATGAGCTGTAATCAAGAGAGGGGTGTTGCCATTCTCATCTGTGGCATCAACAATTGTGTCGGGATGTTCCAAAAGCACCTCGATAACGCGTGCATGGCCCTGGTGAGCCGCCACTCCAAGCGGCCAGCATGAGATACCTGGTTTGGGGTTCACCTGGGCGCCTGGTACGCTGAGAAAGAATTTGAGAGCCTCAACACACCCTTTGGCAGCAGCAAATGTTACAATCGTGTTTCCGCACTCGTGAGGGTCATAGTTGATATCCACGCCTCCTTGGACCATTGCTTCCAGTAATTCAATATCCCCGTTCAGCACAGCTATTTGGATAGGGCTATACCCTAGTCGGTCTCCAATATAGCAATTCACACCTGGCTGCTTAGCGAGGAAAAGGGTTGCCTCTCGTTTGTTGAGATAATTGGCCCGCCAGAGGGCCGTAGCACCACCCTTTGTGCAAACATTGAGTTCGAGATTGCCAGCCGCGACCAGAAGCTTAAGGATCTCAACCTCGCCGTTTTCTGCCGCATTATATAATGGTGTGAAGCCATTATCATCCTGGGCATTGACATTGGCACCGTGTTCAAGGAGGAAGCGAACTGGTTCGATATGTCCCCGGCCACATGCCCCCATTAGTGGAGTACTGCCACCTGGATCTTCAGCATTTGCATCAAATAGGGGCGACTTGGCCAAGATCCAGAATATTTCCGTATTTCTCTGGGAACAGCTGCGGATGAATGGGTTCTTGTTGATTTGCGGATGCTTTTCTGGGTTGAAGGCATCATCAACGGCAAGATGGATCTTGACCAAGTAGGCTTGGCCAGCATTCATCGCCCTATAAAGTGTTCGTTCTGCAAGCTTTCTTGACCGGCTTGTATCTCTGGCGTTGATCGCCTCCAATGCTTTCCGATATGTAGCTTCCGGGCCGGATTTGTCGGCTGTCTTCACAAGTGCCGCGTTGTTTTCCCATATCTCATCAAGTTCCATGCGGTGAAGGTTGTGTGAATAGAGGTATGTATCAAGGAGGTTGTACAAGCGGCGGTTGGTGCGGAGAAAAGCATTCAAGTCGGCTTCCTCCCAAAGCCATTCCGCAATCTCCGTGAGGATTTCATTGGGAAAGTCGAGAAGTTCCATGGCCATTGTCAACTACTTTGCCTCCTCACCATTTGAAGCATGCAGCACTTCTATAGAGAAGGACTTTGAGACGCGTAATATATAATTCGGTAGGAGTGCGGGGTTACACTCATGGCAGCCCTGTCGAACGCCATGCAGGGGTAATCCACAAGCCTCGGGCGACGCCTTGCACCGCCTCATCCGCATGGTAACCGGCATTGCTTGAACCATTGTGATACCTCTTTTGGGCATTAATCCGGTTTTGCATACCATACCTATAGATTACCGCAGTTAGTTAAGTTTACAGCTAACCCTTGTCGATTCCGGTAGAGTTGGGTGCAACATCAGTTGATGACATGGATGAATGTGGACTAGGCAGCTCGCACTCGGTTATATTGGTTGTCACAAGGTACTACAAGGCCTCCTCATACGAGATTAAGGAGCCGGGCAGAGGGTTTACATAAGTTGGAGATTCTCCAGCACGAGACAAGCGAATATGATCTATGTTGTGAGTTCTAGCAAACGGTGCTATCTATTCACCTGCCCTGTTCCTACAAATTGATCAACACTTTCGCCGAGCGTTCAACAGACATGGCTCAATCATGGGATGTTATTGTGATCGGATCGGGTATTGGTGGCCTTACTGCCGCTACGCTTCTGGCCAAAGCAGCCAACAAGAGGGTGCTTGTGTTGGAAAAGCATTTTGAACGCGGTGGCTTGACCCAAACCTTTCGACGTGATGGGGCTTCCTGGGACGTCGGCCTTCACTATGTTGGCGGATTGAACAAGGGCTCGAGAATCCGAACTCTGTTTGATTACATGTCAAACAGTGCGCTCGAGTGGAACAAAATGCCAAACGACTTTGAGAGATTTATTTACCCCGATATCGAATTTTTGGTGCCGTCGGACCCCCTTGAATATCAAAAGCGACTCATAGAGATCTACCCCGAGGAGGCGACAGCAATTCGTCGCTACTTCACAGATCTAGATGAGATCTACAACTGGCATGTGAACGGGACAATTCAACTCGCTCTACCTTGGCCGGCCAAAGATCTGACCAACCTGTCACGCCGGCGCAAAAGCAAGAAAGCGACGCAAACGACTCAAGAGTATTTGGATAGCCGCTTCAGGTCACCCCAGCTCAAGCGACTTCTCTCCACGCAGTGGGCAGATTATGGAATGGTCCCGTCAGAGAGTGCATTTGCAATTCACGCCCTCGTGACTCAGAGTTACATGGATGGAGCGTGGTATCCTAAGGGAGGCTCTAGCAGAATATCACGGACTTTTGAAACCAATATCGAGGCTGCTGGGGGAGTCATCAAGGTTTGCAAAGAAGTGACGAGTATCATTACCGACAAGAATGGGAAGGTGTGCGGAGTCAAGGCTGTTGATCTCAGCGGCGACAAGTTGACTGAGGTCGAGTACTACGCGCCTGCTGTCATTTCTAACGTTGGTGCTGGCCTCACTTACACAAAGCTGCTACCTACGGATGGAGAGATTGGCCGTCGGACGGCGGCTGTCCGCAAACTGATCGAACGAATTGGTAGTGGAATATCTTCAGTAACTCTCTATCTTCGCCTCAGCAAACCAGTATCGACCTTTGGGATTAAAGGCGAGAACTACTGGATCAATACAAGGATCGAGCAGAGTGATCTGGATTCCCAGACAAAGTCTGTTATCGCCGGAAACCCGGACTTCGGTTACATGTCTTTCCCGTCTTCCAAGAGTGGTGAAGACCGTTTACACACAGCTGAAGTCTTGGCTTTGGTCAAGGCAGAGCATTTCTCGACTTGGAAAGCTACACAACACGGAAATCGTGGAAAAGAATATCTCGATCTTAAGGATCGAATCTCTCAGGGTCTACTGGATCTTGCTGAGACTGCCGCGCCCGGCCTTAAGTCGTTGGTCGAGTATTCTGAGCTTTCAACACCACTATCTGTGATTGATTATATTTCAAGCCCCTCTGGTGATATTTATGGCCTCAAGGGGACACCGGAGAGATATCATGGCTCTGCACTTTTGGCAAAATCATATGTGCCCGGGCTTTATTTGACCGGGCAAGATGCAGCGTCTCTCGGCATTGCTGGCGCGCTTGTCGGGGGTCTCATGACTGCAAGTCGAGTACTTGGGCCTTTTGGCCTCATTAGCATCATGAAGCAAGTAGAGAGTGAGGCTAAGGGTGGTCTATGTATTTTGCCGCAAGGAAAACGATGCCTCGACAAGATGAAGGCAATTGTGATTGCTAAGACTGCCTTGACCCCGACCATTTGGAAACTCGAGCTCGAACTGGAAAATAGCGTGTCATTCGTTCCGGGTCAGTATGCCCTTCTCAAGGTGGCGCCATTTGACTGGAGATACTACTCGATCGCTAAGATTGAGAATCGTCGTTTGACACTACTCATCAGCACTCGGACCGGAGGATATGGTTCAACTTATGTCGAGAAAGTAGAGCCTGGGGCCGAAACAAAAGTAGAACTTCCGTTTGGAAGTTTTAGGCTACAGAACAACGACTGCCGCAAGGTGTTTGTAGCAACGGGGACAGGTGTCGTGCCTTTTCTCCCAATGTTCAGAGCCATGGAAGAGGCTGGCAAGCTGACATCTGCTGAGCTATTTTTCGGGTGCCGCTTTGCAGCAGAGAATATAATTGGAGGATGTTCACCTCTTCCGAAGACGACTTTATGTCTCAGTGGTGAGCTAGGGGGTGACGGTGTGTTTGGTGGGCGGGTGACAAAGGCGCTTGATTTGCATGAATTCAACCCTGATACGACGGAATTCTACCTTTGTGGCTCACCTGCCATGGTAAGAGACTGCCAAGCTTTACTTACTAGAAAGGGAGCGAAGAACATATTGACTGAGCCGTACTAATCAATGGGGGCCTTGTTGACAGTCAATTCAGTTGTCCACTCGGGGATCTAGAGTATCATACCATTTGAGCAACAAAATTCAAAAGAAAATCGCTAATTTGAAGTTTTTCATCATAAAATTTTCACCAATATTGCTAAAAATGGTCGTACAGATGTGATATCTACTCTTGTTAGGTAAGGTTGCTAAACATAACAAAAAGGCTATCGCTCGTGGATCATATTATTTGGTAAGGTTTTACCATATGCCGATATCTCTCAAGGCATCCTTTACTTGGAACCCAACAAGCTTCTGAATCTCAATCCCGGGGTGGTAGCTGTCCTTCCACAACTAAGGCGTTTTAAGTTAGCACGACTTCAAGTGCAAGAGATGAAGAAAGCTATTATCTAACTTACGCATGTTTTCCCATCCGAGTTGGTACATTTGTTATCCTTGGAGCCATATTTCGTAGGGTTGTCGAGAGCGGTATTGAAAGACGCATGCGTCTCAACAAGCTTGACCTTCAGATCACTGTGGTGGCCTCTCCACTTTGTCGTCTTCTTGTCAAGGTAGTTGTTATAAAAGGTGACAGCCTCGGTGACATTTTTGACCGTAGCACTGCCTCTGTTCCTCATCAGTGGGGTGCGGTTCGTAGCTGCGCGAAGGATGATCAGTTTTCTGAACCACTTGTCTGGGCGTGTCTAAGAATACACCTACGTGGAACCTTAATCAAGAAGAATTTGCGAACACCCGAGTTGTAGAGGTGCTCTAGAAGCGAAAAGTATTTGTCGACGACCTTGGTAAGAATTTCTTCCGTGTTGCTCTTCATGTACGTCGAACCAATATCATTAATGCCGATCCAGACACCCACAGCCGCATTGCTGGACGTCCACTTGGCATAGCTGGGCTTGTTTTTCAGGTTATTATCCCAAATCTTGACCTGCTCAGTGACTGTAGACTTTGGCTTTGACCCAGTGATTGCGCGATCGACTGTGGCACCACTGACGGCGAAGTTGTAGGTGAGGGTGTCGTTCTTGTATTTGCTGACAAGCCTGTCCGTAAGGGTATGAGCAACCCAGTTCTTTCCACCGGAGGACGTTACTCCGGGCCATCCAGGATTTCCAAGAGGGTTCTTCAAAGAGGGCTTTGTGCCCGCAATATCAAAGTTGGTCCTAGTGTACGAGTCGCCACTGTTTGTTTGTTAGGCTAACCTTCTACGCCAAGATCTCAAATTGTGAATGTTGAATTAACCTACAAGATAAACAGATACTTTGGCTCTGTAGCTTGGATTGAGGCTTCATCTCTAATGCAAGCTGCAGAACCGAATGAGGCCAAGGCTACCGCCACAGATAAAAGATTGACAGGATGCATCTTGTGGGTGGATAATGAGAGACTGGCAACAAAGGCAATCAACGAATAGTCCGAAGAAAAAACGAATGCATAGGCCCAACGGAAATGGCTGCGTTGCTCGTAGAGAGATTATTCTTCTGCATCCGCCGTGACTATATAATCTCAAGCCTCCTACCTATGGGAGGTTTTTGTAGCATTGCCATTTCAGCTGAAGGGGCGGAAGAGCTAAAAATAACATGTAGACTCAGATAAAGTGCCAAGAGAATGGCTTACATTGCCACCTAAAGGTCCAAAATCCAGCCAAAGGTCCAAGAATTGGCCGAAGTTCTTCATGCAGTTGTAATTGCTTGGCCAGAAGTGGCAACGCCGAATCCGCCTTCTTCTCGGCTTTGTCCCCTTTTGACATTTTGCGAGCAAAGGAGCAGGCATCTGCTTCGACGGACCAAATTTAAATGGGATTCGAACCACAACCGGTAAGTCACAAACAGTTCTAATCAATAATTAGTTTAGCGACCTACTGAATGAATCTACCCACTTCAACAAGCGAATACTAGAATATCGTATGTTCAGATCCTCCGTGCTAAGGGCTCAAAAGAAGACGCCAGTTGCGAGCTCGAAGGATCGGGTTACACCCTCTTGGCATGTCAGGATGCAATTTGATTGGCCTACGAGGTATTTTTGCCACTGATCAACTGATCAAGTCATGACCCTGATGAAATCACTCTTGACGGCACAGAGGGTGTAAAGGCTCGTGCATCGTACTGTAACATTTGTATTTCGACTTCAAAAAAGATCTTCCGAGAAACTTTTGAGATTGCCACCATTTTGTGTTCTCCCCTTACCACATTGCTCGGAGGGAGATTATCTTCCGGGAAATCTATGATAGACTTAGAAATTGGACGGCAGAGCAAAACATAGGCCGACTTCGAGGCAAAAAAACTAATGGACACGATGTTGCTTCGTCTAAGGAGCAACACCGAAATTTACCAACACCTTATTGATTGTCAATTGAGTATGACGAAATAAAAGAGATTCGCTGTAAGATAGGCAGCCATTTGTGTCTCAGTGCATATACGAAGGGTCAAAGTTCTGCTTTGGGCTTACGCCGAGCCGGCGCCTTCTTGTGACGTGCTTACACCATCTACATTGTAAATTATTCAGAGCCTCCATTGCAGATTCTGTGACAAGGATGAATTTCTAAAAGAAAGAAATCAAGTCAAATTAGAACCTGGACCGCTTCGGCCACTTCCAGTCGTGTCCCAGAGGTTGCACTGAGGGAATTCTTAGGAGTTGGTTGTTGAAATATTGTAACCTTTTTGGTCAGCCGTGTTGTATTATGACAAGAATTTTTGAATGGGAGATAATGAATGAGAGATCAAGGGCTATCTATTGTATTTTCACTCATCCCCTACGAGTGGTTCTATTTTTACGTACTACAATCGGGAAACTCAAAGACGAAAGTCGTTCGATACGATGCATAGAATAACAACACAAGATATTTAGTTAATACACCTTCGGTCTTCTGATATCTCATAAGGATAATAATGAACTTATTCTTAGAAACATGAATGAGTTTAAAGTCCATGTCATGGAGCGCGGCTCCAACTACGTTTTCTAAACCCCGAATACACCTCCCGCACCCTCCAAGGTCCAATTTCCGTTGATTCTCAGACTCTCGATGCGAGCAGGAGCGATTTTAGTCAAACTCACAGTTACCGTGGGAATGTCGAAAGGAATCCCAGGTTGAAGGGTTGCCAAACTGTCGTACCAAGAACAGCTAAGAGACGTGTCGGCAGTAGTGCACCTGTAGTATGGGTCGACCTTCCAGTCAAATGTGCCGATGCCGTTGAAATAAAGCCTGGGGTGTTTAGATTAGACATATACCAATGGTGAAACGAGAATAGGGTAAATGAAGTGCAGGGAAACAAAGAGAAGAGTTTTCGTACGGGGCTTCTTTATTCTTGTCCGAGCATTTCCACACTTTATTGAGCGAGATGATCTTGTTGAACGGATCAAAGCTGTAAGTGCAGTTCCAGTGATCGTCCACGGGCTTGCCATCATTATAAGAGTTGCAATTATATCTGAGAATATATCAGCGATCACTGGTCATGATGTTGGCCGCATGTACGCACACTGTCTCTATCCCACTGCCTGACAGTGCCTCGTATACATAGAAGAAGTAGTCGGCAAAACCTGGAC
The DNA here is from genome assembly GCA_902006505.2 of Clonostachys byssicola. Classification (NCBI taxonomy): domain Eukaryota; kingdom Fungi; phylum Ascomycota; class Sordariomycetes; order Hypocreales; family Bionectriaceae; genus Clonostachys; species Clonostachys byssicola. The sequence goes on along the minus strand of CABFNO020001538.1, from coordinate 310,041 downwards.
CTGTCAGACCACAGGTAAAGCGGCTAAGAGTGGCACTCTTCGGGTTATCCGCAGGGTAATCGTTCGTCTCAAAGAACATGCCGCGCATGTACCACGTTGGGTTCACAACACTATCAAAAGTGCAACCGCCCTTTGCGGGATACGCTGTCACAAGCGAGAAATCAGGCAGAGAATTCTTAGCGTCTTGTGTCCCCGACACAGAGTGACTGCTGGATGGATCGGTGCAAGTGGTTATGATGTCGTCTGCTGAGCCTGTAATTCCTGCGCTTGATGCGCATTCGAGTTGGAGTGAGGTATTTCCGCTGGCGACAATGACGGTACTGATTCAAATTAGATCTCAACAGGTTAGACACATGAAGAATCACGGAGAATAGCAAGGAAACATACGGAGACACGTTGGTAGAAGGGCTTTCAAGACAGTACCATAGCTGCTCAATCTTCAAATCAAAACCAGGTGCTGTGCCGGTCAAGGTCACGTCCAAGGTAATTTCATTGAACTCTCCACCGGTGCAGCGCAAGGGACTGGGCGGAGAGGAGCTGCCATACGAGGGAGTGAAGTCACAGACAACCTCGTGTGCAATTGCGTTATTTGTAACCTTGAGGTGAAGATATACGCCCTTTGACAAGAAATTGACTGGGTCCAAGCAGATGCGATCAGGGCTGTACCATTGCTTGCATTGGCCTTTGGTGTAGTTCTTGTATGACACTTCTCTCACAACCCACTGGTCATCGCCGACGTTTGAACATGAAGGCTGATCAAAGCCAGGAGGTGGCACGGGTTGAGCTGGGGAGAGAGGGACTGGCAAAGTAGTACCACCTTGAACGAGATATGGTATAGGAGAGACACAATCGCTACCTTTGCATTGAGTGATGGCTGTACTGCCACTGGCGTAAAATATGACTCTTGAGTGAAGAGCTTTGTCAGCCGGGAATGGTAAAAGATGCGAATGAAAACCTAGATGCTAACTCACTTATCGCCGGCATCCCCGCACACCCAAAGTTCAGTAATGGTAATTGTTGTGTCTTCTCCTTCTTGGGATAGAGAAACGCGCATTTCATCGCTTCCAGAACTGCCCTGGCATTGACCGGTTGTCTTGCACTCAATATCAGCGTTCAGACCAGTTGGGTCTGCGGCGCGGTTTTGGACCCTGAAAGTCGCAGTGCCGCCAGATACAGAGTAATTTGTGATGACCCAGCTTGGGATTGTCAATGATTTATCCGTACATCTTCCAGTTGGCCATGTAGGAGTTTGGGGAATTTCGATGGACAAGGCCACACTAGAAGCCCATAGGGCTCCTATGAGAATCGACAGCATTCCCATTACTGACAACGGCAAATATTGATATGCTGGGGGAATAATGCTCTTGTCAGTGGTGAAGGATACCACAACAAGGAAGGGTATCGCAATACATCGAGACGGTTCAACCCTTGTTTATATACCTATACAAAGACAAGTGGTCTTTTTCACTGTCGCATTCTCTCACCGGATCTCACGTGAAGACTCCAATGTGACACGGATTCGGTTGTTGAAGCCGACTTGGGTATATCTTCAACCAGAGGGGCGCATGTCACTGTAAAAGAACCGGAAGGTAGTATTCCGGAAATGAAAGAGTGAATACGTTAATGCCGCGAACCAATCGGTTGATGGGGGCTGAGAAATCAGGGTTTCATCCAGAGTTCAATAGTGAGCTTTTAGTTCGGCACGGTGAACATAGAAAGGCCCAGAGTAGAACAATATTTCTAGTAAGCATTAGTCAATGTCGCACTGGCCAGTGTCATAACACTGTAGCTTACGGGCGGGATGAATTGAATTTGAGGTATTCGCAAGAACAAGACCTTGCTTGTCAGTGAACTCTACGTACGTCATCGCTAGGGGTCGCTGCTCCTGTAACTCTTTTGTTCAGTCATGAGGCTTACTGGATCGAAAACATCGGATTTTCTTTTCTCAAATCTATTGTAGTGGTATTGGGTTCCTTTGATTCTCCGTTCTAGCAAAATCGAAGTCTACAGACTGGATTCATAGCAACGTGCCAGCGTTCACTGGCCTTTTAGTGCACTGGAGAAGTAAATGATGTATATAGACTTAACTGTTGGGGAAGCTGCTCATATTACGGAATTTGATTAATCATGATCTCGCCAAATGTGATATAATGTTGCTTCGGGATTTCTGGATGTGGGAGTGTGGCGAGTGTTTTGAAGGACCTTAACACACCAGCAAGGATTACCTTATCCTAACATGTAAGAAAATGAATTACCTGTTAAAGGCATTTGCTGACTCTCGAGAACAAGGATGTGGGATAGAACGGCTAAGTGGTGTGTTATCGAAACTGGGGCCTTGCTCCACGGCTACACCATACCCAACACTCAACTCTGCAGCTGATCACTGATCCTCCTGCGCCAGAGCTTTGACCACTGCCGCTGTTGAATTGAAAACAAAGCTTAGATGTCGGAAAAAAATCGTGAGGGTTTTTGGCCTAGTCATTTAAACAGAATATGAACAAAGCCCGTCATTTCAACGGGTTACAACAAAGGCTCAATAGGATGGCTTACCCAACAAGTGGCCCGCGCTATGTAATGTCGAACGAGGCGTCTGGCAAGCTCTGGAAATATCAATTCAAGCGAGGCTACCCTGTGGCATAGTAAAATCGGATCGTAAACCCGTTGCGAAAGATGCGAACATGTTGAGTTGCACGACCAAACAAACATTTTTTCCATTTACATGGATATACTATCTGCCTAAGAATTTGACGTACCAAGCAGTTATACCACAATTACTCCTCCATCGTTGTCACAGTTATTAATAATCAGTTGCTCCAAGTTACTGTAGTAGAATTAATAATCTCAAGCAGTCGAATAGTCCAACCCAAACGCCAATAAGTTGCCACGTTCTATGATGCAAGTCCCGAAAACCATTAGCCTTGCCAACAAGTAGAGCATTCACCAACTCCGAGGCCAACACAACACAATTTAGAGTGAAGAAACAACTCTTGGTAGAAGCAAGATGGCAGTACGAATTCGTTGTACATGTGTCTTAATTCAACCATGAATAATCAACCTTTGTTCCACGAGGAGCTGTGAATAGCATCTAAGTGGAACAGTATACTAGTTATCTTACTACTTACAAACAATCTACATCCGAGTATCTGCAACTAAGATGTATCGAATCCACTGGCTGCCAATCAATCAACTACAGCGCTGTGGCTCTTTTATTTTGTATCATTAAACCTTGTTTGTTCTACTGATTTGCTTCGGCTTGTCTAATGTCGTGATCTAATACTTCTGCTCCATTGTGATATAGTGTTGGTAAATAGTTACGTGTAACTCAATCACCACTTGTAAGTGTTATTCAATCTGAGAACAACAAAGACTCTATCTTCAACCCTCCCAACCGTAGGCTCGCAAAAGTCTATAAATACTGATATAGATTCCCGCTTTGGATGTTAGTTTCTCTCTTTTCTGCACCAAAGTCCGATACCTGCACTGCAAAGACACCAAGAAATTCGAACTGAACCTCGCCACAGCTATCACAGCTTCCGCAAATTTCAACCACACCGATAAGGAATACGCCTTGAATTCCTATCAGCGATTCCTCAGCGAACCAGCAGAGTCTCCGTATCTTTTTTCTTTTAAAAGAACTGACAAGAATTGCCAAAATGAGCTCCGAAAAGCTCGAAGAAAAGCTCGATAAGATGTCGAAGCTGCTGGCAACATTGACGGATCAGAACAAGGAGTGTAAAGAAGCTCTCGAAAAGTGCCTTGAAATGTCCAATAAAAGTTTGGATGAGAAACTCGTGAAACTCAAGGGTAACAATGAACGAACCAAAGAGCAGATGAAGATGCTGTTTGGCGAAGAAAAGAACGTCGAGGAACAGTTTATGCCATATGCGTGGAGTAAATGTCTGCAAGATGAGGAAATACACCTCCGAGACAAGGAAAGGGGGGAGTTTGGGGTCAAGGTAAACGAGCTTGACCGGGCAATGCGGAAGAGCGATGATCTTATCAAGAGCATTGAAGAGGCTAGTCGTAAGAAGTCAGCCGGATCCGAGGCAGAATAGGTGCCCTCCAAATTTTCTTGTTTATTTCTAGCTACCTAGGTAGAATTAGCATAAAAATCTAAGGATTTTTAGCCAAAAAAAAAAAAAAACCCAAGCGTGCGAAATGAATACAAGTGAGATTTATGCATGCCAACTAGATAAACTACTAAGGCCAAAAGTCTATACTATAAATTTCTCCACTAACCACCCTTTGCTTTCTCATATCTACTTTGGAAGTAGCAAGAAGACTTTGAGGAGACTCGGTATATCAGCATATTAATTGATCTAACTATATCTCCCAAGCAAAAATTCATATCCATTTCATGCCTGTATCCTTTGAATCCGTAGAATTAGACGATTTAGGAGGTGGCTGCTGGCTACTGGAGGAATATTATCCCTCTGTTGCACTACCTTGTAGTAAATCAAGCAACATGTTGGAGGTTAAGAATTCGGTTCTAGGTGCCGGAGAGCTAAGCCACTTTACGATTGCCTCGGAATAAAGACTAATGACCATGGCCTGTTCTGTGAAAACTGGAAGCAGTTGCGTATTTGTATAACCATATAATTCTGTAAACATACCTAGGTAGTCTGTGACGGTTTTCTAAATAACGGCCAAGTTAGCATGGAATAAGAAATGGTGATTATGAACCCTATATAGTGTTTGAAAGGTAACGTGATTGAGGCCTCAATTAATAACGGGAGATTAGTGCAGTTACTCTTTAAAGTTATTTCTATTAGGGAGGCATCTAACGGGAGACGACCGACGGTCTTATCATGAGGCGTAAAAAACAAGGGTGGAAGGAATGTTACGGCAACACCGGTGGAATGGAATATGATGAGCACGTATCCAATGTCTCACAACTCGTATGCGCCCGTGACGGAAAGGCAAAGGGTATCGATGGCCCGCGACTCTAATGGATTTCTTCTCCCTCATCACGTATTTTATTAGCTGAGCGACTGCGTCATCAAATAATACCGACAGACGAGCGTTGAGCGTCATGGCAAACGAGGCTCCGGCCGCGAGCTCGCCTCACCCAGAAGGCATTGCCAGCAGGTCGAGCGATACGGTCATTCTAGAGCTCCAGCCAATCGAGAACCAAGAAACTCCAAGAGCAACATCGACGAGAGAATCCAGCCGGTCGCGATCATCAACCGAAGACATAACCAGCCTAAGCAGAGAGGAGGCAGCAATCATACAACGCCAGACTGAGGTCCCCAACGACAGGAAATATGGAATAACTGATCTCGTTCGATATGCCACCAAGCTGGACATTGTCGTCATAGTCATTTCCACGCTTTGCTCGGTCGCTTCGGGCGCCGCATTGCCGCTCATGACTCTGGTGTTTGGTGGCCTGCAGGATGTGTTCCAAAAGTTTACCGCCCTTGGAAGCCTCAACTCGGACGGGTTTAATAGAGAACTGGTCAAGTATCTCTTATACTTTGTCTATCTCGCTGCTGGGACGTTCGTTGCTACATTCATCTCAACCATTGGCTTCATTTATGTAGGCGAAAGAATCACAGATGCGATCCGGAAAGATTATCTTGAGGGGTGTCTGCGTCAGAACATTGGATACTTTGACACACTTGGCACAGGAGAATTCACGACGAAGATTACGGCCGATGCGACGATTATACAAGACGGGATTTCTGAGAAAGTTGGGCAGCTCATTACATCGTTCTCTACATTCGTTGCCGGCTTCGCTGTCGGATACGCCAAGTCGTGGAAGCTGGCGCTCATCTTGACCTCTACCCTGGTGGCCTTGGTCATAAGCTCAGGCATTACGTCTTTCTTTGTCCTTCGGTATCAGAAGCCGCTGAATGAGGCTACTTCGAAAGCGGGAACTGTCGCTGAGGAAGTGTTTTCCTCGGTCAGAGTAGCCATCGCATTCGGCTCTCAGCGTCGACTCGTTGGCCAGTACGGTAAGATTATCGATGTCGCTCAGAAATGGGGAATCAAACTCCAAGTAACCGTGGCCTTCACACTTGCCGTGGCCTTTGGACTCGTCAACCTGAGCTATGGTTTGGGGTTTTGGCAGGGATCGATATTCCTCGCTCGTGGTGAAGTAGGCCTGTCGGATGTACTCATTTGTGTCATGTCAGTCATGCTCGGCGCTTTCAATGTTGGAAGTATTGGGCCGTTTTTGCAGGCTTTACTCAAATCCATAAGCACGGCAGCCAAGCTCTTTGTTACAATTGACCGAGAGTCTCCTCTAGATCCGACAAGCAACGCCGGCGATACAATTCCAGACCTCCAGGGCTATATACGTCTTGAGAATATCAAGCATATTTACCCTTCGCGCCCCAACGTCGTTGTTATGGAGGACGTGTCGATGGACATACCTGCTAATAAAGTCACGGCCCTCGTCGGAGCATCGGGGAGTGGGAAAAGCACCGTTGTTGGCCTCCTTGAACGCTTCTATGAGCCAATCCACGGAACTGTGTATCTGGATGAGCGTGACATAAGTACTTTAAACCTCAGATGGCTCCGGCAGCAAATCGCGTTCGTGGGCCAAGAACCTACCTTGTTCGCCGTTTCTATTTGCGAAAATATTCGTTACGGCCTACTCGGCACTAGAAATGAAAGCGCCGACTATAGTACACAGAAAGAGCTGATAGAGCAAGCTGCACGACAAGCAAATGCTCATGAGTTCATCATGCAGCTCCCAGAGGCGTATGAAACTAACGTGGGCCAGCGAGGATTTCTGCTCTCAGGTGGCCAAAAGCAGAGAATAGCAATCGCACGCGCGATTGTGTCCGACCCAAAAGGTAAATCACCCGACGAAAGCATTTTCAAACTTGGCTGACAAGAACAAGTATTACTTTTGGATGAAGCAACTTCGGCACTTGACACGAAGTCAGAAGGGGTTGTGCAAGCCGCGCTTGATAATGCATCGGCTGGCCGTACAACCATCTGCATTGCCCATCGGCTGTCCACCATAAAGAATGCGGACAATATCATCGTCATGGAAAAAGGGTGTGTGGTGGAACAAGGCACGCATGGCGATCTTATTGAGAAGAGGGGCGCCTACCACTCCTTGGTTCAGACTCAGAAACTTGAAGAGTGCAAGAAAGAAAAAGAAGAAGCTGCTGATATTTTCGAAACTGCTAAAGAGCCAGTTCAAGGCATGGGCATTCACCATATGTCGACTGAAAAAGAAGGAAATCCAGTCAAGTCAAAAGAACCATACTCTACAGCTATAGAGGTTGAGGAAAGCGAAGAGAGTTCAAAAGAAACCGGAAAAGATTACTCGGTTTTCACTCTAATAAAATTCATATACGGCTTTAACAAATCGGATTGGATTTTGATGATTGTCGGTTTGGTCAGCGCAATCATTAACGGTCTCTCCAATCCCGTCCAAGCCGGTGAGTCTCGAACACCTCTGCATCTTCTCCTCTGGAAGTACTGACCCCGAGCAACGTGCAGTCTTTTTTGCCAAGCAGCTGGTTGTGCTCGCTCCAATCGAACTCCCGGGAATCGATAGGTGGGCAATCCAATCAGAGTCCAACTTCTGGTCGTTGATGTACTTGATGCTCGCCGGAGCCCAATTCCTCGCCCAGGTGGTCCAAGGTTGCGTGTTCGCCCACACTGCCGAGTATCTTATTCGGCGAGTTCGAGAAAGTACCTTATCCTCCTTCCTAAGACAGGACATCAGATACTTCGATAAAGATGAGAACAATCCCGGTGCGCTCACAGCATTCTTGGCTGTTGAATCAGCTCAGGTCGCAGGTATTAGTGGCGTTACTCTGGGGATGATCCTCAACTGCTTGGCCAATATCGTCGGAAGCCTCGCTTTATCCTTGGCAATCGGCTGGAAACTGGCGCTTGTGTGCTTCTCCATCCTCCCAGTGGTGCTTGCATGCGGATTCTTCCGTATTTGGCTCCTCATGAGGTTCCAAGCGAGGGCAGCGAAGGTTTACGCATCATCTGCGGGATTCGCTGCAGAGAGTATCGCCGCGATGAAGACTGTTGCGGCCTTGACCAAAGAGAAGCAAGTTGCTGAAAGATATTCACTGGAAATAGACGAGCAGCAAAAGAACAGCCTCATGTCGGCGGCCAGATCGAGCCTCGCGTTTGCTGCGGTGCAGCCGATTGTATTCCTTTGCTTTGCCTTGGGCTTTTGGTACGGCGGCACGCTTATAGCGACTCGAGAATACGACATGTTCAAGTTTTTCATATGCTTCATGTCTGTAATCTTTGGAGCCCAGTCTGCTGGGTCCTTTTTCTCACTTGCGCCCGACATGGTCAAGGCCAAGCATTCAGCTGGCCAGTTGAAGACCCTCTTGGAAAGAAAGCCCGTTATCGATACTTGGTTCCCTTGTGGAGATGAGCTCACTCACGTTGATGGAACCATTGAGTTCCGCGATGTCCATTTCCACTACCCAACGCGGCCTAACCAGCCGGTATTACGCGGGGTGAGCTTTAAAGTCGAGCCGGGCCAGTATGTTGCTCTTGTCGGGGCATCGGGATGTGGCAAGAGTACGACAATATCATTACTGGAGCGGTTCTATGACCCAGTATCTGGGCAAGTTCTGATCGACGGCACCGATATCACTAAAGTCAATGTGAACAACTACCGCTCTCATCTCGCCGTCGTCAATCAGGAACCAACGTTGTATCAAGGAACAATACGTGAAAATATCTGTATTGGGAGCGAACTAGAGAATCCATCTGACGAAACTATAGAGATTGCGTGCCGAGAAGCCAACATCTACGATTTCATTATATCGCTTCCGGATGGTTTCGAGACCATAGTAGGAAGTAGAGGTGCTCTTCTTTCCGGGGGCCAAAAACAGCGCATTGCTATAGCTAGGGCCTTGATACGATCCCCAAGGGTCCTTCTCTTGGATGAGGCTACATCGGCACTTGACTCTGGGTCCGAGCACGTGGTCCAATCTGCCCTTGATCGTGCGGCAAAGGGCAGAACCACGATTACGATTGCCCATCGGTTGAGCACCATTCAACATGCGGACACAATTCATGTCTTTGACCAAGGACGTATCGCGGAGTCTGGAACGCACTCGGAGCTCATGGCGATGAATGGACGGTATGCCGAGCTGGTCCGGATGCAATCCCTTGATCAGAAGAAGTAAACCAGAGAGAAAATAGTTAGACCATTGTTTGAAAATTTATTAGGTTGGTGATATCCTAGATTTAATCATATAATCATCCATTTGCGCCTACGTATTCCGCTACCGTTTGCTCCGTTCTTGCTGGTGTTGCATTCACATTGACCATCACGGACCTTCTCCATGCGGCTCCCCGACTTCGGACTACGGCATGTAGATGGAAACTAGACAATTGAGTGGCCTCACGCAGACGGCGAGTCTTTTCCTACAAGAACGTACAGTCAGTACGGCGAAGTCGGAGTGTAGAGTGTCATCGGACAAACGCCCTGTAAATCCCCTCATAGGCGGCCCATTCAGTGGCTACAACCGCTGCAAGGCGTCGGAGAGTCGTCGTGCGGGGCCGATCGGAGTAACCTCCAGATTGTGCGGGGAATCGGTCGGCTTAAGACTGATTTCGGGAATACTTAACCAGCACCGGCTTTCCCTCTTCGGAAGTCGAGATTGATATTCCTGCATCTTTTTCGCCATCATACAGTCCTGAATTCCATCTCTCTTTTTTGAAGGTTTCTGGTTGTTCATGGTAGTACAGCCTCGCCTCGCCTGTCCTGATCGCCCAGCATGACACAGACGATTGCCCTGACAGAGTATCTCTTTGCTCGCCTCAAGCAGCTCGGCGTCGGTGCTATACACGGTCTCCCGGGCGACTTCAACCTCACCCTCCTGGATTTCGTAGAGCCTAGCGGCCTCACATGGGTGGGAAACGCCAATGAGCTGAACGCAGGCTACGCCGCTGATGGCTACGCCCGTATCAAGGGTCTTGGTGCCCTCATCACGACTTTCGGAGTAGGCGAGTTGTCGGCCATCAACGCCATCGCCGGTGCTTATGCCGAGCGGGTGCCTGTCGTACATATCGTCGGTGTGCCTTCTCGTGAACTGCAAGACTCTAGAGCCACGGTACACCATACTTTCAATGATGGTGACTTTGGCAGATTTGCACTGATGGCTGCCCACGTCACTGTCGGCCAGGAGAAGCTCTGGGACCCGAGAGACGCCCCCCAGCAAATCGATTCGGTTTTGCGGAAATGTCTCGTCCATAGCAGACCAGTCTACATTGAGATCCCCGTCGACATGGTTGACGCACAAGTATCACGCGAGAATTTGAATATCCCCATCACATCGGGCAATGTTCTTCCAGGCGCTGGACAGGCAACAGCTCTTGACAAGGTTCTGCAGAAGATGGCCTCAGCAAAGCAGCCAGTGATACTTGTTGACGGAGAGACGCGGTCGCTTGGAATAGTCGACGAGGTTCGCGCACTGGTCAATAAAACCGGCTGGCCGACTTGGACGACCGGGTTCGGGAAGAGCATCATTGACGAAACGCTTCCAAACTTCCATGGCCTTTATCGTGGCAGATTTGCGTCTCCTGAAGCAAGAGAATTTTTCGAAGGCTCTGACCTGGTGCTGTTCTTCGGCGCACACCCCAGCACCACCAATTCATTCCACCTTAGCGCTCTACCTTCAGAAGATAAGTCGATTTGGTTCAAGGATACCAATGTTCTCCTGGGATCAGAAATCGTCAGAGACGTGCCCATGAAAGCACTCATGACCGAGCTCCTAAAACAGTTGGAGGCTTCTAAATTCACCGTTTATGAAACCTACCCCTCTCAAATCCCAACAGACACCATATTGTCCTTTGACGGGTTACCTCGAAATGAGCCTGTCACCCAGGATCGATTATGGAAGGTGCTTGCCAATTTCATCAGACCTGGCGATATTGTTATGGGAGAAACTGGCACGCCGGGATATGGAGTCCGGGAGTTCAAACTACCGGAAAACACGCGAATGGTGACGTTTTCAACGTGGCTCTCCATCGGGTACATGCTCCCAGCAGCACAAGGTGCGGCCCTTGCGCAAAGGGAGCTGCAGAAGGACAAGCAAGGTCGAACTATTCTGCTCATCGGAGACGGAAGCTTCCAATTAACAGCCCAAGAGATTGCGACAATGGTGCGGCAGAGTCTTGACGTTGTCATCTTCCTATTCAACAATGATGGATACACAATCGAGCGATGCATCCACGGTGCAAACCAAGGGTACAATGACGTGTCGCCTTGGAGATATCTTCAAGCTGCTAGTTTCTTCGGAGCCCCGGAGGATAGCTACACGAAACGAGTCAAGACGTGGGGAGATCTGGAGGGAACCCTAGGAGATAAAGAGCTTTCGGACGGACGAGGGATTAGAATGGTGGAAATTATTTTGGACCGCGATGATGCTCCTGAAGGGCCATTGAAGGTCCTTATGTCCAAACAAAAACCTGGCATCTAGATGGATTATTGAATGAAATTTATTTACCGTACCAATTCGATAATGAAGCCTTCCGATACTATGGTAAATCCTCTACCCTCGGAAACCTTTCCCAAATCCCAGAAACCTTCATAAATCACCGTAGTCAACCGTGCCTGGGGGAGCTTTAAAGCTCAATCGGGGCTCCATCTGGGTAACGCCCACCAGCGATCGTAAAGTTCTCCAGTATATCATCCAGCTCTTTCGACTCCTGCTCTTCGAGCTCAATAACCTTGCTGTTCTCCTGGACCCGGGACGCGCTGGTTGATCCCGGGATAGGAATGATGTCCGGCATGCCGGCGCGGGTTCCAACATGCCTGACCCATGCGATGGCCATCTGGCCAGATGTGCATCCCTTCTTCTCGGCAAGAGCCTCAACCTTTGCTACGAGCTTCAGGTTGTGTGCCAAGCTTTCATCCCGGAAGCGGGGGAAGGAAGCGAGTCTTCCCAGGTACTGCGCGTCGGCATTGGTCTTGAAGCGGCCGGTGAGCATCTGTTGACATGGAGAGATTAGTAAGATCTTCATGAGTAATTCAACTAGCTACGGCCACTTACACCTCGTGACATGGGGGAGTAGGCAGTGATGGGAATGTTATGCTTCCCGCAAGCGGCTGCGACTCCATTGTGTAGGATATCGGGTGTGAACATGCTGAGCTCGACCTCGACTGCGGCTACGTCGATGATCTTGGCCGCTTCCTCGATCGTCGCGGCACTACACTCTGAAAGCGAAACACCTCCGATCTTGCCAGTATCGACATACTCCTCCTTGAGTACCCGCAGGGTGGTTTCGAAGGAGGAACTGTGGTCTCGCCTGCCGATTCCAAAAGAATCCAGCTTCTTCTTTCCACCGAGTTGCTTTAGAATATTGTCCACGGATCTCCTAATACCTTCTGGACTGCCATCGGGCCGGATAGTTATGGGGTCTACAGCGCCCTTGATGATAATGGTGACCTTGTCGGCGTGCTCAGGGTACTGCGTGAAGTAGCGATTGAGAATCGTCATAGTATTATATTCAGGAGTGCCGTAGAACTCAGCGCCGTTCCAAACTGTCGCGCCGTTTTCAAAGGCCGCCTTGAGTGTCTCGACTGCCTTTTCAACGGGGATGGGATCCGGGCGCCAGCTGAAGCCTTCATCAAGCGAGTTAGTATCTTGTCTATAAAGGAGCTTTCGAATCTATGAGCTTACCCATGAGGCCGAGGCCAATAGGACCAACTTTCTTTCCGAGAATTTGGGTCATTGTGTCTAGATAGGTATTTTTGATTTGTAAATAGAATGTCAGAGTTATTTAGGACTCGTTAAGTTGGATTGTTTGTCTGGGTGATTGCAGCGAGGAGATGGATCTGCTTCTTGATCCAACTCATCTTCCAAGATTCATTTATATTTATATCATTCCTCATGGCGCATCTTTCCACCATTATCACGGGTTTATAATCTCCGCCTCGATTTCATCTAGCCTTGGAAATTTTAAAGTCCGTTGATATGCTCTAAGATCGATTCTAGCCTCGCATATCTCCTGGCCGATGATGCCCACTACTTGCTAGTCGGACATAAGAATCGCGTCTTCGCGAGGCGAGCTGCTTAATTCCGGTGGGCACAAGAATTCGCTCCTGACGCCGCTAAGTGGCGATTACCATCGAGCTAAGGGCCAACTAATCTTTGACTTTCTCGTGTAGGAAAGAGTTATCTCCGAACGCAGTTGATAATCCGCTATTCATTAATCGGCTTGGAGAGGCCGCGCATTATTTCCTTAGTCTGTGATGGGGCTAGATAATCCGTGTCCTACATCTCCAAGTATGAACCATTTCTCTAGATATCAAACATTCGAATACAAGGGGGAAATATACTCTTATTGAGCCCGTTCCGCCACCAAAGGTTCAGAGTTCTTTTTCTGGAGTCCACTTCCATGGCAAGAGGGCCGCCACTCCCTCAAATGGAACATAGGACAGGATCTGGCCTTTGCAGACCAAGGGGTTCAAATATTTCCTTACAAAGAAGTCTGAACCGATCCAGCGCCTCAAAAACCGGTCGATGAACCAATCTTTCCATGAGTCCCACGTTAACTGACGCATGCTTGAGTAAGCTTGAATGTAGATGGCCTTGAGCTCCCGCTCGCGGATGTACTGATAACGGGCAAATGCCTTTCTCAGTGATTCGGTGCTTGGGTTTCCGGCCGACGAAAACACGGCTTGCTGAAGCTGGTTGGCGAGTGCTACGCTCGAATGCAGGCCGCAATTGACGCCTAGTCCATTGACGCTCGAGGTGCACACAGTCGCGTCGCCGGTGATCACAACCCGGTCGGTGTGCCAATATTTGGTGAAGCCTTCATTTTGATTCACCAGCCGAGCGGTGTGTTTGTGGAAGTCGGGCCAAATCTCTCCGAGTGTTACCCCTGGAGCGACTGCCATGTCAAAAAGGGCCTCCGCGACCTCCTCCGTTTGCTCTGCCGTATACGAAACCGGGCCAGCCATCTGCTGAGGAAGCTTTCTGTACAGGACGATTCGCAACGTATCATCGTCTGCCCCTAGCTGGATGGCCCTTCCCGTGTCTCTGGTCTCGTAGAAGATGCCGCTGGGAATCTTCTTAGTGTTGGTACCCTCGGCATAAATGCTATAGTACTGAGAAGTCGTTGGAATATCAAACCGGGGGGTGTCGGTGGCCTCCGTCGCGGCTCTGGACACGGCCTCCTCAATGTACTTCTTGGTCATACCATGGACTCCGTCGGCGCCAATCACAACAGACCCAGTCTCAACTGTGCCGTCTTCCAGCTCGACTTCAACGCCTTGGTCGGTTTCATTTATGCTCGTGACCTTGGCTCCTGTTTTGATGAGGTGTTCCTTGTTTGGAATGCTTTTGTAGAACATCTCGAGCACATCGTATCGTTGGATTGGTAGCGTGGGGTAGCCGTGCCTGGAGACCTGTCAGCAAACCTGCGAGACAGCTTCGACATGGGGCGGAGCAACAACCGACCTTTCTTCCAGTAGATCCCACATGGAATAATCACTCAGCACATAACCACTTTTTGTGATGTCGACCTTCCTACGCAGCCTGTACGAGCGCTTCTTGGCCTCGTCATAGAGCCCTAGTTGATGCAGTAGCCGTACGGTGTGAGGGAAGAGTAGGAGGTGATTTCCACGCTCGAGAAATGTCGATAGAGCTCGTTCAAGAACGACGTAGTCGATTTTCGCTGCGCCGAGAGCTCGGGCCAGATACAGTCCAGCTGGCCCGGCGCCAATGACAATGACACGAAACGGCTGGTCTTGCATCTTCTTTAGCAGAGCAACTCCAATAATGAAAATTTACAACAAGCTCGTGGGTGCGAAGGCGAGAGAAAGGAGGTTAAAATAAAGAAACCTTGCTCGGAACTTGAGAAGAAGAGTAAACCCAGATAGACATCCTGGCTCATTGTTCATTGTATTCATCAGGTTATTGATTCCAACCCCTGTTTGCTTTGTTGAGCCAAGAAACAGAAGTGACGGGGAGAAGCTGACAGGACTTGAACCGCCCCATCGAGACAGCGGTAACCCAGTAATCCTATATGACAAGGACAATATGGTTGGTGCTTACCCAGCACTACTAGAGGGGCTATTCGAAGTGGACAATAGGCTAGCCTGTGTTTCTATGGCTGTAGAGTTGCCAAGAGCCTTCGCAACAATCCACAGTGTTAGTGTTGAGTCAGAGCCCACTTGTCAGGTTGGGCAAGGGTTCGCAAATTAGCTAGTTTCATCATCCTTTTCACCTTTTTCCATATTTTCCCTTAAAATACCATCTTGAAAGATGTGTCTTCCCGTGACGTTGTGGCAGTTACAATAGGTTAAACGACTGGCCGTAAGTGTGAACTACTTGATGAAATGAGACCACACACACACGCACATCAAAGCCCCATTTATATCATGTTGTGAATCATGGTGTGGTCAGCAGCTTACATTTCCAACTCACGAGTCTAGGGTGTAGTTCAGGGTTATCCCCAATCCAGTATCATGCTGAGGAATCGTGTCAGATAGGGGCGACCCTAGTATGGCATATATCCTTGCACAAATTTCTGTTTAATGCGCTTATGCGCCGTGGGCTCACAGTTTATTAGTACTGAGGGCAGTTGTCAATCTAAGGCAAAGAATTTTCGCCGCAAAGTTGTTGAGGCGCTACCACTATCTAGCCATGATGGGCTCATACATATGTTCAAAGGTGAGGTATGGAGATGGGAAATGAGTCTTTGGCTACACTTTAGACTTTCTATTGTTTCTTGTAACACGTCTTGGTCAGCGGAAGCGTCCACACCCATATTAAACTGCACTCATCAGATGCGCAGCTAGAGATACCACAGTGGCGGTGTATCTTGAGGCGTGCATTTAGAGCGAGCTGTTTCAACACGAGGTTCTCGCAAGATTCCAGAGATATATTCCCGTTCTCTCAATAACAAAATGTTGACATGGTGTGCTGCGCCGCTCGTTGAGATTTTCTGCAAGTCTGCCCCATGCTTTTGGTGAGCTTGGCATTCTCTTACCTTTCCGGTATGATGACCCGGTGCTCGCAGACCCGTTTCCTATGTTGGCATTTGCGAGTGGCGTACTATGTAGTCGCATAAGGGTGTCTTGCGAGCACAGCAAGATATACGTAATTTGAAGTATCCCTCAAGATACATTGCGCAAGAGGGTCAGCTAATCTGTATACTCATATTGTCGATCCTGGAAGCTATTTAATACACATCCATCGCTTTGTTGCTTTGGCAGAATGGAGTACTCCGCACGTAAGTTATCTTGGCTGTTCTAAGTCTAACACCTCGTGGGCTGAGAGCTTTCTTGTTAGCCTTGTTTCACTATAGTCGTCTTCATAATGGGATTTGTCGTGTTTTGGACCTGAAATAACTGGTCACTCTTCCAGACGCGTCAGGATTGGAAGAGACCACCCGCCAAGGAGCGGTTTGGTCGCCAAATACCTTTGGAACGCCAGAGTTGGCATGAACTGACTGGTGATCTGCCTAAAAGCCCATATATGGGTTGTTGCGTCATAGATTGTGTTTTCTAGTGTCATGCTCGATCAAGAGGCTAACAAAGAGGGCCCAAAAGGTAGTATTTAAGGTTGGCTCCCATAACCCCAGGTAGAGATAGGAAAAGCACGCACAGGGGTGGGCATTAATCGTAAAGCTGACATTTACTTTATAATAAAGGCGCTGAATAACCAACAGAGAAAGACGCCTAAACCCCAAAAGTTGCCGCTCTCCTCTTGTTACGTCAAGGGCAAACAACAATACTTTCCTTAAGTCATACCCTCATAGCTCTTTCTAAGATTATTAATGACTAGGTCTTCTCAAGTCAAACCTTCCATTTTGGCGTTGTCTGCTCTTACTCATCTCCTCACCCTAAGCGAAAAAGTCCGAGACTTGGGCGCCTTGAGGTTAAGTCGTGAATTCTATTACCATCGCCTTGTTGTGGAAGGTTGTGGAATGAGTCTTCAGGAAACAACCAAAATCCCGCAGCAGATTGTTCTTGTTGCTGCCTGGCTTCGGCCTGTCTGAGAAACTGGGTCCAAAGATTCCGACGACTTAGATCGTCCTTCTCGTAGAGTAAATATCGTTTCAAAGAATCAGAATCGCTAACCCGTCGAGAGATACAGACATCATGAGAAGGAGATAAGCACATCTCATGATTACTGGTCCCGTCGACAGCAAGAAGATAGGAAATTTCGCGAAGTAGCGGTTCCGAGCCTTCCTCCACGTTGAGTCCGAATCTGGCTTCCATCTCCTTCCAATAAGTCACAACCGGCCGGGGGTCTGACCCAATTATTATATTCTTGAGATCAGATACAATAGGACGAGGGTCGGGATTTAAAATCTCGTAGTCTGTAACTTCAGCAAGAATAGGAACGGCGGGGATTAGGCCTAGTTTGAAGTTCATGGGTGCTGAGAACGAGCCCAGCATTATTCGATTACAGTCATCGAGGAGGTAAAGCGCCCAAAGCGACCGAATATTTTTTAAACTCCTCACGAAGGAGTCCACCTCTGCTTGAAGCAGGGTCTCTGGCTTGATTGATTCCAAGATGCCCGGAGATCGGCAGTCAAGCGCCAGGTGTAGCAGACCGACAGAGCCACTATCATAAGCTCGTAGATCATTTAAGAAGCCCAACAATATTTGAGCAGGCGCTTTCAACGACTGGAGGTGGATACAATCATATTCCGGGTTCAAATGCAGTAACGGCCCAACTCTTTCTTCCAACCCTTTCGTAGACTTTAAGGGGACCTTGATGGGGTATCGACAGAGCATAGAATCTCGCGCTTCTCGGTTGACTCGTAATAAAGGACAAATGTACAGCGGATCCCTCGGGATTATTTCGTAGTTGCATCCCGATACGATATTCCCAAGATGGTTTAGATATTTATATCGAGGGCTTTGTCCGAGTTTCCCGTGCTGGTAACTCTCTTCTGCATTGACGACGTGCAACAGCTTTATCGTGACTAGCCGCCGCATCTGGCGACCAAGGTAGAGATGCCAGACCCGAAGCCTAAGCTCTGTAGGAAGTTCTTGGAAATATTGAAAGACTGTGAGATCCGACCGCTCTTGAATACGTGGGATAGACTGGGAGTGGTCGCCAAAGAAAGCTGAGTTGAGCGTGTCAATTGGAGAGCCCATGACGCAGGCAGACCACCTCGGTAAAGCAAGGGGGAAAAGAGAACTGAAACTGGACTTAGCAGCTCGACCCGGGTCAAAAAGTAGTAGATATAGATTGTTTATTATTTTGCTACATTGGGGGCTAGCTTCAGCTAGGTCGGTCTATGTTACGTTGGGTGGTGCGAGCATGGGCGTCAGCGATCTCGGGATTCCTCACTCAGCAACAAGAAATTGAATCCTTATAGGGATATAGATGGATTAATACCCCGCCTCACCACGCCATGTTCTTTCAGCTGACCATCGGTAGCGATTCACCACCAGTACTACATTACCCTGGAGTCAGCCTCACCTTGGCACAGCTAGCTGTGATGTGGGACTGACAGGTGCCTTACCGTAAGAAGTGGAAAAAGGCAAGGGTACTGCCATTGTTGATTGGAGCGCAAGTCGATCTTTATACACTGGGACTGCTCTGTTGGTCGCTCAATTGATGCCGTGCCTTTTCGCGCCGCCAAAACCAGGATGACGTTGAATAGTATTTCGCTTTTGCACGATTCGGTTTGACGGCGATTAGTAGAGCTAGGATACCCGGTCTCGTCTTTGAAGAGCTCGAAGAGTGAATCTTCGTTAAAGGTCGTGAATGCAACCGCATTCGTCATAAGGTGGTTGAAGCGGTCTAATTTCCGAGGAGAATCACCCAACCAAGGGACCTCTTCAACACCAGCATGGCCCAGAAGCAGGTGGTTGGTATGAACTAAGATGCCTTTATTATTCAACTGAAAACCCTTTATACCAACACTAGTATACTCCAGTCCGAGGGCCTCTGATTGATCAGATACGAGAAGATGCATACATAGAAACGTTTCCATCACCCGCCTCAACCCATCTATTGACTTCCATACCACAACAGGAGTTCACTCGTCCATCCCCAAGAATGGAAAGAACAGATGCTAATTAGTGCCTTTCGCAATCAGTTCATACTAAAACACCGAATTATCAGAAATATATAGGTTCGCAAGGTAGGGAGCAGATTTCAGAATATGTCAGAAAAAACTTTCCTGAGATGCAAGGTGTGCTAATAAGAGGCTGGCATATAATTGACGCGAAAGCTTTTTCTGGATCATAATCGAACGTTTCCACACATTTAAGCTACCCTGTAGTACAAAGAAATATCAGTTTTCAGTTCAAAGAGTTTGACAAAACTTCTCTTGTCAACGTGTTGCGTTACTGCAGCTGCTCTCGGACATCAAAAGCTGCTCATTTTCTATAAAGAATTAACTAGTCTTGATTCCGCATTATTAATCAAGGTGGCAGTCAACGATGTCAGTATCCCAAAATTCCTTTTCGCCATCTACTTCAACCATTGATGACTTTACTTCGACTGTCCCTGGTTCGGGTGCTACGACATTTTGCTTGTCACAACGAACATGCCATATAATAATGCGAAACGGTCTATGTGCTTTCAACCGTGGTATATCGCTTTTCCATCAAGAGTTACTGGAGACTCTTTTATTAAATCTAGAACTTACTTGGTCGAGACAAAAGTGGCGGGAAGAGGTTTAGGCCACCCTTGAATCTCTACTCAGATTGCATATCACTAGCTTGAACATGCACCAAAAGTCAATCGTCTCGAATACACCAACAAATAAGAGCAAGAAGTCCGAAGTTCCGATAGAATGACGACGGAAGCGAGCGTATTCCAGACTCTGCTTCCTCCATATTAAGCGGAGCACCCCAAAGCCGGGGAAAAGGGTGACATTGAGAAGGGGACAATGCCTGTTTTCATTACTTCATCGTTTTCAAATTCGGCAATAGTTTCTTTCACCCACATTTCCTAGAATCAAGTCGGTGTGCTATCGAGCTATATATGGAGATGAGTATGCTATGTAATTTGATAAAGTAAGATGAATCAAAATCATATCTGAGGTTATCGTATGTCATATGCCGGGTTCGCTGCCTCACCCGACCACATAAGACCACATTATCAAATCGTGTCACCTGGAAGATGCTTTCGACTTCATCCTTAATATCACGAAGAGGGATTTTAGGTCGTAACACTGCCCGAGGGCAAGGGAATTACGCGCGCTGCTCCCACTCGGCGAAGATTCGGAGGACGAGTTCCGGCCGGCCAACCGCTCAAGGCCGGTTTCAACGACCCTGATGTTCCTCTGCCTACCTCAAGCTCTCTACTAGTTCACCGGCTGCCCGGTCTCCAACCGGCAATGAAAGTTAGTGCTGATACCACGAATGTGCCGAATGCCTAATTAAGATGGACATTAGGGGTCCCCTTTAGGTCCCCAGCCTCCAAAACTCTGCAGCAAATGCGGTGGGGTCTCCTAGAACGACGATTGCTTGACCACTAAATGCTCTACAGCGTCTTAGACTGGCACTGGCGCTCGGCTAAGTCGGATCAACGCAGCGGGGCGAGAGACCGGACCGGCCGGATAACACGGGACAGTAGTGGCGACTCTAGCTTCCTTTGGGTTTTCCTGACGGCCAGTTCATTGCCATTACAGTAGGATTCTGTCCATCAGAATTCTACAGGACTTGCTCAGGCATTTTCTAAGAGGGATGATGTTGTTATGGAATGATACAGTAAAGATATTGATGACGGACTGTTGTGGCCTTGATAGTTGTTACGTTCCGGATGTCAGAGTAGGTAGGCACAGACGCTTTTGTTGACGGTGTGTCAAGCAATGACCCCTGTTTCTAAAGGGGTGGATCTTCGTAGGTTCAAGTATTCCCTGAAAACATGCCTGATAATCAACATTCCTACCTATTTGAACGGTGAACATCCTTGGCTTAAAGATTTATGCATCTCCATGAACAGTATGGGGGAGCTTGGGGATATGGTCATTCTCGTACGTAAGTCACAGATATCCCCAAGATTGCGTGTTTGAATTACTCACTCGACATATTACTATTGGCACATCGTTACGTACAACTTACCTAACACCCCATATCCTGGAGAGAGGTCTGGAGTTAAGCTGGGAGAAATTGATATCTTGCCACATAGAACAGCGACGTCGCCTGATGACTCAGGATGGTGGTCGAGATGAGCCTCTTATTGGAACGTTTTTCTGGACCAAGAGTGAAATTGAGAATCCCATCACACTAGTGGCGGCCATAGCGTCGATTTACTCGCATCACTTCTGCATGAGGAGGCAGCCTGTCAACCTAATGTCCCGCAGCCGCTGGCGTGAGGCCCTTCCAGGTACCGGGGGACGTCATCTTCTTTGCGGCTGACTTGGCCCTTCTAGAACGAATGTATCTGTCCCCCAGGCGTGCCGTTATCTTCACACGTGCCCACTTCCGTTTCACTTCATCTTCTTACCTGGGGCTCCACGAAAGGGCTCCAGAAAGGCTGATGAATGACTCGAGAACCACCTTTGATTAGCTCCCCGGCCCATTCGGCCGTCCGAGGAATATATCTACTTCGCTCTGCGCTGGTCGCCATCCAAGTCTGTCCCTCTCACCTCCTCCCTCTCCCCCATTCTCCTTCCCCCTCATTAGCTCTACTATCCCGTCACCATGGACGAAATACAACATGCTGAAGGCAAGCCAAGCAGGCATCTGGATGATTCAGCCGCCCTTGCTCAGCTCGGCCATAAGCAGGAGCTTCAGCGCAACTTCTCCATGGTTTCCATGCTTGGCCTGGCCTTCGCTATCCTAAACACGTGGACAGCCCTCTCCGCCTCCATCAACCTTGCGCTCATCTCCGGTGGGCCTAGCGCTGCTATCTGGGGTCTCATCGTTGCCGGAATCTGCAACCTCTGTCTCTCCGCCTCCCTTGCCGAGTTCTTGTCTGCCTACCCAACCGCCGGTGGCCAGTATCACTGGGCGGCACTTGTCAGCTGGCCGCGGTACGCCAGAGGCCTCAGCTACATCACGGGATGGATCAACGCCGCTGGTTGGGTCGCTCTTGCGGCTACAGGTCCCTTGCTGGGCAGTACTTTTGTGATGAACATCATCGCTTTCATGAACCCCGACTACGAAGCTGAGGCATGGCACCAGTTCCTCATCTACCTTGGCTTCACCTCCATTGCCTTGATCGTCAACAGTTTCGCCACCCGACTCCTTCCACTCTTCAACCAAGCCGCATTCCTGTGGAGCATGGCAGGCTTCGTCATTATCAGTATCACTGTGCTGGCCTGCGCTGCCCCTAACTATCAGAGCGGCGCCTTCGTCTATGGCAAATTCGTGAACGAGGTTCAGTGGCCCGATGGTCTTGCCTGGCTCCTCGGTCTTCTCCAGGGAGCCTTTGGACTTACCGGTTTTGATGCAACGGCCCACATGATCGAGGAGATTCCCGAAGCGAGAAAGACGGGCCCCAAGATCATGCTGTACTGCATCGTCATTGGCATGTTCTCGGGATTCATCTTCCTGACCTGCCTGTTGTTCACTATCCAGGACCTCAACACTGTGATCGAATCCCCGGCCGGCCCCCTACTACAAATGTTCTTCGACGCCACGAAAAATAAGGCTGGGTCTATTTGCCTGCTCATGTTCCCAATCCTATGCATGGTCTTCACCTCGACTGCCCTCATGACCACCAGCGCACGAATGACATATGCTTTCGCCCGAGACAAGGGCCTCCCCTTGAGCCGTGTTTGGGCTGTTGTCAATCCCACTCTGGGTGTTCCTCTCAACGCCCTTCTGTGGACCACCGGATGGATCATTGTCTTCGGTTTGATCCTGCTAGGATCCTCAAGCGCCTTCAATGCCATCACTGCCGCTTCCGTCGTCGCGCTGGGCGTAACATACGCCATCCCACCCGCGATCCACCTGCTCCGCGGCGGCAATCTGCTCCCCGAGGACCGTCACTTCAAGCTTAGCACTCCAGTCAGATGGATCTGCAGCTTGGTGGGCATTGCCTGGGCTATCCTGACCACTGTGCTCTTCGTGTTCCCCCCGGAGCTGCCCGTTACGACAGCCAACATGAACTACTGTATCGCTGCGTTTGGTGTCATTTTATTGATTGCTATGGCAACCTGGTTCCTTGACGGGCGGAAGAACTACGATGGTCCTCTCATTGAACTTGCCCAAAATCATGAGATTGTGGGACAGGCCAAGGATGAAACAACATCCCATGATGACCACGAGAAGGAACATCAATAAACGGCTTCTTTAAAGCCTGATAGATAATACCTTTCGTATCAGTTGTAGAATTTTTCATTTTCCTAAGCCTATTATTTCAATACAAAGCAATTGAGTTCTATTTTCCCTATCGAGAAAATGAAGAGTGGGCATGTGAAGTGGTTAATGTGTGCTGTGATGAAAGCAGGGACCGCAAACTCGACCCGGCTAGGTAGGAAAGTTCTAGTAGTCACGTATTGTCATCCTATTTTATAACAATGCGTAATACATCTAAATATAAAAAATCGTTATTCATTATGTTATACAACCATCCATTGAAGCGAGCTTGAAGTGCAGAGAACATTCGTGGAACAGCTTTGCCAACCTTCCCACCTTCAGAATTGTGTTATCCTCTCTATTTCTCGCCTTTGTGGAAGAGAGTCCAAGAGTCCCAAATCATGAATCTAAGTTGACTAAAATCTTGAGCGCCGATTGTACAGCCTCGGGTCGAAACCTTTATTAACAGCAAGGAGATCTTGCCAGGCAGTCGCAAGAACAGGCGCGGCAAGAAAAACACTTCGTCCAGTAACTTAGTATACTATTTCAAGTAGAGAATTGTAGATGGTTTTTTTGTGGAGGTGAGACTCACCACATATATATCGTCAGTAAAATCTCCATGTTGAACGGATTGACAATTTAGATCGCTCAGCTCGATGGGAGCCTTGCTCTAGGTGCAGTAACTAGCATAAAATATGTGAGAATGAATTTAATTAGCTATATTAGAGAAATAGAGAGGAGATGGGCGGACTGAAATATGCTGGCATAGGGGCATCTGTGAATCGGGAGGCAGCCCACGATGTTGAGGTAGATAAGACAGAGTTGGCGGCCTCTTTCATCCCACCATCCTTCGCACCACATACAACCTGTAGATCAACATGAATGTTTGCGTCATAAACAATAATTCCCTCGAGGCGCAGCTTCATGCGCGTGACAAAATATCTAGCGGTCAAAAGAGGACATACGCTCGGAGGGATGATCTAGTCGTCGTAGTTATACCTGCGTGATTTATGCATCAGTGAGAAAAGTCACCATTCATAGCAAAAAAGGAGAGAAAAATAATTAAAATACAGTATAATATTGGAGAGAAACTTGTAGCCTTAGACTTTAGGGAGATATTCGGTCTGTATTTTTGAGGTCGTCCCATCTCAAGCAACCTGCATCACAGAGACAAGCAAGCACCTAAAAGTCGTGCTGCGCGGTATTTTTAGTTGGGGTAAAGGCTCCAGTATAATAGAGTTACTAGTAGGTTTACCCCTCGTGGTAACAATCTGTGCTTGGCCCAGACATGGTGCATGTCTGATATTTGTCTCAAGCATATCTCCAAGTTGTACTTCTGGTATTTATTATCCCACGCGACAGAGAGACACGCTTATTCTCTCACACCATAACTTCTAAATCTCAGACCTTTACATGGGTTACACTCTGTGATATCTCTCTAGACCGCCTATCTTACTCTGTTTGGAAAAAACTAGGGTCAATATCAAAATTGATTAACTCTGGCAGAGGACCGTCACCCTCGAGATTAGGAAGCATCTGAGCTATTTCGAAGTCTTCAGGTATCGCACTAAGCTGCCCTCTATCAAGTGCAATATTGCTGAAAATGTTGTTTATAGATGGGCTAAGGGCAGGTTGAAAATTGGCGAGGTCTGCTCTTGACGTACTAGACGGGGCAAGGTCCTGGCTATGCGGGCCACTGGGGGTCACAGCCCCAGGGAAACCTCTATCATTGGAGTGATAGCCCCAGAAGGCTATCAAATTTCTGTTTTCAACCGGCATTTGAGTCCCGCCAGCCCGGGAGATCCGGATTGCTGCTAGCATAGGACTCGGGAGATCGATGGTTTTGATCACTTTCTCCAAAAATCGAATGGCAAGCTCGGCTGCCACGTACATCTCCTGGAGTTGGTGCAACGCTTGGATACTTTGGTAGAAACGACCAATTCCAGTACTGCGAACCTCCTCTACTGGGCTGCATACATCCCGAAGATGTATAAGCGCCGCAGAAAGGAAAGCAGGTATACTACTTGTGGATAGGTAATGGAACTGGTTCTCCGATTGAAGGTCAAATGCAAGTTTCGTAGTAGCAATCGCTGCTTCCTTCACTCTGTGTATTGAATTCTTTCGGTTGGCCGACTCAGCCGGACTCGTGGTAGGACTGAATGCTCGAGGGCGATGAAGAGCCCCAACTGTGTTCAAGTAGATCATATGTAATAGGGCCTGGTGCAATCGGGTAATTCTGTCACACCAGTTGTTATTTGCGCTTGATCCTCGTAGAGGAGGTGAGTATTGGCATACTGTCTGCCGATTTTGCAACCAATCTTGCAACTCGCCCTCACACTTAGCTAAGTCGAGGGCTTGCTTCTCTGAGAATTGTGGTACAGTTGCAGTTTGTGTGAACGATTGGGAACCGCCCACCGGGCTGCCAAGTATCGAATATTGTGTCGTAAGAACATGGCCAATGCAAATACACAGCTTGGCCAGTTCTACACAAATCAAGGCCACACCTTTCCGGCCATCGACATCAAGCGTAGTTAGCCCCGACTCCCCAAGGAGTTTCAGCACCTCATCCGTCGGCATCTTAAGGCTGTTCTCAAAGTCGTCGATACTTAGCATTGGGACATCGAATTCTTCGTCGCGTATTCTTGGTGGTCGCCGAACAGCAAGACACAAGAGCCGGTCTCGAATGAGACATGACCACCAAATTCTTCGCCTCATACACTTCTCTTCTGAGCTGATATCCAAATTCTCGGGGTTCCTGTGGACACCAATGGCTTGCGCCTGTGACAAGGTGACTCCTATCCAGTACCAAGTATCCTTTTCATCGTTTGAAAAGTCGCACCAATATGTCATGAAAAGCAAAGACTGAAGCACTGTGAGGCGGTCCTGCTCACAATCGAGCCCGTATAGCAAGCGGACTCGGTTGAAAAAGATCTTACGAGCCGCTTTATGGTTTGCATACCCTCTTGCTTGGAGGTATTCATCATCCACGAACGTTACGCTGACATACATGACTGCCTGAAAAAGAACCAAACTGACCGGGTTCTTTCCATCATTTCGCAGAATTGGACCAAGAAATGAGTTCAACTCCACGGCAGGCATGAAGGCGTAGACAATGTAAACGTACACTCGAAGTAGTTCGCCTCGGAGCTCATCATCTGGAACTGTCAACGCATCTTTGTCCGCAAGATAAGAGATATCTCGCGGCCCTATATGACTTGGAAGAGGCTTGATATAAGGTGGGAGATACGGTGCCGGAATTCCACTCGTAATCGTCCCATCTTGCAAGGCCGGATCGAGGATTAGAGGGCTACTAGTAGCACCATTCGGTCCCTCCACCATGTGGAACTCGTCCTGGTCATCAAAATCATGATTTGCGTCAGGTCCATCATCTTCATCCTGGCTGTAGTCAAGGCAATCCTCGGCTCCTGACTCATTCTCTCGGTCTGGTGGTTAGGTCAGCTGGAGCTGTGCGTTAACGGCAGATGTGACTCCTGAAGCCCACTTACTATCAGGGCGATCAAGAGACATACGAGCCGTATCTTGTCTAATACCAGGAGATCCGGATTCCACAACAGTATTTACCGCTGGTGAAGTAACTGCCAGGCGCGAACGGCCCTCTCCCAGCTTCTTTCCCCGGTTGGATTCCTTGATGATACATTCAACATTGTCCAGGCGACAGTTGTTGCATGGCACTCCTCCACGAACCACGTCACAACGAACTTTCCTGCTGCGACATGATAGACACGCCTTTGATGAACGGCGCTTCCCCATTGCACTGGTGACTTTGTTCCAGGATTCTAGTGGCTTTGGCTCTACCCTCGTTGGTGCAAGATGAGTGGCCTGTGTTTGGGGAGACATTTCGTCACACTTCTTGATGGAATGGCTACAGGTAGCTTGTCTAGCCTCGATTAGAGCGTTTTCTGTGGTGTGTTGGAGAAAATCATAAAGTACTGAACAAGAATGTTTTTCAGACAAGCGATAGCCGATCATAGAGATGTTTGCCCAAATCAACGTGCTGGGAGACGCCCCGCATCCTGGACGCGCTGTGATAGACACCCAGGCTTGCCAGCCTACTATTCAATTATCACACGGTTAATCGTACCGGTTTGGAAGCAAAAAATCACACGATTCCAACTATATTGTTAGGTAATAGTGTACACTTGGTAGCTGTTGCGTTCCGAATTTAACGACAGTGGCTTTCTCCCCGTTGCACAGCAGTAATTTTCTTAATTTCTGAACTCAGCATGAACCAACTTGCAATACAAGTTTATCTTTAACATTGATGCCGAGGCTCCTCAATAGAATTGGCAGGTTAGTAAAGCTACCTGAAAATCAACGCTCAGTCGGTTATCAAGCATCACTTAATCACCTCGGCTATCATCTACTCTCCTTGAAGGTCTGCTTGACATTGAGATACTTCGCTAGGGGGTTTTGGGAGATGAGATATTGAACGGTAGCTTTTTTATAGACAATTTAGAATTACATAGATCGCATTAATTAATACGTTGAACCATACATAGACGACTAACGCCATTTTACATCAGAGCACGGTCGGTGGTTGAGGGATATAATTGCCGAGGTGACATAACGTCGACGTTCACATTACAAAGCACTGTGGACACTGATGTTCAAGATCAAGCGGGATTATTTCGTCCTTTCCAGTGTATCGTGAACATACAGTAAACTAAACACTAGCACACGTTTCGCTGAGTTATCTAACTGACCCATGGGCAGTCGTACTGTTTCAAAGTCGCAATACACTACTCACATAGCCTATTCACCATCCCGTGTGCCCCTCCGAAGCTAAAATGAAAGTTACCATTGTAGGCGCATCCGGCGAGACTGGGCAATCCATCGCCCATGCATTGATTCAACAACCTGATACTTTCGTAAGCACTCCGGCGTATGATCCCGTAACATTGAAAATATAAGCTAACAATAATATAGGAGGTCACTGCTCTATGCCGCCCTGCATCAGAAAACAAGCCTGAATTTCAACGGCTCAGAAATCACGGTGTGAAGGTGGTTACCCTTGACCTAGAAGCACCACATGAGGAGCTGGTGGCAGCGCTCAGTGGGCAGGACACCGTCATTTGCTGCATCATCCCTTTCGTACCAGAGACACAAATCGCTCTCGCGAATGCAGCCAAAGAAGCCAAGGTCAAGAGGTTTGTACCCAGCGCATTTGGGCCCGCCTGCCCACCAACTGGAGTTCTAATATTGAGAGAAATTGTGAGTTCTGAAGACATCGAGACATTCAGTCGAGGTAATATGAATGCTCAACGATTTGTAGAAAGAAGCGGTACTCAATCATATAAAAAGGCTCTATCTTCCATATACGGCGATAGATGTTGGCTGGTGGTATCAAACTTCCTTGCCACGACTTCCTTCAGGCAAGCTTGACTACGCTATCAAATTCCCTAACAATAAGCTCGTTAAGGATGGAAATCTGAGGTCTGCCTTGACCGACCTCAGAGATGTAGGCAATTACGTTGCCCGAATTATCACCGACGAACGTACCTTAAACAAATCCGTTTTTGTGTACAATGAAGTCTTAACCCAGGAAGAGGTTTACTCCACTCTCGAGGACTCGAGCGGCGAGAAAGTCTCACGCGATTATGCCAACGAGGAAGAAATATTAGCGAATATCAACGCAGCCCAGAATCGATATGATCAAGATGGTTCGGTACCTAACCTTCTAGGCCTATCATCTACCCAGTATGCGAACTCGGTTTGGCTGCGTGGTGATAATCTTCCCGAGAGCGCGGCATACCTGGGATATTTGAATGGCAAAGAGCTTTACCCAGATCTGAAGCATGTGCCTTTTACTGAGTATGTGAAAGAATTAGTTGCCGGGAAGGGCAAAGGGGTATATGTCGATCGTGTTTTTGGATTTGAAAAAGATACGAAGATGTTCGGCAAACAGTAACATTTAACAAGGACTTAAATTGCTTCAGGTATGAATAGAAGGTTCTTCATATCACGAGCTTTGGTGTGATAGGCACTCTTATTCTCTCATTCCCCGAGGCTTCGATTTTAAATGATATCAAAGAGTTCAACTCTAGTAGCAACTCTAGTTGCTCTTCCCTCTTTCCATCTAGTACTACTATTGCATACCACTATACCGTGTCAATGCACTGAACATTCGGCCCAAGTCATTTAATTGCCGAAAATAATATGTGGTGTTTTTATGAGAATTTTTGACAAGCTGTGGTCAATATATATTCATATGTTCTAGGCAGTCGTCAGACACAGATCTCTTTTTGATTTAATCAAAAATGGCATTGATCGATGTACCGAAACAAACCCCGCCAACAGGACTACAGACTTGCAGCTTCAGGTTCTACCAAATTTCCAATGAGGAGCCCGACTTGACTCGCTCTTCGTTAACACAGATTATGCATTGATAAATCTCATCATGAGAGGACCTTTCTCCCAAATGAAATAAGTCTTCTGAGAACTAAGCCAGTTATGATTCTCGTCATCAAGCACGACATCAAAGTTGTACATCAGCCTAGCGAGGATGCTACGCATCTCGGCGTATGCCAAACTACCATAACGTCATCAGTACATTGCTTACTGTCATCTTGATAAGTCATGGGACTGGGCAAGTCAAAGAGGACCTACTTTTGGCCGATACAATTTCGAGCTCCGGTTGAGAATGGCTGGAAGATTCGGCGGTCGTCATCAGCATAGTTGGGATCGCCCATCCAACGTTCAGGTATGAAGCTCTCGGGATCCTTCCAGTACTTTAGGGAGTGATTACTTGAATACTGATGCACCGACACTATAGTCTATAGAACACTTAGTTACTTTTGTACTTCAAGCTGATGCAGCGAATCGCCAGTGCTAGTTCATTCTTCAGGAAGATGATGTAGGTGAGATACTAACTCCAGCTGGAAGATGCTTGTCCAAAACTGTGAGGCCGCCCTTTGGGATGACTCGGGGCATTCCAATAGGCACGGGCGGGTATACACGCATTGATTCCTCTAGTACGGCTGTCGTATACTCAAGCGAGTTGGTGGAAAGCATATTAATCTCGTCCTCAGATTTGAATGCATTACGAATCTCTTGCTGGAGCTTTTTGAGTTTGTCACGATTTCTTGCCAGAAAATAGAGAGTTGCAGACAACGCCGTAGCTGTCGTTTCCGATCCGGCAACAATGACAGAAAACATCTCACTGCTCAACTCCGCCGTTGTCAGAGGCTCTTGATGTCCTTTATTCTTCAGCAATGGGGTCATGAAATCTTGTCGGTCGGTGGTGTTGGCTAAGCGACGAGCCACTTTGTCATCCGTCATTTTCTGGTGCCTCGCGGGCAACTCCTTCTGAGCAGCAGGGACAAAGAACTCGATCAATGTTTGGAGGCCGGGATATCGCCTCAGGCCACCCATAATAGCTGTGGCCCGAACTGTGTCGAAGATGATTTCGACCCATGGGTCAAACCGTTGCTTCTTGAGGCAGTCGAACGGCTCACCAAATGAAAGCTCACCCATGAGATCAAACGTGGTCCAGTTCAGCCAAGCACAAGCATCAACAGCCTCGCCCTTGGTTGCTTTATCCCTCAATCCTTCAACCAAGGTGTCGATATAGATTTTGATCAGAGGGTCCTGGTCTCGGAGAGCTTTTTCGGAGAAAGCATGGGCCAGTGGGCGACGCAAGCGTGTGTGATAGAAATTGTTTGACGAGAACAGAGACGGGACACCGTTTGGAGGGTGTACGTAGAATGCGGGTTCCTTGTCTGGATATGCTTGTCCGGGGCGATGTGTGTGAATGTCTTTCCAAGCTTGAGAGCTAGTGTATGATAACTCGTTGGGCGATATTCGGACAACATCGCCGTATTTTTTGTGTAGCCCATAGACATATTCGCACGACTTGCCGGAAACAAGAGCTTTCAAGTATGGGATCGAAGTCGCTGCTGATGCCTTTGGGCCAGGATAAGCGCTGAGGGGGCTCAGGTAGATATTGTATATGATAACAAGTGCGGTGGGCAAAGCAACGGTAACGATCTAATCGTTCTTCTTGTCAGTACGATCAGGTATCTTGAACGCAAACATGCTCTTGAAGTTCTCACGAGTAGAGCAGCCCATACAAGCAGACGACTATAGCTGCTAGGGTCTTCAGCGAAAATGTTTGCCACCGTCATGGTATATCGTAGTAGCCTCAAACAGGCTCAAAGGCATGCGTTTAAAAACTCTCACCCTAGACTGCAATTAACTTCAAGCCAGACGATATTTATCTACCTAGCTATATCGTTACACACGGTAAATCAAAAGCCGTATGTACCTCGGTAACTATACTGAATTGCGGTGGCCAACCCGGTGCATGACGTACATTAATGTATCCCCATCGTTGACCTGCAGGCCACCGCACGGGGTAACATGTACTTGCAACAAATCTACGGATTCCGGTTTTTACAAGGAGCCTTCGCCTAACATAATCTTCCGTCGTTAATTATGAAAATATCCCACCCAAAACCAAGCCTTTTTCGACAAATATTCACGTTTCTTGGAGTTCAATACTTTGTACTTTGCCCCCCCAACAATACTCCGCGGCGGCATAATATTGTAGCTTCTACTGTTCGATTGTCAATTGCTGTCTCTAGCTTGTGTAATTCATGCGGCCAAGAGACAAAAACGTCATAGGATTTTCAGGATTCATGCTCTTCACTCTATTTTAAGAATATTCATTACCGAGGGTGATAATGAAACCCAACTTCTCATCTCATATCAACATCATCCGCGTTTTTCACTCAACCGTCTACCAAGTCCATGCGGAAATTCAGAATCCCCGATTTTTATGTAGTGTGGACCGAATGTAGGAAAGAAATGGACCCTTTATGTACCTAAGCTATAGCTGTTTATGCATAGGCATCACCACTCTCCAATGCAACTCATGCTCAAGGTGGTCCTTTGGACAAAGGTAGATCATAGATATTGAACTCACTTTCTCGCGAATAATCACAGCACTAAAAATGAGATGATGTACAATATGTCAGAGAATTTACGTGCAAGGTTAAACAGCAATGGAAGATGCCAAAGCCCGACATCTCAACAAAATTGAGACGTAGATGATGTACAATATACTTCTATCTACCACGATGAACCATTACTTGAAATGAGTCATTTTAAAACCTAGAATTCGTTTAGCTACTGCACTACACTATGACTGTCCTGCAAGGCTCGGTAGGAACTTCAAGCGAAATCACCGCCATCAACGCGGAATAGCTCACCAGAGCAATGCGTGCTCTCAGGCCCCAATAGCCACACAATCATAGAAGCAATCTCTTCGGGTTTTGCATATTTCCGCAGTACGTTAGGCGAAGGAGGTGGGACATCCCCGACCACGCTTTTCATAAGGGGTCCATGAGTCCCCCCTGGGGCTACCGTGTTGACTCTAATCCCTCGCGCTCCATAGTCATGGGCTGCGCATTTCGTAAGGCCGATAACAGCATGTTTGGAGGTCGAATAGGCCGCACAACCCGGCCCTCCCCTGCAGCCTTGGTTGGAAGAAATGTTCACGATGCTCCCTCCATCTGATAAGTGTCGGAGCTCGGCACGAAGGGAATACATCATTCCTGAAGTTGACGAATGAGAATTGTTCTGATTCAGCATGTGGTGCTGGAAAGAAGAATAAAATTCCAATATCACTTACCATTAAGGTTGACACCCATGACGAGATTCCAGTCATCATCATCCTGCTCGCCTAATGGCCTCTGGCCATACAATCTGCCTACGGTACCAGCAGCATTAACAGCACCATCGAGGTGCCCAAACTTTTGGACAGAGCTATCAATCCAATTATTCACCATCTCCGGCTGCCTTACGTCCACCGCAACGGTATGAATCGGCCAGCCTTTTCTGGCAAACTCTTTTTCCATATCGGCGAGCGTGGTAGGATTACTATCGGCGACTGTGACAGATGCACCTCTACTTGCCAGAACCCGAGCAGTGGCTAGGCCAATGCCCTGGGCACCACCAGTAATAGCAATAACTTTGTTTTGGAATGACATTGCTTTGAGATTACAGAATGCGAGGAGTAACAATTATGGAAGACTGTTGAGGAGCTCGGAAGCATGAGATGTCTTAAGACGAATAAACGAAGCACTTAACAATGGAATGCGCGAGGCGAAGGATGCATATCACTGCACCCGAGGTGAAGAGAGCAATTGAGGTCATGGGCATATCACCCGGCCAAAATGATGAGGGGCTGAAGTCACGAACGGCTTTAGCCAAGAAAGTATCGTCCGCGTGAACTACCAGACTACTTTTCCTTCTCATTGATTGCCATTTCCCGAGGGGACACTTAAGGATGTCTCGATTTTGGTCTGCGCTTACCGGTAAGTGAAGAATCTACGCTGTTCTAATGTACACACCCTAAATCTAGGGTTCTATGTGACCCGGTGGTAGGCTAGTCGTTCACTTCATATTCCCCAACGACGGTGAGCAGAATATCAACTTACTTCGCGACTGGTTTTACTTCGCGACTGGTTTTGCATGCTAGACCAATATAACTACTACCTATATAAAATACATGTGCTACTCTCTTCTCTATGCGAGGCGAATAAAAAGTTAACTTGACCTATCATGCGACAGTTAATAAATGTATTCGCCAACATTAGCCGAGGGGTCATTCTTCCAAACAGACCTTCAACATCCTCGGGTTCACGACGTGAAAATATGAGGATATATGATCCTCGAGCTTCTGATTAGATGCTCCAAAAGGACAGCGGTCTTCTCTTAGATCATAATCCAGCCGTTCAACATCTTGGCAACTATCCAACATGGAGATGGAAAGCTTTTGGACAAATCTGTCCCAATACATGACAAAGGAGTCCCTAGACATAGGGCTCTATCGGATAGTCATGGAGGAGTGTGGATCACTAGCCTCAGAGCCGGCAGATGTGACATATGAGGAGGTTAAGTGTCCTGGCACGGTTCGGCCGGCGATTTGGTGCAAACCGCACTCATCCTCGCCTTCAAAGTTGATATTGTACCTTCATGGCGGGGCATTTATCTCAGGCTCTCCTGCAAGCCATCGCAAGATCGCTGCACATCTGGCCAAAAAGGCCGGGACATGCGCCCTTGTTCTCGACTACCGTCGAGCTCCAGAACATCAATTTCCAAAGCAAATTGAAGATGTCCTCGCTACGTATCAGTGGCTGTTGAATGATCGAGGCCTAAAGCCTAGTCACATAGCCTTTGCGGGAGACTCTGCTGGCGGAAATCTGAGCGTATCTGCCTCACTCGCGATCAAACAACGAGGCTTGCCCATCCCTGCGGCAATCGCAACATTCTCTGCCTGGCTCGATATGCGAGCTTCAGGAGAGACCTACGAAAGAAACAACCACAAGGACGCCCTGGCATCTCCTGAGGCTCTGCCAGGTGTAATCACAACATACCTAGGTGGTGCCTCGCTGGACGATCCTCTGGTAGATCTACTTCGTACGGATCTCACAGGAATGCCGGCAATGTATATAGCGACGGGTACCTCTGACATCCTCGAAAGCGATGCTGTCTCGTTGGCAGAGAATGCAAGAAAGGCAGGCGTCCACGTGCAGCTGGAATTACCACCTGATATGCAGCACATC
The DNA here is from genome assembly GCA_902006505.2 of Clonostachys byssicola. NCBI lineage: Eukaryota > Fungi > Ascomycota > Sordariomycetes > Hypocreales > Bionectriaceae > Clonostachys > Clonostachys byssicola. The sequence continues at coordinate 275,280 of CABFNO020001538.1, read as the reverse complement.
TGGGTAGCTTTGGCCGGAAATTCTCCAGAGGCAGATAAGTCTTTGTCTGAAGCTGCTGCCTTCATCATCAGTAAAATGGCTGATTAACTTGATTGAACACTAATGTATTCTGGCAACCGTATCTGGGTAATTTTACTAAAACTCTAAAACACAATGTCATAGATCGGGATACCAGTGTAGCTATTCATATTATTCGAGCTGTTTTCTTATGTCTATCATTCTTTGCTGAGAGCTTGCGTCCTGGAGGTGGCAAGGGTTGAAGGTGCCGGACACATAGTTGCCGAGGTGGCAACGCAAAAGCCGATACACCAAAAGTGATAATCCAACCAGAAATGGTATTTACCAACAAAATGGCTTATTAAGTGATTCCTTATCATCCGAGGTGCGGTTCAGATCTTTTCTTAACCCTCATACATCATTTTGCCCCTTATTTGCTCTAGGGTTAGTGATATAGCGTGTCTTGGCTGTTGAATTTATTTGGCCTGGTGAAGAGGGTCTAAGGCAGCAGTTGGGCTTTATCACGGGCATTCTTCAACCCTTATCACATATACCATCTGAAATAATAAGAATGGTGAAGTTGAATAATGCCCAAGATTCATTGTGGGCACCCTGGCAGCATGCGAGAAGCCTAATGATTACCCTCCGGCCTTTTCTAATCGGCGGCGCCTCAGGGCTTGTTGCCACTACGGTTATACATCCCATTGACGTTGTCAAAGTACGAGTGCAGCTTTCTGGGCAGGCTAGTAAGAGTGGCAATCGGTCAAGCCCATTCACTGTGGCCAGGGAGATTGTGGCAAAGGGAAGCTTCCTGGACTTGTATCAAGGCATCTCCGCCGGGTATCTCCGGCAAATTGTCTATGGCACCGCACGAATGGGCCTATTTTACACGTTTGAGGATAAATTGAAGAAGAGAGCTCAACTGCAGCGCCGTGAGATATCATTCATAGACCGTGGGATTGCTGGTCTTCTCGCCGGCGGGCTGGGCTCTTTCATTGGGACACCAACTGAGGTTGCTTTGATCCGAATGCAGAGTGACGGGGCGAAACCATTGTCAGAGCGAGCAAACTATCGATCTGTAATAGACGCGCTGAAGACCATTGCGCGGAAAGAAGGCCTTCGTGGCCTATGGAGCGGTGCAACTCCAACAGTCGTCCGGGCATGTTCAACCAACTTCGGCCAGCTTGCATCGTTCTCCGAAGCCAAGCATCAACTATCAAAACACACCAATATGCCAGAATTTTCCAAAAGCATAGTTGCGTCGGCAATTTCTGGCACTGTCGCTGCCACTTTAAGCCTACCATTTGATTTCGTCAAAACCAGAATGCAGTGACAATCAAGGCAGAAAGGGGGAGGCGAACGATACAACGGCGTGCTAGATTGTATCATCAAGGTGTTACGTACCGAGGGCCCGACCGCTTTCTATCGCGGATTCACCCCTTATTACTTAAGAATAGCGCCTCATGCGTAAGTACTGTCCTTCTCTTTACATAATATATGGGCTGAGATTTCAAACAGGATCATCATGTTGACCGTCTCTGATGTCATTACGAAGATATGCATTCGGTGGTAATACGGCTCGGCTAGACTTTTGGGTATTATCTCTAGAATGGATATATTATCAGCGGATCTATAAACTAAATCTTATAAGTGCTGTTAGTTTTCATATCTCTGATCGCATGTCAATACAATGGTTAAACTATTTGAACTGTTCCCCTATCACATGGCTATCAAATACAAATGATCCGGAGCTTTATTCAGCAGATGCCTAGACGCAAGGCGATAATCACATGTAGAGCTACCGTTAGTTGCTCGTAAATGTAGGGCTTGTCTCATTTCCACTACTTCTGTGACTCTTTGCGGATATCCGGCCCGAGACAAGGGGTGAGACCGCAATAGGAGCCTCGGGACATAAATCTTGATAGCCGGCCACCACTCACGTCAACAACCCTCCGAAACGGGGTTCTCCAGAGGTGATCAAAGTACGTGCAAATTTGCGGATCTACCGTAGCACATGACGTGTGTTGACTAAATTAGATGTGTTGGAAGCAAGGGAAAGAACTATCACGGACTATCACAGAGGTTTTCCAGAATTTACGCCAAAAGCGATTACAAACCGAGAGGCAATATCATCAGAACAAACTTGCCATAGTTCGACTCGCCCATCCATGATGATGCAGAGAAGAATTCTCAACTCCACCGCGAGAATTTGCTATTTGCAGCACAATTTCTTGCCTCCCAGTTCAAATTTCAGAGCTCTAAAGCATCTCAATAATTAACATCGACGACAAATTCATGCCCAGGCCACTGAATTTCTGCCCAGCAACCTTCCGGGATGGACTGAGTCGCAGCGCTCCGTCCGAGAAGCAGTCGGCAAAGTATGCTCTCGGTATCCCGATGAGTATTGGTTGGAAAAGGACAACGAGCACCAGTTTCCCTGGGAGCTTTACAAGGACCTTGCAAGAGATGGTTGGTTGGGGATCTGCCTTCCTGAAGAATACGGCGGCTCCGGACTAGGAATTTCAGAAGCAGCCGTGATGCTTCAGACAATTTCCGAGTCAGGAGCAGGGGTCAACGGCGCGTCCTCCGTTCACATGAACATCTTTGGCTTAGAGCCAGTGGTGAAATTCGGATCAAAAGCACAGAAGCAACGCTGGCTGGTCCCTCTTATTGAGGGCAAAGAACGAGCTTGTTTCGGGGTCACCGAGCCGAATTCTGGCTTAGACACTCTTCGATTGCAGTCATCTGCCAAGAGGGACGGCGACTTTTATAGGCTCAAGGGCTCCAAAGTATTCATATCCACTGCCCAGGTGGCTGAGAAAATCTTGATTCTTGTCAGGACGACGCCCTTGGATCAGGCCACGAAACCGAATCACGGCCTTTCCCTCTTTTACACGGACTTAGACCGGTCTGCAGTAAAAATTACGGAAATACCAAAAATGGGACGCTTAGCAGTTGATACAAATTCTTTGCTTTTCGAAGATTGGAAAGTTCCTGTCAGTGATCTAATTGGAAACGAGGGCGACGGATTCAAAATGATCATGCATGGAATGAATGCTGAACGAGTGCTTGTGGGCGCCGAAGCCTTGGAAATTGGATATGCTGCTTTGCGGCGGAGCAGTGCCTACGCAAGTGAAAGAGTCATCTTCGGAAATCCCATTGGAAAGTATCAAGGGATCCAACACCCGCTAGCGGAGTGCTGGATGAATCTTGAGAGTGCTCGGCTTATGATTTATCTCGCAGCACGATTGTATGATCAAGGCTACGGGGACGGAGAATATGCTAATGCTGGTAAGTATCTTGCTGCTGAAGCTGCTTTCAATGCTGCTGAGAGAGCCGTCATGTCTCATGGAGGAATGGGATATGCAAAGGAGTACCACGTAGAGCGTTATCTGCGAGAAGCTACGTTGGCTAGGATTGCTCCAATTAGCGGAGAAATGATCAAGAAACACATTGGCCAGAAGGTGTTGGGTCTTCCGAAGAGCTATTATGGTCGAGAATAAGAATGAATGAAAATAATTATCTACCATACAAGCTTCTAGTTAAACCCTGTTATCAAGGGGAACTGCTACTGGCAACTGCTGCACCCCCCAGTTTCGATCGGCTTCCCACGTTGCGGAGAAACCATTCAAGGCACGTCAGTGGCGTTCGGGGTATTTGAAAAAAAAACCTGTTTATGCAGCTTGAACGGATCCGTGGTGTGCGCTGTCCTCCCAGCCCATGTATTATCCGAGGTATCCTCGGGGTGTGCCACACAAGACCAGTTGATCTGTGTACATAAGCACGGCCAATTATGGTATCAAAATGAAAGAAATCTGAAATTTGGCTTTTCTGAGCTCTCCCTTTCGAGCTCTAGTCTCGGAGTTGTTTGATTCCACGTCAAAGAATATGTTGGCAGTAACGAAATCGATGTGGCTTGTGAGAAGTTCACGGAAAAGTGCCCATACCTTAACCATTAGATCAGGCCTGATCAAGCCGTCATCAAAGTTGCATCCGCAGTTTCTACACCGATTTCACTCAACCAAACCTACTCTTGAAGGTAGTCATACGCCTGGAGCGTTAGAAGGTTTAAAAATACTTGATCTATCACGAGTATTAGCAGTAAAAAACAGCTTCCTATAATAAGGAACTCTGGCTCACTCGCTAATTATACTCAACAGGCACCCTTCTGTACCCAGATCTTAGCAGACTATGGAGCCGATGTCATCAAAGTGGAGGCTATTGGTAAAGGGGTATGTTCAACGCACTCACACTGCGTTTTTTGTCAGCGACTAATAATCATTACCTCTATCAACAGGATGATACTCGACATTGGATGATGCCAGGAGAAACCTCCAAATGGAAGAAATCAAAGGGCCCAATGTCAAACTACTTCTCCGCAGTGAATCGAAATAAGCGGTCTCTTACGCTAGATATGAAGCACCCAGAGGGAAAGAAGGTTCTAACGCGCCTTGCAGAGAAGGCGGATGTTCTGTGCGTTTTCTTTTCGCATATGTGCATTACTGATAATAGGAAACCCGGCTAATGAACATGATACTGTATCATAGGGTCGAAAACTTCAAGCCAGGCACCATGGACCGACTTGGTCTGGGATATGAATATCTCAAGGAAAGGAACCCAGAACTGATATATGCAAGCATTTCTGGTATTCAATCCCGCTTGCTATAATAGAATTAGTCACTGTTGGTAATTAGAACTAACTTCTTCTCGCGCTAGGATATGGAACCACAGGGCCATATTCCAACCGCGGAGGATACGATCCAATAGCTGGTGCTGAAGCCGGACTCCTCCATGTGACTGGGGAGCACAACGGACAGCCCGTACGGCCTGGAATCGGACTAGTGGACATGGCAACTGGCCTATACCTTCATGGGGCCATCCTCGCAGCTTTGGCTGCTCGTTCAAAAAACGGAAAAGGCCAGAGAGTAGATGCGTCTCTTTTCGAGACACAAATAAGCCTTCTTACCAACGTGGGCCTGGCCTGGCTCAACCTAGGGATCGAGGCACAGAGATGGGGCTGCCAGCATCCTAGTATCGTTCCTTACAACGGTTTCAAGACCAAAGACGCCTTTCTAGTCTGTGGTGCTACCAATGACGCCCAGTTCGCCTCTCTTTGCAAGGTCTTGGGCGTCGAAAGACTTCTGAAAGACGAAAGATTCAGCACAAACCCCAAGCGTGTAACTCATCGGGATATTCTAAACCCCATTCTAGACAATGTGTTCGAGACAAAAACAACAGCGGAATGGGCCGAGACATTCGCCGGGACTGGCCTTGCCTTTGCCCCTATAAACAACATGGAGCAGGCGTTTGCGCACCCACAAGCTGAGGCACGAGACATGGTTGCTCAGATCAATCTAGATACCACTGAGTCCGGCCATCTCCGCCTAATCGGTCCAGCGGTGAAGTTCGGAACAACCGCTGCGAGCTTGAGAGAGCCGCCGCCAAGCCTCGGTCAACACACTGCGGAGATATTGCATGAGCTGGGCATTGATGCCGCGGGTGTGAAAGCACTGAAAGAGAAGCAGGTGATTTAGAATGTTAAAAGCATTATTCATTCATGTTACCTAGTTGTTTTCTTGGTACCCTTGTGAATCCAATGAACACTTGATTGTCACAGACCTACGAGACTCCTATGCGAATCTCAACAACTTGATCATATGATCGGTTTGATGCCACTTTTCCATGTTTGATATGTTACTTTCCCTCGTTAAAGCTTGTTAGGTTATTGCAGCTCATCGCCACCATAGGCGACCCGATTTCAAGACAAATAGAAGCAAAGTCTTGCTTCCTAAATATTCGAATTTGGGTAATTTCGGCTACATAACATTATCATGATCAAACAGTTTCTCCCATCATTGGAAGTCAAAATCATCCATATTCGGTTTTAAAACCATAGAATGATAATCAGCCGTATTCCATGGAGTATTAACACTTTGGCGCCCAAACTCGTTGACGTAGTAACCATGACCTGGCAGCTCCCAGATCAGACCTTTGTTCGCTTCATCCAACTTGTCGTTATAGCGATCAAAGACATCTTTTCGGCATTCTATGCTATTCAACTTGTTCTCGATTAGATGAACAATAGCCTCAGCCGTATACCGCGACCAGATTTCTCCCCACGAATAGAATCCTCCAGAGCGTGGCTGGTGGTTCGGGCCATAGAAGCTGAAGAAGTTTGGAAATCCCGGCATCGTTAAGCCGAGATATGACCGTGCTCCGTCTTTCTTCCATAAGTCTTCCAAAGTTGTGCCATTTCGGCCAACATACTTGCATGGCCAAAAGTACTGTGAAACCTTGAAGCCTGTGCCGAGAATCACGATATCAAACTCACGCTCCGCGCCATCAGCCGTCTTGATACCATTTTCTGTAAAGCTTTCGATCTTGTCTGTTACAAGGTCCACATGGTCGAGCAGTAAGGTGTCGAAAAAATCGTTATCCACAACAAGACGACGGACTAGGGGCGGATAGTCGGGCAACACTTTCTCAAATAAGCCAGGTTTGCTCTTGGTCTTCGATTTGATATAGCTCGTGAGTGACTCGCGTACCAGATCATTGCGCTTATTGATGAGACCTCCTTTTGCTTGCCAGTCCTTGTCATAATCCTGAAGTCCTTGTAGTTGCTGCGATGTCACATGTGCTGAGTAACAAAACCAGTTCCAGTAATAAGGCATCGTGGCAAAGAGCCAGCGCACATGATCGTCAATACGTGTCCCGTAGCCGGCCATATTCATGATCCAATTCGGCGAGTGTTGGAAGACAGTGTATTGACTTGCTTGAGAAGCAACAGCCGATGAAAGCTGAACGCCAGTAGACCCCGTGCCGAGAAGAGCAACACGCTTGTTGCGCAGGTCAGTCTTGTGGTCCCAGTTTGCCGTGTGGAAGATATGTCCTTGGAAATCTTTGATGCCTTTTATATCAGGAATACTCGGTGTTGAAAAGACACCGCTGCCGCTCACGACAGCGTCACAAATGATTACTTCCACGCCACCATCGTTACTTTTAACCGTAAGTTGCCATTTTTTAGTCAGCTCGTTCCATATAGCACTGACCACCTCACGGTTGAAGCTGAAGTGGTCTTCCACTTCGTATTCGTTGGCGACGTACTCCAGGTATTCCTGGGTTTCTCCAGCAGTTGCGAAATACTCCGACCAGGGATAGTTCTTGACAAACTTGAATTGAAACAGATAGCTAGAAGTATCGACTCGAGCATCTGGGTATGAGTTGAGGAGCCAGGTGCCGCCGATCCCTTTCTGTCGCTCGATTACTTGAAAGTTCAGGCCCAGCCGCTTGAATTGAACAGCCGCAGCAAGGCCACTAATGCCACCACCGATGATGACGATCTTAAATTGAGAGATCGTTTCGGCGGATCGCTTTTTCTCAGTCCACTGAGCAGCACGAGGGAATTCTTCGAATGCGAGCTCTTCATAATCGTAGTTGAATTCACGCTCTCCCACGGGTTCGTCCCCAAAAAGGTCGAGAAGCTTCTTAGACTCAATTTTTGACGGCGGGGGTGGGATAGAGTCGTCTGATTCCCGCTTAGAAAGAAACGCCAGTGCTTTTTCCGTGAGAAGGGGAGCATCTTCATCGACGAGGACATGAGTGAACATGGCGCCTCCACGAATTTGTTGACGCCGTGTTCGCATCTTGGCTAAATCCGGGTCACCAGTCACTTGTAACAAGGCGAGCCGAAGAGCGTTCAAGTTCGACTTCGCTATAGCTGCACGGATGAAATCTTCATCAACCGTCGTTTGTTTTCTGTCGCCAGAGCCATTTGTAGCGCCGTTTGTTTCCGCGGCCATTTTAAGTCAGGGTGCCAAAATAGCACAAGAATATTCAGAGAACTAGCTATGTTTACTCAAACAGAGACTAGACTTTAAAGAGTTCGTGATTCGAATAGAATAAGAGGAAACGCGACAGCTTATAGATTCTACGCTGCTTCACTCCTCATAATCCTCACTCGCCATTAAACAATAGAGTCCCTGATTTTCTTAATACAGCAAGTAATATACGAAGTCCGAGGTCCGAGGGCATTGCTAATCAGTATTTCGTTGGAGAATTGCACATGTAATTAGATGAGTTAGATGAACAAGAGGCTATCGTACGATTCAAACTTACGATTCCTATCAACCTTTGTTAGAAGGCTCAGTTCATTGTAAAATGTTTTTTTATTTACTCTCAACTCTAATATCAAACAAGTATAGAAACGAAAGAAAGAGATTAGAAAGATATTCCGTATCAGAAAGCTAGCCAATTGCTCAGACTACGTTCTACCATGTTAGAGGGCAGCAAATCTAACTCCACCATAGATGACATACTCCTCCTAGCTGAGCAAGGCTCTCAGCATGTTCATCGGATCATTATTGCCATACTTCAGACCAGCCTCGTCATATTCCCAGTCCCCTTGTTCTCCCCTGTTGAAAATTGCTGTGTAGAAACAACGGTGCGTATACTAGAGTCAATTCCCTATCACACGCGAGCCAAGATTAGTGTAATGCTACTTTCATTACATTTCATTACGCCCCGGAGATTCTAAGATGTTGTCTGCCTTCGGAATACGCGTGTCTGACTTGAAGATTTCGAAAGGTAGGTTCATTACATGCATTGAGGCACTCGGCCCAAGGTTACTGTACTGGCATTGCCTCGGATACCGAAACACAGCGATGATCGTTCTCCCTCTATGCTTACCCCACCCTCTGATCAATCGCATTCCCCGGGTGAACATGACCAATTGCTTTGTCTAGAAGGTATAGATGCTGTCCAGAATATGAGCATGTTGCTGGTCTAGAGGTACCAACCAGTTGCACTCTTGGCCTGGTGATTCGATATTGTCTCAAAGAAACCACTTTCGCAATGGTGTTCAAATCCAAATACCCAGATATTGAATGTACGTCACTGCAATTTCAATAGCCAACTGCAATATCTAACTCTCGATCATAGACCCCACAGACTTGACAGTATGGGAATGGGCATTTGAGGACAAGAGGTATTCGCCAATATTTCGCAATCCGCCTAGCGAGTTGGCAGGGTTCTCAAATGCTGTCACTGGGGAACGTTTAAACTTTCTTCAAGTCAAGGAATATGCAACCCATTTATGCACAGCTCTGACAAGCCAACATGGCCTGCGCAGAGGCGACACTGTCTCTCTGTTTAGCCAGAATAGTATATGGTACCCAGTGGCCATGTTCGCCGTTTTGAGGGCAGGTACGTTTGCAAATTCCAATTTCGTTTCCGCAACCAATGAATTCAGACTTCCAGATTTATATTTATTGACACAATGGCCAGGTGGTAGAGTCAATGGGGCTTCTCCCTCTCACACTGTAGATGAGATGGCAAATGCTCTAAAGACAGCAGATACCAAGTTCATCATGACAGTACCACAATCCGTCGACACAGCCCTCGCCGCTGCGCGAAAGGTTGGTATACCTACTGAACGTATATTCTTACTTGAAGGTGAGCTTCACGGCCATGCTTCAGTGTCCAAATTGTTAGAAATTGGGCGAGCTCGTGGAGAAGAGGGACAGACACCTTTTTTCCGAATTGCGAAGGGCCAGACAAACGATGTCTGTGGTTACTTGAACTTTAGTAGTGGAACAACCGGGCTTCCGAAAGCAGTGAGTAACATTCTTCTGGCCACCTATCAAAGAGATTAAGTTGCTAACATAGAGGGACAGGTCATGCTCTCACATCGAAATGTCATCGCCCAGTGCCTTCAGCTAGGATTTGCTTCTGGGCCAGAGAGGAGGAGGTATTTAGCTTGCCTGCCCTTGTTCCATAGTAAGCTACCCGCTCTCTGCGAAACAGCAGCGAGATATCAAGTCACATGCTAACAAGCGGCTAGTTAGCGGGCTTGTTCGCTTCCTACACTGGCCCATTGCCAGTAATGATGAGTGTGTCATGTTGCCACAATTCACAATGGAAAACTTTCTCAAGGCCATTCAGCAATTCAAAATAACTGATCTCGCCCTCGTGCCTTCAATCGTCAATCGCTTGGTCAATGACCCTTTAGTATCCAAATATGACTTAACAAGCGTCAAGCTCATCGCTTGCGGGGCGGCACCACTAGGGGAGGAAGTTATCAAGCTTCTTGAGAAGAAGCTGCCCTGGACAGGGTTCAGGCAAAGCTATGGCATGACAGAGTCCTGTTGCTGCCTAACAACCCATCCTCCCGAATACTACAGCTACAAGTATGCCGACAGCGGGGGTGTACTTTTGGCATCCACAGTCATCAAGATTGTTGACCTGGACTCTGGCAAAGAGCTTGGACCCAACGAGACTGGAGAAATCCTCGCCAGGGGACCGCAAATTGCCATGGGATATCTTACCAACCCAAAGGAGACAGCCGAGACCTTTGGAGCCGAGGGGTTTCTGCACACAGGAGATATCGGTTGTGTAGACGACAAAGGCTTCATTCATATCGTTGACCGTATCAAAGAGATGATCAAAGTCAAAGGCCAGCAAGTAGCGCCAGCAGATTTAGAACAACTTCTGCTAGGCCATCCAGCTGTTGAAGATTGTGCCGTGCTAGGGATACCCGACGATCGGAGCTCAGAACGACCAAAAGCTTTTGTTGTATTAAAGCAGACTGTAAGCCCCAATCCTACTATTGCACGAGAACTATTACAGTACGTCAAAGATAGGAAAATTAGGTACAAGTGGCTGAAGGAAATTGAGTTCATTTCTGAAGTGCCAAAAAGTCCGAGTGGCAAGATACTCCGGCGGGTTCTTCGTGGCAAGAGAGTTAAAGAAGATATATTGTTCGTTTTCAAAGATGTTGCAGATAGTTCCAGGCTCTGAACCTACTCCAATTTATTATACCTAGAAATCAAAGGCTTAATCTTCACATTTGTCCTCTCCAGTACATGTCATATAGGCAAAGCCACTGACACAGCAAGCTACATCAGTGCATAGTCAAATCCCTAGGGCAGGAGAGTGCCTAAATCATCACACATTCATTGTCCTGTTCTCAATTGAAGGCTGTGATGAATTTTGGTATCAATTTGAATATATCTAGTAAGTCTAGGGTCTTTCCAGTAGCCAATGTAATGTGCCCAATACCCGCTACAATTCAAGAGGACGCCATGCGAAGAGCTCAGAGCATGCTTCCAAGCCAATTACACAGTCTTTGCTTCTCTTCATGTTTCAAATTCCTCTTTTTCCCGATATTTCTTGAAATGTCGTATGGGAATTCGTGCCGAATCCTCGGCCCCGAGGCTCGCACCCTACATTCTGTGAGGGCCGCTTCCACGTTCCTGACACCTCGGCAACATATATTCTAACACATGACCAAAATTCTACGTCCAATTTTCAGACGTTCAAAATTCTCATCTATATTCCCATTCGTAATTGAAGACTAGTTCGATTGTTGGATATTCAATCAGATTGCAAAGAAAATAACTGGTCTTGATTGATTCATTTGAAGATTTCTTAAGTACACCTTCAAATTTACTACATTATGTCTTACTCGGGAGAGACTGCATACATCACAGGTAAGGCAAACTTAGCACCCACTGTCCAAACTGAGGATCCTCATACATTCAACAGGTGGTGCCAGCGGCATTGGTCGTTTCTTGGCTGAGAGGCTCGTTAGCAAGGGGTAGGTTCTCACCAGTATCCTCAACTGGACGACCTAGTTACATATTGGCTAATATTAGCCCTCCAATAGAATGAAAGTGGTGGTTTCTGATCGGAATTTCGAAGGTGCAGAAGAAGTTGCCAAAGATTTGAACAAGAATGGCCAAGTCGCTTGGGCTGCGCAGGTCGATGTGGCAGACTGGGATTCACAGAAACAAGCATTTGAGACTGCTGTTGAAAAACTCGGCAGAATCCACTACGTCTTCCCAGTCGCCGGGATCACCGAACGTCTCTGGATTCCCAATGAACCTAGCGGCGATGGTTTCGTGAAACCTGATCTGTCTGTCTTTGATATCAATGGCACCGGGGCTCTATATACCTCTGCCCTAGCAACCCAACATTTCCGAGCTCAACAACCAAACAAGTACGGGTTCCGTGGAAAGAGTAAGTACTACGTCTGGCACTAGGTCAATGGCAATCATCGAGATTAACTCTTTTGTAGCCATAATCGTATCGTCCGGGTGTGGCTTCTATTCCATCCCAAGTCTCCCCATCTATTCAGCTTCAAAACAGTCAGTCAACCCCCTCCATGCCACGTCTATTGCCTCTAATTCCTGGTAGTGCTGTTGTGGGTTTTGTACGTTCTTATGGTAAATTCTTGTCAGAGGAAAAGATAACACTCAACGCTATTTGCCCTTGTATCGTAAGGACTGGTATTTCCAGCAACGAGTTCTACGACAAGATCGAGGCGAAAGGGCTGCTGACACCTGTGGAAACTTTGCTGAGCGCGTTTGAAGAATTGCTGGGAGATTGTACTACTTCTGGTGAAGCCATCGAGATTCTCCCTGGTGGTGGAGGCTCTAAAATCAAGGAGCGTCCCGAATATACGAGTGAGGAGTGCAAAATAAGCGTTGAGTTGGCTCATGCGCGGTCTTACAAAGCTTTCTTCGGGGCTTCTAGAGCTACTCAGTCCTAATTAGATAGTCTATGTCTATATACCAGTCTGTACACAAGTGTGGCAAGATGAGATAACAAGCTGAATATACGACACTTCAAGCATTTCTTCAAGTTCTTGTGCTTTCTTCGAGGAAAATTGATACAGGTCGGACTAAGACGGTCTTCGCTCTATTCTACTTCCTTCCCAGGTGACCAGAAGACATCTTGCGGTATTTTCCCTGAACCTGCTAGATTTCAGCAGGAGCTGTAATGAGCCGATATCGAGAACGTGAAAGTCTCTAGACTCCTAACTACGCTGGGTGCGATGAAAAGGACCGGATAAGTTCATCAGCCGCGCTGTACAACCCAGTCACTGCCTAAACCGGATTAAGCTAATATTTTTCATACAGCTTCCACCCGTGTATGTACTGGACTCGGCCCGAGGCAAGTCGTCACAGTAAATGGATATTTTTTTTGTTAAGATCGGAATAGTGACACAATCCCTATTGCAATGGTTAGTACGCAACGGAGTGTATTTTCGGTACGCGAGGGTAAGGATATGACCTACAGAACGCTCTCAGGGCCAGGAAAGTCTTTGATATTCACATATATTACTGTCTTTGAAGAACAATAATTCAAAACCATAGGAAGACAGAACAAAGAAACAGATCATATCATCAATCTAATCATGATCCCCGCAGAACCTTCAGGATGGAACGATGAACCCATCCGCCCACCTAATGCTGATTCTACGATCGGCTGGGCAGGCGTGCCCTTGTCCGACACTCTGGGTTACTACGGCCACGTCAAGCGGGCTGTGATTCCAACCAACACCAAGCTGGGGTTCACCCCGGACTATGCCTCTTTTGATCCTGTGAAGATTGCAGAAGCCTTCACCGGCTCTTTTGCCAAAGCTGTTGAGGCACAGAAGATCGATGCAATTCTTGAACACATTTATACAGACGGGTATTGGAAGGACGTCGAAGTCTTGACTTGGGATATTCGAACCCTTCACGGGCATGGCCAAATTCGGCCAATGCTCGTAGAACGGCTGCCCAAGACAGGAATTAAGAATCTTCGAATCAACCCCCAGGTAACTCCAAGCCTAGAAACGCTAGGTGATGACCTTTCGTTTCTTCTTCTTCACCTCGAGTTTGACTTTGAGCACGGCACTGGCGTGGCTGTAGCTCGCCTTAGCCCTCTCACGGCAAAGACTGGCTCATCTTCAGAACTGGCAGATGTCGCCTCCTGGAAGATTTACACCATCGGAACCACGTTGGAGACTATCCAAGGGTGGGATGCCGAGTTTGGTGATAAAAACAGGTACCAGCGTGCAAAGGTGCATGACCCCGATGGAAACGGTCGGAATTATGAAGATCTTAGGCGGGACGAGGCTGATTGCAAGGGAGCTGACCCCGTGGTTGTCATTGTGGGAGCTGGTCATACTGGATTAAGCATGGCCGCACGCTTCAAGCTGCTCGGCATCCCACATCTCATTATTGAGAAGGGCGATCATGCAGGATACAGTTGGGCAACTCGCTATGCCTCGCTGTCTTTACACGGGCCAACCTTTACGAACCACATGCCAGCGCTCCCCTTTCCACACTGGTTTCCTGTGTTTCTGCCGGCGCAGCAACTAGCTAAATTTCTGTATCATTATGCAGAAATCATGGATCTCAACATCTGGACAAATTCTCACCTAGATGGGGAAACTGCGGTCTACGACGAGGAAAAGGGTCAGTGGACGATTCATGTCACACGAAAGGATGGTTCTCAGCGTACTCTGCACCCACGCCATCTGGTGATTGCCACGGGGATGTCTGGGACGCTACCGAACGTTCCCGAAGTTCCCGGAATGGCTGATTTCGAAAAGAATGGCGGTATAGTAGTTCATTCTTCACGCCATCGGACAGGTACTGATTGGAAGGGAAAGCGCTGCATCGTCGTAGGTGCAGCAACCTCGGGCCACGACATCTCCTATGAGCTGAGTGAGAGTGGGTGTGAAGTCACCATGCTCCAACGTAGCTCGACTCACATCATGTCGGTAGAGACGAGCGTGCGGTACTTGTTCAAGAGCCGAGAGCTGACGAATCGACGAGGCGGTCAGCCACTCGAGTTAGCGGACCAGGCCAACTTCTTGAAGCATCCATACCCGGTCGAGTATGAACTGATGCGCCGTGGGCAAAAGAAGACACGGGAGCTCGACCAAGACTTTCTCGAGGCGCTGTCCAACGCAGGGTATCGCCTGCATGATGGCTACCACGGCGGAGGCGCCTACTCAATGTTCCCCTTCCAGCAGGGAGGATTCTACTGGGATACCGGCTGTTGCCAACTCATAATAGACAACAAAATCAAGATGCTCCACACGGAGATTGGACGGTTCACGAAGGATGGCGTCGTTTACAAAGATGGCACCAGTCAACAAGCAGATGTCGTGATTTTCGCAACCGGGTATATGAACTCCAAGAGCGCGATCCAGGCCCTTCTTGGCGACGAGATGGCCAAGAAGTGTCACGAGCGCTGGGAAAAGGGGAATTCCTTCTTCATCGGGCCCGAAGGAGAGTCCATCATCAACTACTGCCCGCTGCCACAGAAGGGCCTCTATGCAGCGTTCCATCAATTCGCTTTTACCAGGTTCCATTCTACGCGTCTGGCGCTTCGCATCAAGGCGGAAGAGTTGGGCATCGACGTCACGCCCTATGGGAACAAACCGCTTGGCCCGCCGAGCACAGCTGCAGGCCGCCAGCCTCGTCCAGAAGGCGTACCGTTGTGAGGGTAAAGAGCCTGTGTCATCCCGGCTACCCTGGACTACGTTGATCAGTGTCTATTGTTTCTGCCATGCTTTGCCGAGGGAGGAGTTTTTGGAAGGGAAGAAAGGGGATGGGACCTTGTGAAGTTAAGCCCGTAGTAACCGAGCCAATAGAATTGAAACAAATTAGGGGAGTCTACAAGTAGAATCTAGCCAATCACATTGTGACTAAGAGATCTCGTAGCTGATTGGGCGCTGAAGGAGATATGCACAGCCAATCAGATGCGTCAAGTAAATTGATGACGTCGTTTGCTTTTGCCCCAAAAGATTCAAAACAACAAAAAACGCGTCCAGTTTTCGCGATCGTCGCCTACCCTATACTGGTCATTCCAGCTCGGATTGAAATCGAATATTTGAGTTTTGCGATGGAATCAAACAATCTAGTGTCATCGTGTAGCAGAAGCCATTCACTGAAAAGAACATAGAAGCTAGAAATGAAAAAAATATGTCCCTTAGCCGTTGTTGTTCATTGGCGTGTTGAAGAAATCATGAACACTTCATTCGAGATTACCAATTAAACCTCAAGCGAGGCAAGGAGAGAATGATGAAGCAGAGAGTCTAATTTGTCGCGTCTTAACTTAGCCACCTACATCTACAAATGGGATTTGGCACAAATCTTCTCTGCAGTGCCACCCAGAGCGAAGTCGTTCCTATTCCTCTTACTCCTGACTTTGCTGGCATCGCTTTGACTGATTCCCTGGGCTTCAATTGCCGCGTTGTATCCAAGCCAACTGCTGCGCGCAATTTCTTCGTTGCTCACCTTCGTGCTGACCTTGCCGTCCGCTCGCTGGTAGACATTCACCACTACCGCGCCCCCAAGACCAAGATTATGCTGCAGCGCCACGTTTGCCTTGTCAACGAGTCTGTTGTTGGCCCAGCCGCGTAGCTGCCAGGTCAACTCAGCACATTGGGCCAGTCCTGTGGCTCCGATGGGGTGCCCCTTGGAAATGAGGCCTCCCGATGGGTTGATGACCACCTTGCCCCCGTATGTGATGTCGCCTCTGCGGACCATCTCGTGAGCCTTCCCGGGCTCTGAGAGCTCGAGGGCATCCAGCAGGAGGAGCTCGTTCGTGGAGAAGCAGTCGTGCAGCTCACAAACGCGAACGTCGCCAGCGATAAAGCCTGCTTCCTTCAGCGCGGCTCGAGCGGCGCGTTGGCTCATGTCATAGCCGACCAGCTCGATTGCGCTTGTCCCAAACGCCTTTGGAGAGTCGGTAAGGAAGGATTGCCCTGCCATCAGGATTGCCTGGTTCTTGAGATGAGCTCGTGCATCCAGAAAGCTCTGTGAGACAATCACTGTAGCTGCCGCACCGTCGCTTGTAGGGCTACATTGAAGCTTGGTCAAGGGCGAGAAGATTGTCGGCGAGTCTAAGATTTCTTTGGTCGTGTAGGATTGTCGGAATTGCGCGTAAGGGTTGTTCTGGGAATGCTCGTGCGAGACGCGTCCAATCTCGGCAAAGTCTTCTGCTGTCGCTCCATACCTAGAGTGGCTGTCAGCTCTCGTTGCGTATGTTTGAGGATGATTGACTTAGCGGCGACTCGTACTTTTGCATATACTCGCGTCCGGCATTGCCAAAGTATTGTACCGTCAGAGGAGCTTTGTCGGTGCCGACCAACTCATCCATTTTGGCAGCAAAACGTCCGCTGGAGCTTGGCCTGTCTTCCCAGACGCTCTTGAGGCTTCCAGGCCTCATTTTCTCAAAACCAACCACCAAGACACAGTCTGCCTTGCCGCTCTGTACCAGCGTACGGGCTAGGTAGAGGCCAACAGACCCAGTGGCACATGCGTTGCTGGTGTTGACAATGGGGATGGCGGACATGCCAAACTGGTAGAAAACTCGTTGGCCGGACGTCGAGTCGCCGTAGGCAAAGCAAGCTACTCCATGCTGAACGTCGTCGTAGTTGATCTGGGCATCGAGCATAGCCTTGATGCCAGCCTCGTAGCCCATATCCGGGTACTCTCGTAGACCACGAGGTTTTATAAACTTTGTCATACCGACACCAAGCACATAGGCTTGGTTCTCTGATGCATTTCTCGCCATTGTAATGTGCTGTATAATAGTTTTTCGTAGATCATAGAATAATTGGCTGCTTGCCCAGCTCTGAGATCTCAGCCTGATTTTAGCTAGATGTGTATCGATCCTGAGTCGGAGGTTTTCGGATTCTTTCTCGAAACTTGAAATTCATGATCCTCTATTTTTTCGCCATTGATCTAAAGATAGTGACGATTTAGAATGGATTGGAGATGAAAGGCCGAGGTTGGGCGCCCTCTAGCAGAACACCTCGGTCACATTGGGAGACGTAAACTGGGATTACAACGCCTCGGCCAGCCTAACATAGAGTATCGAAGAAAATGTTAAAGCCCTTGTGTGGAAACCTTTTTCCTTTTGAAGAATGTTTACTGGTGCTTTATTGAGGAAGCAGTAGTTCTGAGGAAATGTGACTCACAGAATGAATAGCTGTTGGTTTTGTGATGGAGCTATTGGCCATGCTGTATCTGATTACGGCAATCCTTCATGATAACGGCGTTTACTAAATTTAATACGGGCACTTGCAGTCAAATTTGGTAACGTAAGTAAAAATACGAATATTTCTTGATTGAAACAAATGAGCCCAAGGCATACACAGGGTTTCTCATACCAGAGATGCTTCATCTGTTAGGATCAAAAGAAAATACAAATGTGATTTGTGGATTCCACAAGTAGGCCATTTACTTGCATCCTTATGACAGTAGACACAACTGTTGATCCACATAGCTCCCCGGGGATCACACTTTTGGTTCCAAAGCAACGATGCTGAGGCCTTCGAAGTTCTTGTTCTCTCTCCAATCTTCTAAAAGCCCCCGAAAATGTATAGGGCCTTGACTCCAAACAGCAGAACGGGCCCTCTTTTGCTGCACCTCCACCGGGACCTCGCGGTTAAACTCACCCTCGGCATTGAAGTAGCTTGGGGTGCAACCGGCACTTGTAGCGAAAACTCCAGCGGTCGACGCTACTCTCTGAGACCATTCCTCTTCCGCATCAGGAGTTGGCTCTATAACGAAGTTGAGACGATAAGTACTGCCAGGATGACCGGCTTGAATAGTTGCTGCATGGGCCATGATCTTGGAGATGTGTTTGGCGGCCATGTCGATACAATAAGTGAAATTGGGACCAGCTCCACTTTGATTGAGTCCTGGCCAGAACAGATTCGGGAAATCATGGCTCATCATACCGTGCAGAGTTGTAACGCCTTCGGCCCATTTCTTGTCCAAGGAACGGCCGTTACGCCCCTTGACATCAAGGCCCACTCGACCGGCAGGACTGAACAAGACTGGACTCCTGTAGCCTGTACCTAGGATCAGGGTATCGATCTTGTATTCCTGATTACCAACTATGAGACTATCCTCGGTGATCCTGTCCACGCCGCGACCGTCAGTATCGACGAGCTGTACATTTGGCCGATTAAAAGATTGTAAGTATTCGTCGTGAAAGCAAGGTCGCTTGCACCATCCTGGGTACCACGGCTTAAGCTTCTGTGCTGTATCTGGGTCTAGAACAAGTTCATCCACTCGTTTTCGGATTGACTCTTGTCGAGGAAAGTCGAGTGCATGTAGGGCATCAACATGTCTTTGAATCTCTTCTGAAGTTTTACACACTAGTCCAGGGCTCCCGCCCAGGGCGCTGTATGACTTCATTCTCGTCCAGCCGTCCGACACCATATTAATAGAAGGTCTTGTAGGATTATGGCTCAGAAAATATTGAAAGTTCTCGATGCGTTCTGTTTGCCACCCAGGCTTTGATCTCATCGCATTGGCCCAG
Source organism: Clonostachys byssicola (assembly GCA_902006505.2). NCBI lineage: Eukaryota > Fungi > Ascomycota > Sordariomycetes > Hypocreales > Bionectriaceae > Clonostachys > Clonostachys byssicola. Next base: position 256,167 of record CABFNO020001538.1, on the reverse strand, counting down.
TCTGGGTCGGTGGGTTGGTTGTCCCGCCGATCGACAGCTGAAGGAGTTCTCTGGAACACGTAGAGCTCTTTGGCCCAAGCCGCGAGAGCGGGAACTACTTGAATCGCGGTAGCCCCCGTTCCAATAATGCCAACTCTCTTGTCTTTGAGGTGGACCATTTTTGGATTTTCGGGCGTTCCTCCGGTGACGTTGTAATCCCAACGAGCAGTGTGAAAGTAAGAGCCCTTGAACTTGCTTATCCCTGGGACCTGAGCTACACGCGGGATGAGAGTAAAGCCGGTCGCAAGAATTGAAAATCGTGACCGAACGCTGATCGCCTTGTCCTCATTCCCATGTTGCAACTGGGGTACTAGGCCGGTTACCCATTCATTAGTTGCATCATCCCACTCAATTGACTGAACTCGATGCTTAAACCAAGTGATTTTGTCCAAATTCCATTTTTTTGCGATCCTTTCAGCATGATCCCTCAGTTCCTGGCTGGAGGCATATTTCATAGTTGGAATGTAACCCGTTTCTTCCAGTAAAGGCATGTAAATATAACTCTCAACGTCGCACATCAAGCCTGGGTAGCGATTCCAGTCTGCCTCGTGTTAAATTTCTGTTCAGTCCATACAATGATAGAGATAAGGGAATCAGAGGGCACTTACACCAAGTACCACCGAAGCCTGCTGCATAGTCAACTAGACGAATATTCTCCAGCTTGAATCCAGCTTCCAGTAGTCTGACAGCAAATAAAAGCCCGCCATATCCTGTCCCAACAATCAAAATGTCGCAATTTGAGCCCTCTTGTGGTGGGTTGGGACCTCCCAATCTGGGAGGCTCCAGTTGTACCCATGGGTCTGCTTTGAAATGCCTGAATTTTTCGTGACCATAGAGGTCAACAAACTGCGCCATTCCATCATCCCGGATACGTTTGTTGCGTTCCTCATCATATTTCTGGCGAACAGTGGCAATGAGGTTACCATTCGCCAGATCCGAGTTCTTCAAATCAGACGAGGAGGTTTCTTTCCACCCATTTCTTGGAGCATCGGCCATGATGTTAGGGGACGTTTTTCAAATAATGTTTATTTTTTGTATTCTGAAATAGATTGCTTGAATATAACATAACATGTATTCCAAACTCGAACCTGAGAAGAAATAAATTACATTCATACTACCGACTTAAATATTTGATACCGACAATGGCATAATGTCGCTCGACTCTCTTAAAACGTAGAGGAGGCCCTCGGTTAATAGCTGAACAACGTCCGGCCGAGGCCCTTGATAAATTTATACATCGACAGTTCAATTTTGAGGAGTGTAGATTGAGACAACGAGATTGGGGGTGTAGTAAACCTCGTCTGTAATACCTTGATTGAGCCTAGATTCTGGCGTCTACGTGCGGTTATCAGAGGCCAGGGGAGATAGTCGGCTTGCCAATGCCTTGTATGTAACCTAGAGTCCTTGACACATCTAACTATTTAGACCGAGTTCTCACTGTCAACTAAAACCGGATTTAGTTTGATCTTGTAGCTAAATTCGTCTGCCAGGAGGCAACGGCCACTCAGTTGTTTGGATGGTGTTGGTTTATACGTTCTTAAGACAAGACTTAGCCTGATCTGGTGGAGAAACCGACCCCTTTCACTGTCAAATGACTCAATCTAGAATATCAGCCGATGGATATTGTTTTATTTTCCACGTTGTAGAAAAATCTAACATTCATTAAAGCGTTACGTTAGCTGGTTTGTAGGTGAAGCAAGCAACAGTAACATTTGGTGCCCCTGATCAAGGTTGGGAATTAAGCCAACCAACGCAGGTCTTCTACGACCATTACCTAGGTAGGCCATAGAATGAGTTTACATGATATAATTGGCACACCCAACAGGGTTCCAATTTGATGATGGCCTACCGTACCATGTTGGGTGAGTACGTCAGTTGCCGAGAAAGCCGAGGATGGTACTGGAATGGCTCCATCGTTTTCACATTCGAAACACAGTAGGTCCATTGCGCAGAACGAACTTGGTTGGTTTTAAGAAACTCTGCTTTTGTTAGAGCAGCTATTGAAGAATCGATTTCTCTTTAGTTGACTTGCAGATACATTCGATTCACCATGAATTTCGAGCTTCCCCCAGAAGTACGGGATTATTTGTCTCAACTTGACAAGTTCATTATGCACACTATAATACCACTGCAGCAGAAAGATGATAATGAAAGTTTCTTCGACCACCGTCGTGAGGCCTCACGAACGCAGTGGGACAACCAAGGACTGCCAACCAGCGAGTGGGAGAGCTTGCTCAAACAAGCTAAAGATCTCGCGGACCAAGCAGGATTCTACCGGTTTGCGTGTCCTAAAGAATTTGGAGGGTCCGGAAATGAATCCTTGAACCTGTTCATGTGTGCGGCCCGATATCACCTGTCCTCCCATCCTGTATATGGAGGAGGCGTTAGCTTGGCCAATGATTTACAAAGCGAACACAGCATGGTGGGCAACCTGCCATTCGTCATATTGATCAACCACTACGGCACGCCAGAGCAACGGAAACACTTCATACACGCTACTATCCGGGGAGAGTTGAAAGCTACCTTTGGGTTGACTGAAAGCAACCATGGCTCCGATGCGACGCATATGGAAACGACAGCCCATCCAATTATCCTTCCTTCCGGGGATCGTGGATACGAGATAAACGGAAACAAAAAGTGGCAAACGGGCATACATCACGCAGACTACTGTATCGTATTCGCTCGGACCTCTGGTAAAAATGGCGACGCCAACGGCATCACCGCTTTCCTTGTACCCAAGGCTTCACCTGGATTAACCGTGACGTCTTACGAATGGACAATGAATATGCCTACAGACCATGGTACGATCCTCTTAGAAAAGGTGTGTGTCCCCGAGTCCGCTATCCTCGGGCCGCGGGACAATGGGTTGGCGATTGCGCAAACATTCACCCATGAGAATCGGATCCGACAAGCCGCCTCTAGTTGTGGCGCCGCGAGATACTGTATCGACCGAAGAGTTGAGCATGCTAATAAGCGCAAGGTATTCGGAAAGCCGCTATCCTCCAATCAAGCTATCCAATGGCCTCTTGTTGAGCTTGCCACCCAGGCCGAGATGCTCAGGCTCCTTATTCTCCGAACAGCAGTTGAGATGGATGAAGTCACCGCACGGGCAAAGGCAGCTGGTCGGCCACCATGGGTGGCCATAGAGAGGCAGCTCGGGCACAAGATCGGAATGTGCAATTACTACGCTAATCGACTGGCTTGTGAAGCAGCGGATAGGGCGATACAGATCCATGGAGGGGATGGGTATTCGAGACACTATCCCTTCGAGCATATCTGGAGGCATTTCAGACGCTATAGGATTACTGAAGGAAGTGAAGAGGTTCAAATTCGGAAGATTGCTGCTGACCTCTTCGGTTACAAATCTACCGGGGAAGAAGCAGCGCAGGACAAAGCCTCAAAACTTTAGTGAGCTAGATTTAAATGATGATAGATCTTTGTGTACAAGCTATTTGGCAGACAAATAGCTTGGGAGTGTTTTATCCCTTTCATCTTAACATATAGAGTTCAGATTATCATTTTTACTTTAGCCGGATCTATACTTAGGCCATTAAATTACAAAAACACATACTGAAGTAGGATGCAGACCCAGACCAATCAAGTGCTACGTGAAGCTATCCACACTTCTAAGTATTGGTGGTGTAATTCGCATTATTATTCTCAGTTGGCATCGTCTATTGAGACAGGGTTTGTATCAGTGCGAGAACTTATGACGAAGAAAAGTTTCTAGATCGATGTTGATGAAGCCGAGGCAATAACCTAGTGCTCGGTGTAATATGTGAATGAGAGGGAAGGGCTTTGTCTGCTGGGTTAAGAGCCTTGATGGTCTGGACGCTCGGCCAATGATATGTGCATGGATTTACTCGATAGTTGAGAAAATACTGCCCATTAAAAGCGCTCAGCATCACTGACCTTGTATTTAGGACTAAAAGAGAGCCGTGCCCGCTTAATGCGTCACAATTAAAGGTCAAGCATCCAACGACGTTCAACCCTACTCTGATCTAAACGTTATATTACTGCTGTAATTGAGGGAACATGAAGCTAGGGCTCGAAGGCAAGGTTGTTCTGGTTTCTGGTGGCTCTAGCGGTATCGGAAAAGCCATTGCCTCGGAGTTTGCCGGCGAAAGGGCCAGAGTAATGATCACAGCACGCCGAATTGGACCACTGGAAGAAACTGGCAAAGAACTTAATGAATTCGGTGGCAGGGCAAGCTATGTTGCGGCAGACATGACAAACGAGGATGATGTCAAAAAGGCAGTTGCAAAGACGCAGGAGGTATTCGGCTCCGTGCCAGATGTCGTTGTGTGCAACGTGCGGTCCTTGATCAAGATAGGATTCGACGAAGCTAGCGCAGATGACTTTAGGACCAGTTCCGAGCAGTGCGTCCTTAGTGTAGTCCACCTTGCAAAGGCAGTTCTTCCAACCTGGAAAGAGAAGAAATGGGGCAGGTTTATCAATTTGGGAAGTGTGTCGACGCTGGAGCCTCACAGGTGGCATCACATCGTTTTGGGAAACACCTTTCGGCTGTAGGTATATTCCCTATTTAAAAACAAACAGCGAAGAGCATCTCACTTATCGTTTATTCTTCTAGGGCTGCCGTTGGACTCATGCGCTCTCTTTCGAATGAATTTGCGTCTTTTGGTATTACTTTTAACACGATCGCCATTGGCCTCATCGACACTGGCGTGAGTGAGAAAATCGTGAGCGAAAGCGAAGAGATGAATCTACAGCAAGCAGAGCCTCAACCTCAAATATCAATGAAACGGCCTGGGAAGGTTGAAGAAATTGCGGCCCAAGTTGTATTTCTTGCTTCCGAAAGAGCTAGCTATGTATGTTCATCCAATACAGCCCTCTTTAGTATTAATCAGCTTCTGATATCGGTTAACTGAATTAGATCACTGGTCAAAACGTGGCTGTAGATGGAGGCTGGACACGTGGAGTTTAAGAACGATCTTTCACTTGAGACGGAACCATTGTTGTTTTGAACTTTAAACTCGAATTCTCTTGCGTACGTATTACAAGTTCTAGCAAAAGAAATGCTGAACATACTAACGAAGCATCTAACGTATCATCTCGCTGTGAATTCAGGGTGCCAGCTTCTCGCTAGTCGTGTGTAGGGAGTTTGACAGTAATGGGCCAGCTAGCTCTGATGACTTATTGATTCTTTTTTTTCCTAGGTAAAGGGCAAAAAAAAAACCCTGGGATGTTTGCCTGGTCGCAGCTTGTTACGAGGCCACGGCTACTTGAGCATCCCCTCGGCCCGCGGCTATCTAGACCTGTTGACGTCCAGGTGTAACTGCAACCCACCACTTTACAAATTGGGAAATTCATTGATCAACAAAAAGAGAATCAGATACATCACGCTACTGCTATAGATAATTCAATCGATTCAAAACCGTAGAAAGCTGGCCATACAGATAACCAATCTGTGGCACCAGGTATTCAGTCTCGCATGCTGTCGCTCAGAGATTAGGAAAGAAAATTCACAGAATTCAACTCTATTATTCTCACTTTTTTAATTTGTGCAAATTGACACCTGAGGGGATACAACAAGCCTCTAAGACTTTTCCATAGAGTCGAAGCTCAGGCCAAGCAGCTTCTGTGATGTCACACTGAGCCAGTAACAGGATTGTGGTAACCCATCCTTCCGCTATCAAAGAGTAGCTATTGGTCTGGGGTGCATTAGCTTGACCGGGAGTCATAGTCATTGCTGGCTAGGTATTCCCCAGACCGACTTGCCTCAATATAGGAATTCCACCCTGGTCTCGGGACACCGGAGAACAATAGCGCCGTATTCATGCAGTCCAATGTAGTCTCAGGTGCGGAGATGCGGGGAAATGCACCATTAAGGAGGCAAAGTGCTTGGCTGGTCGGGCTCGGAGACTTCTATTTCCGCTGAATTGCACATGTTCTGTCAACGGTCCCGGATTGACCACTCGATCTTGATACCCCTCCTGTGATTCCGTTCCATGCGGGCGCCCTTGGTAGCCAGTTGATAGCCATCACTTCCTTACACTTTGAAACTCTAGTCGCAGTGTTGTCCAAATGCCAGTAGAGAACAGGTCAGACAGACAGGCTGGTTCAGCCCAGATCAGCCGAAAACGCAATGCCCCATGGGACGGTCACAGCGGCGACCGCCTCGGAAAGCGACGGTCATCAAAGGCCTGTCTTTCGTGCCGTAGCCGCAAAGTGCGATGCGATGTCGTCAACGGAGGGGTTCCATGCAACAATTGCCGTCTAGATGAGCTTGAATGCGTGCTTAAGGAGTCGAACCGTGGCCGGAAGCCCGGGTCGGTCACTCGTCCAAGGGCTCCGGCTGCTGTCATGTCGCCTCAGCCATCCATACGAGTGGCGAGCGCCCAGGAGCCAGAGCGACACCAGCCGCGACAAACACGGCAACCTGAGCAACCGGAGTCGTCCGGGCAGTCTAATTCATCGCCTTGTGATCGATCTCTTGACAGCCAGGACGAGTCCCTTGCTTCCTTAGAAGCCCCAGGTATGTCAAGTAACTTCGATAATTGTTTTTGGGAATACTGCTAATGGGTCATTAGAAGAGCATGGCCAACTGCCCAACGAGGATGAGGGTTTGGACGATACTGGTATTCAAACTCCTCGACAAAGTCAGCACACGCGCCGCCAAGGATCAATTGATAGAACACTAACAAGCTTGGCCGCGCGAGACAGTCAAGGTGGGACACCGGCTCATACTGCTGATGTCCATCGAGGCGAGACACCATCCCGTCTTCCTTCTTATATTCGCCCCGTCCCTCGTCACCTTGACGCCAAGGACCTCGACTATCTGATAGATAAACGTTGTCTCGATATCCCGGATGTTGAGTTTCGGGACGAGCTTCTGCGAGTCTTCATCTCAATCGTGTACCCATTTATCCCAGCTATCGAGCTAGAGGACTTTATCGATTCTGTCTATCGCAGAAACAGTACCGACCCGGTTAGCCTATTGCTTTTCCAGTCAGTCATGTTTGTCAGTATTGCGTTTGTAGATTTTGAGTTTCTGCAAACAAGAGGTTATCCGAGCCGGAAGTTGGCACGGAAAGCTTTCTTTGACCGTGTCCGGATTCTATACGGGATCAACTACGAATCAGATCGGCTGGCTTTAGTCCAATCATTGCTCCTTATGACATACTGGTACGACTGTCCCGACGATGACCAGGATACCTGGTATTGGATGGGTATCGCTGTAACAAAGGCGCACTTGATTGGACTACACCGAAGTCCTGACCAACTGAATATCTCGCCGCAGGAAAAGCGGTTGCGACGTCGTATATGGTGGTGTTGCATCATGAGGGACCGGATGCTGGCACTCACCATTAGACAGCCGCCTAGAATTCGTGATAATGAGTACAGTGTCAGAGTTCTCAGTCTGGATGATTTTGACATTAGCCCACCCTCGTCTACTCTAGCGAAGCTGTTCAAAAACTCGAAATTCGCATGTCCAGATTTACAAGAGCAGAGAATTCTGGCGAAAATGTGCGTAGAACTGTCTAGGCTATGCCTGATCCTCGGGCGTCTTCTACGTGTCGTATATACTGTGATGGGCAGCTATCAAGGAGGCTCAGAGTATCTTCTGACAGGGGCTGCAGGTCCAAAGAGATCACAGGAACAAGAGAGAAGTCTAAAAAGGTGCGCTGCAGAGCTCGAGACTTGGAGAGAGCAGCAGGACGACAATTCTCGGTATGTTGTGGGGTCTCATGAGCCCCCGTTACACACAATGGAGAGCAGCGAGATACAGAAGTTGGCTCGCTTCCACCAAGCACAACTATATCTGATCTATTTAATTACCCTGGGAACCTTCCACAGACCTCAGCTATACTGCGGTACCTCAGACCGGAGCAGTAGCTTTCTTAATAAAGAGGCACCCAAAGATCATACCGTTGCAGACTTAACCAAACTGGGCTTCGACCTTCAACGCAACAATCAAATACGTTATCTGTCTACGATTGCCGTCCCAGCTTTCTTTTCGGTAACTGTTGTACATCTGCTTGATACCCGTTCAAACGATGAGGAAACTCGAAACCTTAGCCTCGGTCGCCTCTACCAATGTGTACACGTCCTTCAACAGTTGCAGGAAATGTACTCATCCGCCGATTATGCTATTCATTTCATCAATTCTATTCTTAGAAACAACAATAGTGGGCTTCAAGCTGCATCATTATTTATGAATGTCTCATTTGGCAAGGTAGAGGGAGAATGGAAGTCTCGAACGGAACCGAAGAGCATGGATATGGGACCAAGTAGGGTTGCTGTGGCATGTATGTACCCGAGCCCTAGTGCCTCTGGTAACCTCGACATGTCGTCAGCAGACCCAGAAGAAATGAATGCGGAGGGTTCTGTCTCTGGAACAGTGCGGCAGCAACCCACGCCCCTATCCAACACACTTGAAAGTTGGGCGAGCGCCGGGGGTGCAGAACCCTGCAGCATCCAGTCGCACCACGACTTTGCTGCCGGTGCATCCTTCACGGAGACTTGGTGCGGAGTTGATAACTTTCTCCCTGAACTTATGAGTTTTGAAGACGACGCTGGAGCTTTTCTTGCTGGGGACTTGTCAGTATCTCTCTCGTGAAGCTTCATGTATAAGGTATAATAATATTGGTTTTCTTGCCGTAATATGCTCTCGATGACTGAATAAAGTTTGATAAGATTGAACAATATTTGGCTTTGGTAGATTCCTTGGAGCTGGAATATCTTTGTCAACATTCGTTACATTGATCAGCCGAACCAGGTAGGCTTAGAGTGAGTAAACATCTACGACCTAGAGTTGTTGCATATCACGATCTAAAAACGTGAAATAGCAACACCAGTATAAATTTTGTTCAAAATGGTCAAGCATCTCAATATCTAGTAGCAGAAGAAAGAGCAGACTTTATAAGCTTTGTGACGGCAAAAGGCGCTCGGGTAGTAAGCTCAATATCCTAATAGTGACGCTTCACCTTCTTGTTCGCCGCCTGGTTCTTCTTGACATTGTTATTATGGACCTTTACCATATTGTCCAAATTATGCAAGTCTTTACGGCCACCGGCAACAACAGTCTTAATAAGCTTCGTGATCCCTAAGGGTGCTCGGGTATCAATATCGATTTCGTCGGTATACACGTCTCGGAGAATAAATCCAATATCATCGCCGTCACGCTCTTCCAGCATTTCGAAGCTGCGCTGCTCCAAATTATCCCTGCTACCGACAATCGGGTTCTTCAGATTCCTTGCAGCCATTTGAGTGCTCTCTCCGATAGTAGCCTCTCGTATCGCGATAGGTGCAGCTGCAGCTAGCTCACTAAGGTTGAGCAAAAGAATAGCTGAGACAGAAAGTCGGTTAAGGCAGACCATGATGAATAAAAATGATAAAGATGATGTATAAAAAATGAAGATGATGTAGAAATGAAAAGTATGAACCAGCAATACTTGTAAGACGAGATGTAAGACGAAGCGAAGGAGGCCAGCTCTGTGTCAAGGAATACAAGAAAGAAGCCTTTGATCATGGGTGAGCAAGAAGACAGCTTATTATACTTTAATATTGCCATACATGCTCGACTTGTTATCCACATCGGTCTCACTATCGGAAATGAGTTCCGGCTGACAAGGTGGCTTTGAATCTCGGCATAGCATTATCCACAAGAACGGCACTTATCTGCATTGGCTACAGGAGCAAACCCTGAAATAACTCGGCTCATGTCCTGCAGGATTGGGCTGCAAATATCATTCAAAAAGAAATGCTCGATAACTGCTATTTTTACATTGTCAAGTTTCAAAACCCATTTACCCCGGTTTGGTAACCTTGCCCGGGATCGCACATTGCTACTTAATCCGGTTCCATAAATGAACCCGTGGGCTGCAGGTGAATATCCTTGTCCGGCACGTACGCTGATGCGCGTATAACTGACAAGCAAGGGACGCGTTCTAGATCAACGCGTTAGTTCCATGGCGCCCCTTACTTGCTCGCAGAGCTTTTGCTTCTCGTCATATATGCCCGCTATGCTGGGGGAGTATACTGGCTCTTGCGTCCTGTACTGCAGTTCATGAATAACTCGGATTCACTATCTGAACCTTTTTTGGTCTGTACTTGCTCAGTCTCCTTGATAGCCACCATCATTGCCTTCTTCAGCTGCTTCTGCATCTCCCATATCATATCTTCACAGTCGCAATGTTTGAAGGGCTGTCGAGCAGTAGCGCTATGGGCAGTCTCGAGGTTCAACCCCTAGCTTACTGTAGAGGCAACCTTCAATTTTCAAGTAAGACCTCCAATCTGCGACATGCAGCGAACAAACTCGTAAAAAAAGTATACATGGCCGTCGTAGTAAACAGAGAATTTCAGTCATGGTTTCATCAGACATACTTGACATACTCCTGGGGGTCCTCCCTCACAATGTTAGTTATTACCAGATTAAGGAATTTCAAGGATAAAATACGGAAATTACAGCAGTAAGATTTTAGTACTACCGAACTAAAAGAGTGGAATCCAGCATCTATATTAATAACTAGATATTAATATTTATATCTGCTATATCTTGTTTTACCCTCTTTTGTCAAGTAAAGAAGAAAAAAATATAAACCCCCTTGCTTTCCTCCACCAGTACGTAGTAGAATATTACAAGGATCCAACTCTTAAAAATGCATTTCATTAAGACGTTTGTCTCTATTTTCGCTCTCCAAACCATCGCAGCAGCGCAGCTGAACGGCGAAGGTCTCGTTACCCGCAATGAGTACCAAATCGCTCGTCGTAACTACCTTGCCGCCCGCGACGAGTTTCTTACAACACGTGAGCTTTATCTCCGCCAAGGTGTAAGTCTAGAGTGAAATTTAGAGCTCTCATATATTGGTATTAATATGGACTCTAGACTCCTGGTAAATGTGAAAGAGTAAAAAAAGAACTACTCTGCGTACCTTCTGAACCTGCCAAGAAGCCCTGGTGGAGGCGACAAAAGAAGACACTTTGTCAGTGGCGTATGAACCCTGGCGATCTTTGTTACATATAGGTCTGAACAGGCCATATCCCAAAACGAAATATGTATAATCAGATCTATTATACCGGATATAGTTATTGCTATAATGCTGGATCGTTACATTCCTTCTCCAGTTTATGTAATACTTCACGAAATAGTAGTCGCTTCTAAAACTCCAGGTATAATCGCGCCAGAGTAAAATTATAGACATAATTATTTTAAGGTGAAGACCGCTGGGGTAATTGATTCCCTTTGCACGTGCTTCAATTCTATCCGTATCTACGTCTTAAAACTTGCCTAGAGATCAGCTTGCAAATGCACCCACGAGTTCTTATCATCCCGTGATAGCCCCGTGGGAACAACCTGTTCCAGCGTTAAGCCCATTGCTTGGAGCAAATTGGCGAAGAGTTGGGGCCCTAGGGCTCCTATTGACATGTAATTTCCCTCGTCTTTGTATGGACCATCTCTGAGAAAGCTAGTCATCCGAGTAATAATTGAGCGTGGGTATGAAACTCTGAGTGTTGCCGGACTAAGCCCTAGTCTCTCAAGAACCCCGGGCCGATAAGAGTCCAAAAGAACATCGGGCTCTTGAAGGAGAGTCTTAAGGCGCTGGAGGCAGCCTGGGATCTTCAGGTCCCAAGAGATGGACGACGTTCGTGAGACTAAAATGTTCGGGTTGGCTGAATCTGTTGAGCGATCTACAAGAAGAAAACTTGCCCCGTTGGAGGAGAGTAGCTGGCCACAGAACCGCCCTGTTTAGAGGTAGTCAGAGGAGGACTCAAACAGTCTGAGCCGGATTTCCTAATAGCATAGAATGTTAAGAACTAACTAGGAGCTAGTCCAGCGAGTTCTACAACCTGGAGACCATCAAGAGGAGGGTTTCCATGCATGAGGTCGGATATTGAGTTGAGTGGGAAGAGAGCAAAAGATGAGGCATTTATGAGAAAAAGAAAACATTCTTCACGATTCATTGGTTCATAGTTCTTTTTAGCTAAACCTACATCGAGATATTCTGAACACGCTTGACTTTGCCCGAGGGCAAACTCCAAGCGAATCGAGCGATCATCATGCCAACACTGAAACCTCATTTCAAGTAATAGAACAGCCAGATCCTATATTAGCCATAGTACTCAATGTTTCTTTTATCTTTGAAGGCTTTTTTGGGTAGTTGCTCGAAGCACATGAGATATGGAAGCCCGTTGATTTTATGAATGGCAGAGCCGAAATAGTGAGTGTCTTGGTCTGGTTATCTCTATGCGTGGACAATTCTGAGGATATGCGCTACCTACGAAAAATTTGTCAATTGAATTAAAGTTCTAAAATTGCACTTTCTCTATTGTTAAGTGCTCTCTTTGTCACCTTAATATGAGGTGCCACCATCTCAAATGCGTGGGGGACGCCGGGGTATACATGCAGCTCAGTTTGTATATCTTCAGCCATCAGCCTTGCGGCATAGCTCACAGTTTCATCCCGGAAAATATCTAGACCACCAACATCCAAGTAGGTTGATGGCAAGCCTACTAGGCTGGTTGCTCGAGCAGGCGCTGAGTAAGGAGACACACTGGCATCGGGATCTCCGGCCTTGTCCCCAAGAAGTGCAGTCCAGGCCGTGACGTTATCTTCCGTCTTCCAAAAAGCGAAGGGTTCCATCTTATCATTTGCGACCTGGTTTTGATCGTCCAGCATAGGATATATAAGAATCTGCTTTGCTAGGGGTGGCTGTAGGCCCAAATCCCGAGCCATTAAGACAACACCAGCGGCCAAAGCCCCGCCAGCACTTTCTCCGTATACTGCAATTCTGCTAGAGTCTACACTGTCTTGTTGGGTTAACCACAGAAGAGCAGTGTAGGCATCCTCAACCGGGACGGTATCTTTGTGCTCAGGAGCCAGGCGATAGTTGACACTGAAGATAGGGACGGATGTCTTGCTAACTAGATGTGCTAAGGGCTTTGCGTGTAGCTCGGCTGAACCGAGTATCATGCCTCCGCCGTGAAGGTGTAATACGGCTGGTCCGGGAGACGATGGAGCATCTTTCTTGTAGAAAGCTAGGACTGACATGATGTAGCCATCCGAGGCTTTCACGTGATGAACTTGTTGTTTTACGTCAGGGCAATCTTCCAGCTTCTGGAAAAAAGCAGCAATCCCTGCTTCGCGCGCCTTTCTCGCGGTTGGAATTTCGGACAAGGATAATTTATTTCTGCTCGAGAGAAGGGGAAGCAATGGCTTGACTGCCGCCGCATATTCAGGGTCAAATTGAAGTGCCATCGCGAACCTGTCGCTATTCAAATCATAGAAGAAGGGGGGCAATATGGAAGTATTTGCGTGCGGAGAAGACTGTGATGCCCTGATAAATATTGGTCAAAGCAAAATCTATGCTTCAAAGATAAATATCCACGAACTAGATGCGGAGTATGATGATCAATCTGACTGGGCAGAAAGTTGAACCGAAGGAAGTACTTCTCTAGCCGCAGTTGCCGAGGTGATTTCTAAATTGAATGCTTGGTATTCTAAGGTATCTGGAGATGAAATCGGCTTAAGCTTGGACCTAAATGCACTACCATGAAGCCCATGTAATCAAGATGGAAGAATTAGCCCGTAATGAAGGCTGACTCTAGAGTCTGTTCCCGCCTGTTTTCTTCTGCCGTAAATTCTTCACTCTCTGGAAGGCTGCATCCATTGCCTGCTTAGTCTTGTCGAAATATAGATGACCGAAGTCGCTACTTGCTTGACCACTTATGGATCGTGCTTGGATGCCATGACTGATGGTGGCCCCGCGCAGATATTGGAAGATGATCGCCACCTCCCAGTCCTTGCCTCCCCCATCCCTTGTCATATCGAACCCTACGATTTCTGCGTAGCGGTCTAGAAGTTCCCTTGGCTCCGGAATCCCGCTGGCACTTCGATTCTCTGGTTTATACGGTGACACTGCTGAGGACAAGGCCGACTTCCCGCTCTTTGTGTAATCAGAGAAGAATGGACTGATGTGAAATACGAGATCCATAAGTGGATGGCCAATTGTAGAAAGTTCCCAATCGAGGATGCAGATTACTCTTGGCTCCGTGGGATGAAGAATCTACCCAATACGCAAGCTCAGCCTCCTTTCTGGTTGGAAATCCAGACAATTGACTTACCAGATTGTCGAACTTGAAGTCTCCATGCACAATGGCATACCGCTCCCCAGGCAGGTTGGCCTTGATGTAGGCCAAGACTTCATCATATTTCTCATGAGCTCTGCCTAAGGATTTCCCGCTCTTGATATCTTTGACAGCAGCTTGCTGAGACTCAATGCGGCTCCAAGTGCTGCAGTGGCGATTATAGAAGTTGGCCTTCTTGCCATAGCTTTCTAGGCCAATTTCATCCGGATCTAGCGAGTGTAGCCAAGCAAGAGTCTCAATGGCAGAGAACCATCTGTGTTAATGTGTTTAGCTATGAGGTTCAGCTCATATTAGGATGGCAAACCATACGCTTTTCGTCTTTCATCTGGCGACAAATCCGCCATATCCGTATCCGTAATAATTCTTCCCTTAACAAATTCCATCACCTAACTGAAAATTAGTGACACGCTCTCTCAATGGCAAGGAAAATAGCTACATAAAACTGTGTTCCGATCACAGAGTTATCAAGGCAGATATCGTAGACCTTGGGAACAGGGAAGCCCTTGACTGAACCAAGTGCTTTGAGGACTTTGTACTCGCGATCAATACGATGCGCTACTGGGCTAATTGCCTGTCCAGGGGGCTTTTTTCGAAGAGCATATCTATTTCCACTTTCTTTTCGGTTAGCCAAGCTCCAAATATCTCATGGTGTTAACGGAAGGGCTTAGACATACGCTGCGTCATCTAGAAAATATGTTGGGTTGCTTTGACCGTAGCCAATCTTCTCCGTCGCAATTGGAAGTTTCAGATCGGGGATATTTCCGGTTTTGAGAAGATAGCGACCCAGCGATTTGTCGTCAAGATCATGGCGGGCCTTTGCCAAAGCTCCCACACCTGTGCTCATGTCTGCTAGAAATGTCAATGTTATGCGGATGCGGGTAGTATCAAAGCAAATTGATTCCATACACAATGATATATTTGAAATGCTGCCCAAAAGTATACTTCTGTTGTTTAACGCCCTCTTAAGCCAAGTACGACATAGCCGAGGCAAACAACTGCCTGGGTAAAGTCTGCATTTTTGGAGAACCTGACACTGAAAGCAGACGTTGGGTAGAACACTCACTTCTTGATAGTCCTTCTAATATATTGAATATGGGTGACAATTTGATCGGGGAATGTGTGTATAAGCATAAATGAGCTACATTCAAGGCTATAAATTGTTTCGCGCTTGATACATGCATAAACGCTTGTGTCGCTCTACTTTTGTGAAATAAATGGAATTGAGATTCTAGAAGCTCTATCTTGGCAAGAATCATGCTGACTGAAAAGAATTCTGGTTTTCGATGTCAGAAGATCGCCGTCTGAGCCTTTCAAAGTTGTCATCCTATAGACGTGTTTTCAATGGTTGTTCCAGAGTGGCACACCCACCTGCAGTGCATAACGTCCCGCTTTCTTTTGTCTTGACTTGAAATATGATATCATTTCCGTCCTTCCATGACTCGATTCGAAGCGTTTCACCAGGGGTGACAACTCCCACGAATCTCATCCTTATGCTCTTGACGGGACCATAGTTCAGAACAATTTGCTTAGTGGCGATGCCGAATGTACACAGTCCATGAAGGATGGGTTTGTTGTAGCCCCCAGCACTACTCGCTGCGGGATCTATATGGAGAGGATTTCTGTCCCCGTTCAGCCGGTACAGGGCCGCCTGGCCAACGGATGTCTTCTCTTCAATGATCACGTCTGGTTTCCGGCTTGGCGGAGAAGAGGACGACTTGGTGCTGCTGTGTTCGGATCGAGTCGTCTTTCCACCGAACCCGCCAGTGCCACGGAGGAAGAGTGTTAGCTCATTGTAGAAGATCTCGTCCCCAGTAGCTGCATCTTTCGTCAGGGTGCCAATAATCGCGATGCTTGCTTTGCCTTTATCGAGTATGTCGATCAGTCGGCATTCTGATATAAAAGTACCGGAAGTAGGGATGGGATATTTGCGGATTTCAAGCATGTGCTCTCCATGAAGCATGTTTTTGTAGTTGAAATTGGGTACGAGATCTTCCAACTTGAATGGCCGGGAGGCGGTAGTGCCCGGAATCACACCAAACGAAGGAAGCACATGAAAGTCAGGGTGCTTCTCAAACACTAACGGAAGTTGCGAAGGGGTACCTCCGAGTGATAAGTTGTATAGTAGAACTTCTTTGTCGGTAAAAGTCATACTAGAACGCTGTGCCGGTGCGCTCCGGGCTTTCGCAATCGCGTCTAGCCACTGCCGGCCGCTGGGAGGAGTGTCTCCGGATATTTTGATGTTTGCCAGGATGCGATCGCGAGAGTCAGAGATCATTTCTGGATTACTGGTCTTCCCAGGCGTGAAAGAGACAATCTCGGACCACTTGCCCAACACCATCTCTGGGGTTAGAGGAGTGTTCCGCGGGAAGTCATAGCCGTCGGATCGCTGGAATCTTGTTCTTGCCTGCCATCCACATCCAGCCTCGAATATCCGACCGGAAGCATCAGCCGGGACCTTGTCAGAGGACAGGAGAAGAACTATCGGTGCAACATAGTCTGGTTTCCGGGACTTGACAATCTCCTCGGGCAGAACCCCCTTGGTCAGATTTGTACCCGCAGACGGCGAAATGCAGTTGACAATGATGTTGTTTTTGCGTCCCTCAATAGCAAGTGCTTTGGAAAATCCTACAATGGCAGTTTTCTGTTCCAAGGTTAGTATTTGCCTTTCACTGACTTGGAAAGGGGTAGATGCTTTCACTTACAGCTGTGGCATAGTTGGCTTGCCCATAATTTCCATATGTTCCACTTGTGCTAGTTGTGTTTATGATGCGACCATAATTCTGCTTCCTCATGTAAGGGTAAGCCGCTTTCGCACACTTGTATGTTCCTCGGAGGTGGACGTCGTTAACAGCATCCCACATCTCATCAGTCATATTTTGGAAGGACTTGTCTAGGAGTATACCAGCGTTATTTATCAAGATATCCACCCTTCCAAATGAATCAATGGCTGTCTTGATGACTTCCTCTCCATTTTCGACTGAAGACTGATTTGGGACAGCGGTGCCTCCCGAGGCGCGGATCTCCTCGACGACGGTGTGGGGGTTCGCAAGGTCATTGACAACAACAGATGCCCCAAGTCTGGCCAGCCCTAAGCTGTATGCACGGCCCAAGCTATGATATCGATGTCAGCTTAAGAACCTTCCATCTGATTATGCCTCTTACCCAGCACCCCCGCCTGTCACGACGGCTACCCTTCCATCGAAGCGTATAGTCTCCCCTGGATCATTGGGAGGTAGACTTTGCGAACGTTTGAGAAGGCCCACCAAGTCGGCGGTCGTGTTCGGATATTCAGCGTTGGAGAAGTCATTAACATCTGTCCACTTGGCAAGAACTGCTCCAGGTGTAAGTGTTTCGTCAGACCTGAGAAGAGCCCCGGCTGAGCGCTCCCATCGAATTTTCGAGACATGCCCAGCCCCTGCCTCAATGACCGAACCGTTTTCAAAATTCGTGTCAGGGTGCACGAGAACGGCGACAATAGGCACGACCCAATCTGGCGTTAATTGATGAAGTAAGTCCGGAGGCATTACAGTTGCTGTCATCCGGATCGCCGCTACTGGGGCGATGATGTTTGTGAGGATGTTGTACTTTACACCCTCCTTGGCCAGGGTCTCACCAAGTCCAACCATGCCGGACTTGGCAGCAGAATAGTTGCACTGGCCAAAGTTCCCATATAAGCCTGCTGCTGATGAGGTCAAGATAATCCTTCCAAATTTTTGTTGTCGAAAATATGACCATGCTGCTTGGGTAGTTTTATAGACTCCTCGCATATGCACGGCTTGTACAGAGTCCCAATCGTCGTCGTTCATGTTTTTGAAACTAACATCACGGAGTATTCCTGCGTTATTGATGAGAATATCAATACGTCCGAAATTGGATATAGCTGTGTCAATTATCGATTTGCCGTTTTCGACGCTGTCGTAGTTGGCGACAGCGATGCCGCCATTGGTAATGATCTGACCGACTACGGCATCTGCTGCCTAAAGTAAAGACTGTCAGCTCGTTCATCAGAAGGTATATCAAAGCCATTGAATACCTTAACACTGATTCCTTTTCCTTGTAAAGAGCTTCCCAGATCATTCACAACGACTTTGGCACCCCTAGAGGCAAAGAACTCGGCATAAGCGCGGCCGAGCCCAGCCCCAGCCCCAGTCACCACCACAACCAGACCGTCGTAACGAAGACTCATGAGACAGTAGTGATGCTGCCCTGAAACTGAAAATAATTCCCTCGTTTGGATATGTGATGGTTTGTATAAATGATAAGGTAGGTAGTTGGATACTGAGGTAATGTCAAATAACAATTACGAGCCAAGGCCCTTTGATAGCATGAGACAAATTGCTCACTCTGTGCGTTCTATCTACTGTATATACCGAGGTTCACATAGTAGAACCTGATACTAGTGTCGAGACATATCCCACTTTCTGAGTTTTGTATTGCTGGGATGTGTTCGATATTGGCCGAGGCAACCCATAAGAGGTCGGGTAGCCGGTAATTCGCCAAACTCAAAGAACGGGAAGTGCTGGCGAACGCATTCGGAAAGACACAAGATCCGCTTTACCAGGATCATCTAGCCCTTATATTGCCTAAAACTAGAATCATTGTCTCCTTGAAACTGAACAGATTGATCCTTCATGGCGCCGTGAGAGGAAAGGTAGTTAGCTCTTATTGAAATTTTGAACATCAAGCCCGGGCCTGTTCTTCTTTACATAGTCATGTCTTTGCTACGTTATGATCCAGAGTTTTATGAGGAGGCAGCGGCGGCGATGAACGCCCAATTGCCTGTATTTCCTGTGGGTGACGTGGAGAGCCGCAGAACCCGTATCGAAGAATTCATCCGTGGAGCAGGTGGATTGCCGCCTATTCCCGAAAATGTGACGAAGCAGGTTCATCACGCTCAAGCGAAGGATGGACATCAGGTTCAGATTTTACACTTCCGACGGACGAATGTAGCTTCAGCCCCAGGGCCGGCTATTGTCCACATACATGGTGGGGGATATACCTGCTCGAACGCAGGAGACTACTCCCCAGCACTTGGATCCTACGTGTCCGAAACCGGTGTTCCTATGTTGTCGATAGACTACCGTCTCGCCCCAGAACATCGGTTTCCAGTGCCTCTGGAAGATTGCTGGTCTGCGCTGCTATGGATCCAAGCTCATGCTGCCAAGCTCAACATAGATCCAAACCGTCTTGCAATTATGGGCGAAAGCGCCGGTGGCGGTCTGGCTGCGGCCATTGCTATCCTAGCGAGAGACAGAAAGATGGATCCCCCCTTGGCCAAGCAGATCCTCATATACCCAATGCTGGACGACCGAACAGTAACTGACCACACGGGAGGTCTTGCTGTGTTCGGCATTGAGGATGTCCTGACTGGGTGGGCTGCCTACCTAGGTGATATATACAACACCGACAAGGTAACTCCTTATGCAGCACCAGGTCGTTTACAAGATGTCACAGGCCTTCCACCTCTATATCTAGACTGCGGTGGCTTGGATATGTTCGCTCGCGAGAATGTCTCCTACGCAAATCGATTTATAGAGGCCAATATACCTCTCGACCTACATATATATGAGGGTGTGCCGCACGCCTTCCAACGGTTTGCACCTCGTTGTCAAGTTGTGAAACGGGCGATTGCGAATCGCTTGGCAGCATGCAAGAGTTTATAGACTATGCACTTTGAGAGCGCACTGGAAGCTCA
The DNA here is from genome assembly GCA_902006505.2 of Clonostachys byssicola. Taxonomy (NCBI): domain Eukaryota; kingdom Fungi; phylum Ascomycota; class Sordariomycetes; order Hypocreales; family Bionectriaceae; genus Clonostachys; species Clonostachys byssicola. Next base: position 236,324 of record CABFNO020001538.1, on the reverse strand, counting down.
GGGGACATGTAGATCGCAAGGAAAGCAATAAAACTATATTGACACATGATGGGGGATGTTTTTACGCAGTAATTGAAGTATCCGACAATATGCTTCTTTCCTTTTCCAACGTTTAAGGCGTATCCTCAACCATATACACTAGTTTTTCGCCCCGGATCTTACCAGCCTCTAAATCTAGCAACCCTTGAATGACTCCTTCTAGTCCACCCTGCTCTACACGGCACTTGTGCGGACGTAGGTGTCCCTATTAAACGTTAGCAATTCCTCAAAACTAGTCTTGCAAATCTTAATTGGATACCGCAACTAACCTTGGCTAAGAGATATTCCGTAAGGCGATAAAAGGTTTTGCCGAACTCATAGTCTTCCAGTTGAGCCTCCATTTCTTGACTACCAAATTTGAACGGCTTGCCAAAGATCGTATGGAAAACTGTCGTAGTAGATGAAACATCTTGCCGAGGACTTTTGATTGGTAATAGATTGCTATAGATAGGCTTAAGGGATGATAGGCTGGTGAGAGCTTCGGCACAGGTACGAGCGGAATCAGTCTTGCTGATAGTATCCCATGCAAATATAAGACGGTTATCCGTGTATTGGCGGATTCTCGCACCTGCGTCGTTGTCGGAGTAATCAACTGCAAAATCTGCACCCAAGTCCTTAACATACTCGAAATGACGCGGCGAGCATGCAGTTATTAGATTATAGCCAGAGCTAGATATGTGTTAGAAACCCCCTCCTTCTTTTGGAATCTACGGACGGACCGCTTACAGTTTCGCATATTGGATCCCTAATGCTCCAGTTGAGGTCCCTCCTCCATATATCAACACTGAAATACCCCTGGGGTTTTTTTTACCTTCTAGGCCAGGTAAGTCAAGCTTCAAACCCTTTTGGTAGAGTCCTTGGCCAACTGTGCCAGCTCCTAAGCCAATGGTGGCGGCCTGTGCGAAGGTCAAGGATTCAGGCATTCTCATTTGGAGATCCCCGATGACACATGCCAGCTCTGCAAAAACGCCGTCGTCCGCGTTGACGAGGTTTGCACCGTGAGCAGAGCCAAATATCCTGTCACCTGGTTTCCATTTGTGTCCTACGCCAGACCCAACAGACTCCACGACTCCAGAATAATCGCATCCTAGAATGCAATCATCTTTGGCACGTCTGCCCTTAATGTGCCTCCAATCTGTTGGGTTGAGAGCCACGGCGACTGGGCGGACCAGTAGACAATCTTCCCGGAGTTTTGGTAATTCTCGTGACCGGCTCAGGACGGCCTTCGAACCTCTGATGACTACTGCTTTCATGACCAAATAATGATATTGGCGAAGATTTTAAGTTAGTTTGAATGTGACCATAGAGACCTTGACAGAAAGGATGCTACTATTTAGATCCCCTTGGTACACAAGCTCTCTTTGCCAGCATTCATAAAGTCTATGGAGAGGAGCTCGCCCAAGGCAACGTTTTTCGGGTTTCAATCCGGTTTGCCACCAGAATACTGCGATTAACTCATCGTGATGATCGAATTTAGTAACCTGGAAGTGAGGGGCAGCGTAACCATCGGCCCTCGGCTATTCTCACCCCACGTTGCATTTGGGTTCTCACCGCGTCAAGGATTTGATCAGTCTAGTTCAACTATGAGCTTTTTTTTCGTGCGAAATTGAGTCCATTGGACATTTGTTGAAAAGAAAAGAGACTGTTATCGAAGTTAATAAGCTTGTCTCAAGCCCCTAATTGTGGACTGAGGAATCTTTCTGTATTAATATTGAGACCATCAACATGAAATCCTCTGATTATTCGGTAGCCGTACCATTTTCAGAACCTCCCTGGCTCACGGGTCTGCCATCTCCATACTACAAAGATTCGCATAAGAAATGGCAAAAAGCATGTCGCGAGTTTATATCAGAGCATCTTACCCCCTATGCACTCGAATGGGAGACGCAGGGAAACGTGCCTGAATATGTTTTTGAGCTCTTCTCAAAGCACAACATGCTGATTCCCAATCTGCCTGCTCCGTTACCCATCGACATGCTTAAAAGTCTAGGGATCACGGAGCTACTTGGCGGACTGCGGATCGAAGATTTTGATTACATGCATTTCTCCATCTACATCAGTGAGATGCGGAAGGTGGGCATTGGTGGGCCAACATCGTCACTGTCCACGGGAATGGCCTACGGTATGCCGCCTATTATCACCTATGGCAGCCAGGAACTGCAACGGCGCTTGCTCCCGGATCTTATAATGGGAAAGAAAAGGATTTGTATTGCGATAACAGAGCCTGATGCAGGCAGTGATGTTGCCAATATTACCACAACAGCGACAAAAACAACGTGCGGCAAGTTTTATCTCGTCAATGGCCAGAAGAAATGGCGAGTCTCTCTTGATATTATAACATAACTCATATCTACCATGACTAATTCTATGCAACATAGGATCACAAATGGCGTCTGGTGCCATTATGCTACCATGGCTGTTCGAACAGGGTGTCCAGGAGCAGCTGGAATCTCTCTTCTGGTAGTGCCTCTGTTGGACCAACCTGGTGTAGATCTTCGTAGGATGAAGACTTCTGGAGGAACCGCAAGCGGGACAACATTTATCGATTTAGAGGACATGAAGGTCCCTGTTGAAAACCTTATTGGTTCGGTATGTTTCATTCCTCCCGTTTTCTTATCGTATGTTCTGATTAATAATAATGTTGACGCTCTCGGGTTAAAGGAAGGTCAAGGCATGAAAATGATTACTCGGAACTTCAACCACGAGAGATTGGCTATCGTCATTGGCATAGTTTCTTCAGCCAGGGCAGCTTTATCAGCGGCGTTTAGCTATGTATCAAAGCGCGAGGCTTTTGGCAGCACCCTTATGGAGCAGCCCGTTGTTCGCAATCGCCTGGCGAGGGCTGGAGCTGAGCTGGAGTCTCTTTCTGCATGGGCTGATCAATTAGTTTACCAAATAGCGAATCTCGAGGGTCAAGAAGCACGCCAGCAGTTGGGAGGTTTTGTAGCTCTCGCAAAAGCAAAGGCAGGCCTCGTCCTTGACGAGTGTGCGAGGTGCGCTGTCCTGTTGTTTGGAGGCAACGGATATACTCGCACGGGCCAGGGCGAGCTTGTGGAGAAGATATATCGTGAGATTCCCGGGGCACGCATACCTGGTGGCAGTGAAGACGTCATGTTTGACCTAGCTGTGCGTCAGTTACTCAAGACTTATCGTGCCAAATCGGAGGCTTTGAAGACGGATAGAGCCAAAATTTGACCAATTCCGTACCAGATAGAGATTTTTATATTATTTCATGGACTTGAAGCTACGTCAAATGACTGCCTTGTCTAGCCTACGCCTGCCGAGCTACAACCTCCATGCCAGCCGTCCCCAATTTCCCTTGCGATGGCTAATCTAGGAACTTGCATGATGCTGTTCTAGAAGCTTCCACATTGGCACAAAAAGGTCCGAGAATGTTGCAGACCGCTGTTCAGGATTGAACGTCGGTTAATGAGATGATCATAGGATGTTTACACCCACCACCATCGACGACTGTGTTAAAAGCTTCGACTTTCTTTGCACGCAATAACAAACGCTGCATTATAGCTTGATTACTTAGTATCTGCAGTTATGCAAATAGCCTGAAGTCGTTGGAAACATATAACGTGTCCAAGCCTTCCTCTTTGTACGATACATTTCCTCAACTCATTCTTGATGACATTTTCGACAGCCCATACGGTTATCAGCAAAATATCCAAGCTAGTAGTTGTGCCGAACAGATTTCGGGCGTTGAAGGAGAGGCCGAAAGCATGGGGTTTTCAAGCCAAGCATGTAGCGCATTAACTCGACTATAAAAGTTCAGGGTTACAATTTGGGAGTGATAACCGAGGTCACCTGAAACTCCATCGATCATTTACCCTAATGCTACGCAAGCCGTATATTATCCGGATCAACATGTAGGGCCTCTCCTTGCCGAGCAGCATTAGGAGTTTTGTGAATTCAAAAACCTTACTTGGTCTCGAAGGCTATTGAATATTCATCACCAAGTCCTGAGAGGGAAGCTTCTTGTGTCACTTGCTTAGTAGCTGCATACATCATGCGTTCTTTGATCGAAGAATGGTGGCGGCAGTCCACTCTCAGCTCATGGCTGATCATGTTATCAGGCCTGGTAAGCTAATCTCGTCGCCATCCATAAGCACCGGCGAGGTTCACTCATCTTCATCTGAATCTGTTTTGACTGGAATATGGTCCCTCGCTGACACCTTCAACATTCAGAGCTTGAGTTATATAGCAGGATTCGCCGTGTATAACGTATTTTTCCACCCGCTCCGAAAATACCCTGGTCCCAAGCTATGGAGTGCTTCCCATATACCCTTCACAATCATGTGGATGTCTGGCACCGGCCATAAGAAGATGCTCGAACTGCACGAGAAATATGGCGACATTGTACGAATAGCCCCGAATCAACTCAGTTTCGGGTATCCTGAAGCCTGGGAAGGAATGATGGGCCATAGGAAGCGGGGACAGGATGAAAATGGGAAAGATCCTGACTTCTGGAGAGGAGACGACAACCTGACGCTTGTCGGCTCTGATCGCGAAAGACATGGCCGATTACGAAAAATCCTCTCCCATGGATTCTCTGCTCAGGCAATGATGGAACAACAACCCATTTTTCAACGGTACGCCTCTCTTCTTATCCAGAGGCTCAAGGCAGCTTCTGAAGACGGCAAACCTTTGGAAATTACGTCCTGGTATAACTGGACTACGTTTGATATGGCTGGAGATCTAATATTCGGCGAACCATTCGGATGCCTCGAGAAAGCACAGTATCATCCATGGGTAAAACTAATATTCATGCACATCAAGGGAATAGCTATCTCTACGGCTGTGATAAGATTCCCATTTGGTAGCAGCTTGATTGGGCTCTTTACGCCAAAGAGCGTGGCTAGGGACATTGAAACGCACTCCGAATTTACAAAGGCTCAGGTTGCGAAGCGTATGGCTTACCGAAATCCGAGGCCAGATTTCATGGAGTCAATGATAAAGGCGCATAATAAGGATGTGAGTAATACGAGTACAGTATCCGACTTTGAAGTGCTGATTTCAGTAGCAAGCTTCGTATAAAGAGGTTTTGGCGAACGCGCATAACTTGATCGTCGGTAGCTCTGAGACGACCGCAACAACTTTGGCTGGCGCGACCTACCTTTTGGCGTCTCACAAAGAGGTTCTTCTCAAACTGCAGGAGGAACTTAGTCGGCACTTCAGCAGCGAAGATGAGATTGATCTGATAAGTGTTCAAAAGCTAGAGTACATGTTCGCAGTGCTCCATGAGGCGCTTCGAATCTATCCACCTGTACCTGCTGCAATCCCACGAAAAACACCAGCTGAAGGCTCGACGATCGGAAATGAATACGTGCCCCCAAACGTATATTAGTTCTTCCTTTAATTGACAGAGACAAGGCTAATAAATCACAATATAGACCATTCTGGGAATTTGGCAGTGGCCATTGAATCATAACCCCAAATTTTTCAAAGATCCCGATTCATTTGTGCCGGAAAGATGGCTTGGCGACCCTAGATACGACAGTGACAAGAAGGGGGCATTCCAACCATTCTCTGTCGGTCCTCGGAACTGTATTGGCAAAAAGTAAGTGTTCTGCTCCGCGTTAGAAAGTCATTTCGTAACTAACTGCATTGCTGTCTCGCCTATGCTGAGATGAGGCTCATTTTAGCCAAGATGATATGGAGTTTTGATATAGAGCTTGACCCCCGCAGTGAAGACTGGCTGGAGAAGAATATACTCTATTTCCTTTGGGATAAACCAGAGCTCTATGTTCGACTTATACCAAGGACAAGAGATCAGCTTGGAGAAGGAGAGCCTGTTGCCACATGATCACGGGTGTCAGCAATGAAAGTCCAAGCAGGTTGGCTGCACAGTATTGGGCATGGAGAGAGAGCAAAAGGATAATCTTAGGTTTCAGCCATCTTATTATGCGTCCCATATTTCAAAATCCAAGTGCCAGTCCGTCTATGTTTCGAAGCTCTATCTTCTATGTTATTGCTCCTAATCAATGGACGTAGGCGCGAGTTGATAGCTGACGAATTACCGAGGGTATTTTGCAAAAGAAGTTGGACACGTGAACAAAGAGAGGCTCGACAAAATCACATTTTGCTGTAATATGAGCGAGACAAATAGGCCTTGCTTCATACATTGAATTAGTGGTACCACTCAATCGCTATCATCGGAATCTTGGAGAGATGCACACTCACGTGCTATCATTTCAAAAATTCTGTAATGCGGAGGGCTTGATTCCTCGATCCGAGGTTAACGAGCAACATTGAACAGAATCAGATAATTAGCAGTAAAAGATTAAATTGCTCAATTAAAGATAGTCTACGAGCCTCTTCTGCCAATATTGGGTTCCGAATTCCTCAACCATGATATCAGCGAACCACATTTGCGAACCATCCAAATCAAACTATCAGCAACAGATCAACCTACAGCTCGATATGAAGTATGGGAAAGTCGCAGTCTTCACCAAACCAAGTGATCCAATAAGAATCATCGAGGAAGAAATCCAGCCGCCGGAGCGTGACGAGATCCTAGTCCGTGTATTGATCGCCGGGATTTGCGGTAGCGACGTGCACAGGTTGAAGGGCGATATTCCTATCAAGTCTACGAGTGTTGCATTCGGACATGAAGCAGTCGGAATAATTGAAAGTCTCGGGGAACAAGTTAACGCTGATAGTCTTGGTGTCCCATTGAATCAAGGAGACACTGTTTACTGGATGCCATTGACTCCCTGCGGCGATTGCGTGGACTGTGGCTTGTCCAATCCCTTACGATGCAAGAATGTGAACTGGCCAACTCCGGCTGGCAAGCCAAATGGGGCTTGTTTTAGACAATACGCAACTCTGAGCTCTAGATGCGTATATATACGAGTACCTCCAGCTGTTGCCCCTGAAGACGTCATTACCTTTGGTTGTGGGATGCCGACGGCCTTGAGAGGCCTAAAGCAGATGGGAGATATTCCCCCAAACACCGAAGTGGTTGTACAGGGCTCAGGGCCTGTAGGTTTAGCATGTACGTTGCTGTTGAGCCTTGCTGGTGCCCGTTCAATCATCGTCATTGGAGATCCCGCACATCGCCTTGAGGCGGCCACCTTGCTCGGAGCAACGCACACCGTATCTCTCACCAACACTACACCAGAATCCAGATCAAGACTAGTCAATGATCTCACAGAAGGCCGCGGAGCGGGTATAGTTGTGGAAGCGGCCGGAACAGCTGCTGCGTTTCCCGAGGGCCTTGACCTGCTAGGGATGGATGGGAACTATTTGGTTCTTGGCTTATATTCTGGAAGTACTAAGGTCCTAATAGACCCTGTGCGCATAAATAATTATAATCTTCACATCATCGGCAGCCTGGGCCTCGATGTCGACAGTTACAAACAAACAGTGGACATTGCATCGGAGCATGGTAAACGACTGCGATTCTCGCGTTTGATAACTCATCGCTTCAAGTTAGATCAACTACAGGAGGCCCTCAATCTTGTAGGGCTTGGGATACCTATTAAAGCTGTGGTGGTGCCGAATTGAGGAGCGTCCTGTATCTTCGCCTTGAACTATATTATAAACTCGGAGATTACGTCTCGCCAAGCAATGTTGTGAATTTATTGGAGCATGACTCTCACTCTTGAATCATCAAAAGCCTAATCAGAGTTTGAGAATGTGTCTAGTGATCAAAGATCAAGAATATATTTAGAACCGTAGTCTTTCTGCAGAAGAAATAGCTGAGCTAAATCGTTGTGTAAGTCAAGTAGTCGATGTTTGACGAAAAGCAATCTTGTCGCATCTAACGAGTTGACAACACCTTGATTTATCAAATGTATATCATGAACCTCTCTCTAATACAATCCTTCCCAAGCGGAAACATCGAATCCAGCCTTCTTCAATCCCTTCAGGCTTGTAGATACGAGACTCTTGCTACTGACGACGTCCGGTGGCTGATCGTAATCCCAATATCGCGCCTCGGCTTGAGGCTTGACCCATTCATACACTTTTGCAATTGGCATTGTTGCGCCTTTCTTTTCAGGAAATTGCTTCTCCCAAATAGCGACATGTTCAAGGTCTTTGAAATAGTTGATATTCTCACATGTGTAGACGAAATTTTTAGACCAATCATCCGGCTTTCGTCCTATTGTTAAAAAGTCAATCTACGATCGTCGTGATTTCATTAAAAATAAATAAGGCTTACCAATATGAATTACCGCATTCGGGGCATCAACAGAGAGAAGTTGTCCATCTTTCCACTTATGAGTAATAGGCTCCCAGCAACAGGGACACAGTGACTTGACTGTCATCTCTTTGCCAGGGAAAAGCTTGTGAGCGGCGGCAGCTTCTCCCCCACATCCGAGGTTATACTTCCTGCCATCGTCCAGAGTGCCTTCGTGGCGAGTGGGCACATAACTGAAAGGAGGCATCTTCATTAAGCTTAGTTCAGTCCCTGGTGTGACCATGACCTGAACTCCAATGTGTAGTTGATCAATTGAGTGCCACAGAATTTCCTGAGAAAATCCGAGCTCCTGCTGGATGGTGTGGATATTGGGGCCATTTTGATTATCCATGAAGTATTGGATGATGAATCTTCGCAATTTCTTACTTTCAGGGGTCAAGTCGTATGGCTCAGAAGCGCATCCGGGAAAGGCGCCATACTCAGTCGTCCAGGTATGCATGATGATAAAATATTCCTATGGCAACTTTGACATATTTAGAAACTAGAGGTTTGTATATCATCAAATTCTCTACCTTTTTTACTTACGTGAGCTGTATCATAAGAATTTTTGAATGGGAGATGGGGAAATAATTTGGTACTTGACTTGTGTCCATAGTCGAAATACTTCGGGGAGAATTGAATATATTGTTGCTTCTTGTTTCAATATCATTATTGGTGAAGCCTCGGGCCGCGCCTTGTTAAGAGAGCTGTTGTTTACCGTTCGAACAGAGAGTGAATTTTTGGCTCGGCTATTGTAGAACAGGATTTGATAGCCGAGCCAAACTCCCTATTTTCATCTCCCAAGAATCCGACAACGAAAAGATATCGTACGGATTACGTATTAAGAGAGATTGCTTAGATTTGAATTATATTTGAATCTTGCCAAACTTTCCGGAGTGAGCAACATCTTTCTTTGCAAGCATACGTTAAAATTATCTTATCCTTTCACCCAAACTTATGCCCAACATCTTTCAAATCATGAACACAATCAAGTAACCACAAACCACAGTAGTTAATCAAGTTAATAGCCACTGTATTGTTCTGAAATTGATCCATCTTGACATCCAGGATGCCCTCTGCGTCTACTAAACATACAGCGTGGCGAGACAGTTTACCGGCGTGGTGCGGAACAATGATAACACGATGACTCAAATCCAGTCCTGTATTTTGAGCTTTTGACTCATGAAATATTCATGAACAGCCTCTCCCCGTACTCAGAGTGTATAAAGAAAACCCCGCTGGCCTTCCAGCACTAAGTCTGTCTCTCTTTGAAGCCGATTGAGTCGCCGGAAATACAGGTTCAACAGACAACAAATGACAATTACCGTTGTAGAGCTACAAAGTACCACAATTGTCCCCGGCGTATATGTCGGTGAATCTTGTGAACGAAATACTGTAGATCCAATAATCCCTCCCACGGCGCCTAGTGACAGTTGCACACCAGAGCTGACACTTCTCTTGGCTCGAGTTGGCGCGTTGTTCTGCCCATAGACGACAATCATAGGCCCACTGACAACCGAGGCGCCAAGGCAAAAGAACAAGCCCAGATACTGAGAACCGGTGTTGGGGCCCCAGCGTGTCAGAGTAATACCGAGAATCACGTTGAGGTGTAAGAAGATGATGAAGGGTGATCTGATGTGGCAGCGATCAGATATAGACGACACGGTGACTGCGAGAATGAAACCGTAGAAATATGGTGGTGTCGACAGAAGTTGGCTAATGGCACCGCTGAAGCCCATCTTGCCATTCAAAATCAATGGTATGAAGTATGCCAGGCCATAGGTAGTGGCAACATTCAGCATGTAGAGTATTCCAAAGACCCAAATCTGCCAATCGCAAAGGATTCTCAGACCTAGTGAGAAGGTGAACTCCTCTTCTTCGCGTTCCTCTCGATCTTGGGCAATTAATCTCACCGCGATATCGCGCTGCTCTTCCGAAAGGAATCTAGACTTGCTCGGGTACTCGTCAATCGCAAAGAATGCGCAAAAAGCCGCAAGGATTGTAATCGCCCCTTCAAGGATGAAAATATAACGCCATCCGGAGTAGTTTGGAGTGCTGATACGCGAAAATGCCCAGGCCAAAACTCCAGAAAGGGCAGATATCAGTGAAGCCCCGGATGAGATGGCGGTCATTCGCTTCCCAAAGTAATAACGAGGGTACCAGGAGCTGGCAACTACGATGATCGTAGGAAAGACGCTATATGGGATTGTGGGTTAGCAATGACAGAGTCGGTAAACTGAAATAGATGGCATGATTTGGTACACACCCAGCTTCACAGATGCCAAGCAAGGCGCGCACAGCGACGAGGCCACCGAAATTACGGACCAAACCCGCCGCCAGTGTAAGGATACCAAAAGCGAGCGAAAGGAATGTAAGCCAATACCGAACTGAAGTTTTCGAAAGAATATAGTTGCTTGGAAGTACGAATAGAGCATACCCGGGGAAGAAGACGAGGAGGGCAGTTGAATAGCCGTAGCTGTCAAACCGCAACTCTGATCCCATTCCAACTACCATGGCGAGGCCCATGTTCGTTCGGTCAATGAAGCAGAATGCGAGAATAACGGTCATTATTGGTAGAACAACAAGATCCATCTTCCTAATAGTCTTCGCTAAGCGATGCGGATCAATGACAGGGCCATCAGCACTCTCAAGCTCAAGTTCCCCATACTCTTTATGTTCGACCGGCAGCGGTGGTTTGTCTGCTTTCTGGGACGGGGCAGGCGGTTCTAAAGCGGGGGTTCCATCACTGGAAATAGGCATGACTGGAGTGGGCATATCCAACTATTGAAATTCAACCTTGATGGTTGATGCTCAGCTCATTGAGTGACCCAGCGGCGTTCCACGACGATCGACCGGGTTCAATTTATATAATATCAAATCTGTCTCCCAGCTGCTTCCACCCCAAATGATCCCACGAACAAGCTAGATCTAGTCCAGATCTCTGGGGAAGCGGGGTACACATGACTGTCCCCACGTTTGTAAATGCTTGCCTAAGGCTGTGTCCTATCTATAGGAATAGTAACCGAGGTATTTGAGCAATAGGTCAAACCCGTCAGTTTACAAGTGACTATTTCTCATGCCGAGGAGATACCATCAAAAGTACCGATCGTTTTTAAATCTCAACAACTATGATATAAGCACACATTCCCCTCGTGGCACTCTCATATTGTTGGAAATTCATCAATATTTCCAGGGCATGAAGGCTTAATGAAGGAGACTATATCTTTCTATCTGCATACCTTGCTAAACGTTCCAAACAGTTAGATAACATGCAGAACATGTAGGATGAAAACCATATTTATGCATAGTTCAAAGTCTAGCAGAAAGCTCTCCCTTGTAGCCTTAGCACGGGCGGCAGCTAATCAAAAGGACACTACGACAGAGAAGAGCAGTCGTGGATATGGACATAAAAACGACAGTAAGATATCATTTGTCGGTTTGTTGACAGCCTATCCACAAGCACAACAAACTATAAGCGACTAGCTATCTACCAGGTCTTAACAAGCCACCTCAACGTCACTTGAATCGCTTTGTAAACAGACTTGCAGTCATAACCCAGTGTAATGACGAAGAATATTTCCTGTTCCTTTCTTTGGTCTCTCCATAAACATAAACAGCCACCTATGGTGCGGCATCGTCACGTCTTCGAATCGAAATCAACCTCTTAGGATCTGGCAAGGACTAATGGGGAGATGTTAGTTTTCATTTTCACTCCTATCATAGGCTATGTTAGAGGAACATACCTGAGCACCCATCTCCAGGTTCGGGTATCGTTCTGTTACCCCATCAGGCAACCTGATATCATAGTGCAGCAAAATCGTTGCCATGATCATTTTGATCTCGTTAGCAGCAAAGAACCGACCTGGGCATGCATGTTTGCCATAGCCAAACGTGAGGCTGGAGGCACTGACACTGACAAACTGGCTATTAGCCACGGTTTCGGCAGCCTTGGCTCCTGACTCTGCCTTGGACTTAGACTGGCGAAGTTTATAAAAGCGTAATGCATCAAACACTTCAGGGTCCGGGAAGATCGATGGGTCACCTGAAACTCCGGCTGCTGGAATCTCGATGATGATGCCTGCCGGGATAGTCGTGCCGTTGGATAAGGTGAATGGTTTCAAGACTTTGCGCTGGAAGGAGGCTTTACTATGATGTCAATACATCAAAGCATCAGACGGCCCATCATGCGGGGAGCTTTTACTTACTGGTGCTAATTGGGTAATAGCGTAGCACTTCCCGAAGGAAGCTATCGAGCTTCTTCATATTTTGCATTGCTAGGCTAGTAAAAATCCCGTCACTTCCAGCAAGGGCCTGCTCGACATCTTCTCTAAGCATAGGGGCGATCTCGGGCATCGCAGCGAGTGTGTACAGTCTAGTCCGTGATGTTAGCTTGGGATGTGATGCTCAAATTCGAGGGGCTTACATACGAATTTGTTGTGGTCATAGTCGTAGTGTGGATAGCAGCGAATGAAACACCCAACTGGTTGAATGCAAGCTCTTTGTCATCTTTGACACCGAATTTCTCTTGGGAGTTCATGATCCACTGGAGCATGTCGTCTGGTTTCTTGTATCCTGGCAATTTCTCTGCCTCCCGACGAGCGGTGACCACTGGACGCAGGAACTCGTCTGCTTCCTTGACGCGCCGATGAACTTTCCTCACCGGTGGTATAATCGGCCCTAGAATTGGTCGTAGCCAGACAGGTAGAAATGCCACAACATGCACTGCAATCATGAGGTCAATTGTATAGTTGATGGCTGCATCGAGATAGCCCTCATCCCGGCAGAGCTCTGGCCCCACGAAGATTCGACCAGAGGCCATGGCCACGATACGCAGCAGCTTGCTGTTCAAGTTGATGTCGGTCCATGTAGAAGATTGCGGTAGCTCCAGTCTCATGGAATCTACCACTTCGCTGTGAATTTCCGGGTTGAGTCGTGCTTAAGATCGAAAAAAAGTTAGAGGCGCTCGAATTTACCAGGAATGGAGGATGGATGCCGTACGTAATGCAGGAGTCAGGGAAGTTTTCACAGTCTCGGTAACATGTGGTAGGTCGGCTTTTACGCCCGTGTATTTGCTTTGAAGGCTCTATTGAAGGCATTAGTGAAGTGGGTGACATGGGAATTTGTGAGTGAATATAATACTTCGGTGACGGATTCATGGAAGCTCAGCACGTCGTCAGGCAATTTTCTGAGTTCCCCCAGAAATTTCGGTGAGATAATAATGCTCTCAGTCTCTATGGTTCGGTTAATTTTAATCTCAAGGTGTTGTTTTTCGTCACTTACCTCTTGCTGTGATGATTCGGAATAACCCATCCTTGAACTATGATATGGCGATCATTAGTCTTGAATTTGAGAAAAGGCAGTCCCTGGGAAATCTTCGGGTGATACCTTTTGGTACCCTTCGTGGTGAAGTTTCCAGGCTCCTCCTTGTTTGACAAACTGTCGTCTTCGACTAGCTTTGCCGCCCTGCCCAACGACGGGTATACCAGCCAATGGATCGACTTTGAAGAAGTATTGCGCAATCAGAGTGAACGCAATGAAAACAGAGCTTGCTACAATAGCTGGCCAGTGATCATTGACGCCGGCAGCCGCAGCGCCTGCTGCGGCAAAGACTGTGCTCGTATTGTCAGCAGACGACATCCGTGATAGTAGTGCACTTGGCGTCTTCTTAGAGCTGAGTATGTTAGTGAAGGTACTCACTCTTCTTTCCGGATGATGAGCCACTTTATATCTTGCGACAGCGGGATTTAAGTCCTCGCTAGGACACCCAACTATTGAGGAAAACGGCCCTGATCGGGGAGGTCCATGCTGATACGCGTATCAGCAGTGGCACATCGTGATGGTATATCCACCAAGAACCATAGCCAATCAGCGCATTTACATTGTTAATTTTGATACAGGTCAAGGGTGATCATCATCACTATTACCATCTTCATATAGTTCCGGGTCGTCAACAGATTGGCTAGATGGGGTCGGTTGAGACCATGTGGTGATAGAATGTAACTTCGGTAAATTGCACCAGGATTCTCGGATTCGTTTGTCGTATTATGCGAGAAGTGGAGAAGTTAAGCGAGCAACAGATTCCCCGCGTCCCACAGTTTTCCTCCCTTGCCAATAACCCCTGAGACTGAGAACGTGATCAAGGTCCATCAACAAACTGGGCAATTAGCTCACAGTGTATAGCCTACCCTATACTCAACTTCCTGCGATCTGAGATGCCACTGTACCTATGTGATAAAACCTTGTTAAAATGATCTTAGGCAACTTCTTTTTAGCATAGGTAGATTGATAAAGCTGCTTATTCTCATGTCTTTCTGAAACTTTTACTTGCTATTGTCTGGGTTTGTTGGTTGATGATCTTCCGGAAGTTGTTTGGACTTCTTGACAAAACATGTGTTGCTTTAAAAAGCTATAGTATGCAAAATTTATCGCTCAAGTTAATATCCCGTTTTTTATTCCTTGTATAAATTTCGTAAAAATCTATCGGAGTTGTCACTTACTTTCCTTGATCGCACTTAATGAACCGAACAATTGGGCCGTGATCTGAAAGTCACGCAGAACCACGTCAACTGGCTTCGCCAGTGGCTCAATTGTTTTAGTGGCTTCATTAGACACTACAGTTATGCATACAGGTGAGATCGAGCAATAATCGCACTCAATGATAGGTATTTTCTCATTATAGGTTAGACTGCATGTGTACTCAGAATCCAGGCATATATATACACCCCAAGATCGCGCAATGTACGAAGAAATCACAGGTTCTGTATTGAACCCGGACGAATCGCATCAATCCACCTGCTGGACGACAATGAAGTATCCAAGCAAATTCCGATGTATTACCTTGACCTCGAACAATTCCTGGACTTGTTGGTATCCAATCGCCCTATATCTCTCACCAAATCTCGCTGTCTTCTTCACCTTGAAGATCATGGTCCACTGAAGCGCGCAGCGCACTCTGTTTTGATACACTGTTATTCAACGCTGCGATATAATGAGTTGTAGAAAAAGAGCAGCAGACATACATATTGACAATGTCTAGAGCAGCGCACACCCTCAATCGCTCATCGATTGGGGACTTCTCACGGCTCAGCGAGAACAAGTTTGCGAATAAGATCCCTGCTGCCGCAGGCCACATAAGAGTCGATACTGCCAAAACTGCAGCATACCATGGCCGAGGGCGTAGTTTCGTTTCCGACACGGGCATTGGAAACGGTCCTAGGAGCGGGATGTGAAGGCATGTCTATAGAAAGGAGATCTTTGTGTCAGAGCGGCACCTTGCGACAAACCGATGGGTCCCAATGAAAAGGACTACATACACAGACGAGGTTGAATATTATTGCGGCGCGGGCGTCTTTTGGCGTCGCTTCGTGGGCAAGGCAAGATGCAGTCATGCCTAGAATGGCGCAGCTGGTGATCCATCGAAGTATACCAGCTACAGCAGCTCGGCAATACTGCATGACAATAATATTATGGCTCATTTGTGCTGCTCGCTATCGAAACTTGGAGATCGACATTGTTTGTAGTGTGAATGCAGGAATTGTATACGAACACACTCTGAGCTGAAAATCCAGCTCAGTCTCGTTTAGCTCGTATACAAGCTTGGCTTCTTCCATCAGGCTAAATTAACAGTCTGACATCAGATAAGCATAATATGACCCATAAGAGGATTCTTATTCATTCTGGGACACCATTGGCACGTGAACAATTGGTAAATGCTAATTGATAGCCTACACACTTAACGAGCGTGAAGGAATCGAAGCGGGGATGAAGCGAGAGTGCTGAGACACTGTACAGTTCAGATAACATAGACCTTACCGAAACAGCGAAGAGGTATCATATAATTGCAACACCACGCCCTTTGCAGGTGAACTTGTAAGACGGAGGACAAACGGGAAACCGCACAGGGACATGCGGTTATTGTATACTCGAACAAAATCGATCACGACCATGATCTGGCAACATGTCACTGCAAAGAGAATACGATGGATGAAAAAATTCCACTCTCTCATGGTGCATTACGAGATGAATGAGAATAGAAAATGAGTCCATGGCTCCTCGCACACGCTAACTCCGTTAGATTCCAGCGTACATAATTAATAGTACTTTTCAATTATCTATGATGAATACCCTTATGCAGTTAGAGAATAAAAGCTGCGAGTTCAGCATACTGTTGCAGTTGAGGCTCAATGAGTGGGTCAACACACCGCAACACAGGAACAAGGATTTAGAATTCGGGAGCTTTTTGAATATACACATGTTAATAAAGCATCGATTATACTATTAATATGACCTGGTGTTTGTCACTTAACATGGGCCGCAGGGATATCTGTGTATAACTGAACAAAGGAGACGTGTTTTGCCCCCCGCCTCCGTCTGGGCAGACTGGATACCACCACAATGCTTGATTTACAGTAGCATTGTCTGAAATGCGTTATTTGCAAAATGTTCTTGGAGGATTACGGGACTTAGCCTATCTAATATCCCTAAGCGTTTCGATGTGGGTGATGAAATCATATGCTTTCTTTGTAAGGGACATTCTATGACCCAGTTACTACTTTTAGCCAACTAGCTACAACCGCATAATGTCATGTATTCATAAGGTAAATGTTGTAATCCCGGGGCTATCAAGACGGAATATCACTACGGGTTTCGCCTATGCCTTGTATCATGACAAGCGTTGGCTATTTGGCTCGTCTGTATGTGGGTGGCTTTTTGTACCTCTTATAGATTTTGTGAGGTGGAGCCAAATCGTGTGTGGTCTAGTGGCGAAGTAGTGGGAGATTCAAATATCCCGAACACTTCGATGAGCAGCTTGTCCTGAAGGCAAAAGTTATCGATATGAAGGTTTACGGGCTTTTACTTCCGCATGACTATATACTGGGTTAGCAAAGGCTGTATTTTCCAACTTTTGTATTCATTGTGCTGGGATGTTGGGCTCTGGCATATTCTATTGTTGTTTAACTTTATACTCGAACTATCTTACGTATTCCTGAACAAATTCTCATTGTTTGGGACTGCAAGGGTACGAAAGGCCTTGATATCAGGATAAAAAGACTCAAACCCCTGGGTTCAACAAAACTCCAAACGCCTTCCTCAACACTCTATTGCTTACTTGTATCAAGATCTCGGTTGAATCTGTTTCAACTCACAGCAGCACATCTTCACGCGTTTCTATTCCAATCCTCTGATCAACCAAACACAATGGCATCAGCGAAAAGCAACGACACCGTCATGGCTGGCACAGCCGAAAGCGCCATCGACCGCCTCAGAAACCAGCTTCGTTCAGACATCAAGGCTAGGTTCAAGGGCCAAATGCCTAGGGACTGGCCGAAAGATTTCTACGAAAGGCCATTCCTATACTATTTCGCGGAAACCTTCCTAAAGGTCTGCAGCCTCGAGCGCAAAGAAGATAGGGTGGTGGTCATGGAGGAACTGAAACCGACATTTTCCGAATTAGAAAGCGCACTGAAATTGACTGCGCGCAATCTGAAGCACCAGGCGCAGGACCAAGATCCCGAGCAGGCGGTTGTGATTTTGACGGCGGCTTTCACATTCTGGGAGAAAATAAACGAGATGAATAAGACCCTAGAGGCTGTCAAAAGCGGAGAGGCTCATGACTATTTGATGGAGTATTTACGCGAATTCAATGCTGGACTAGCACAAGAGGCCTCTGTCAAAAGAGAGAGTCATGCTGCAGTTGATGAAAAGCAGAATGGTCCAGAACCAAAAGAGAAAGCACCAGCGAAGCAAACGGATATCCAGGCTTCCCAGTCTGGGACACGAAAGCAGGGGGTACAACAGGCTCAGGGCCAGCAAACAGAACCGTCTCAATCAAGTATGAGAGGAGACAAGACAACAGAATGCAAGAAACTAAACGATGCGCAACTGAATGCGCAACTGAGACTATCGACAGGTAAGCCGAGCCGTCAACGAAACATGAGACAACAGCGCCCGGAATTAACATTAGATCCAAGCGCTGTAGCTTCTCTGATCAAACATCAGCCACTCAAAGGATCACCGTTGATGAATGTAAACACAGTGAGCTAACTCATACTTCATTATAGCTCGCCATAATTAACACGTTCCTTCTGTGTCTCCTCCGGTTGATCAATAATCTCAACAACATAATAATTTTCGACTTTCGCCTTACCCTCCTTCACATTTGCCCATACTTCCTCAGTACAAGTCCTAGGTTCCAACACATAGCATTGAGGTGCTGCCCACTCGGGTGCGGGGTTCTTCAACCATCGGTCGAACATCTCCCCGTCGTTTTGCATATTATCGTGTACCGGGGTTGTTCCGGTAAAGATATCCTTGTGAAAGGTCGCCCGCATGAAGTGCTCGTAGGCGGCTGCTGGCTGGTATGACGGTACCATGTGGCCAGCTTGGAAGAGACGCGTGAAGGAAAAATTGCCCAGTTGGCGCGTTAGACCGGCGAAGCTATCGTCGCCGTCGGAAATTTGGAACTTCCCATAGGAGGAACTGGTGAAATCTGCCTGGCGGGAATATGGGACGGCGAGGGAGGCTGCTTCTCCACCGATCCAGCTGCAAGCATAGTCACGATCACCGTAGATCATATGGATGCTTACGCCCGAATCGAGGAGATAGGCCATGGCATCGAGAAATCCACCGTGGATGAAATCATTGGTGCTCATGAAGATTGAGTTGGTAGTCATGGATATGGCGGTGAAGTTGACGGGGGAACCGATGGCGGCCAGGACATGCTCCTGGCTTAGATAGCCTAGGATATGGTATGGAGGGAAAGGGTCGGCACGCGGGTGGGCAATATCGTAAAAGCCGTGGCCCAAGTCGTTATAGAGGTTCACACTCTGAAGATCACACCATGGTTCGATAGCGCATATTTCCTTCACGTTGACATATCCGTAATTGATTGTGTTGACGTCAAACGCGCTCAAGCTGTTCTGGCAGGTAAGCAATTGATCCTTACAGCCACCAGGAGTGGTCCAATTTGTCATGAGCGCCTCGTGAAGCGATTCGTTAAACACTTGTATCCCATATGTCTAATTGATAGTTAGAAGAGGACCTTCAAGAACAGGAAAATAAAACCCACGTTGTTATATGGAAATTCAATCCATGCTTCCCCCTGCAAGACAATATCTACCAGGCCGTTTACGATGCCGAGAGTGTCGAGGTGAAGATAATGAGCATCTTCCTCCTCAATCGTTCCGTTTGCTATTTTTTCATTTTGCTCCTGAAAAAAACGCATGAAGCCTGGGCCGTAGTGACCCCCGTAGCTCTCTGTCCATAGACTGATCTTGTCATCCTTAGGCTTATAGTGTGGGAACTCCGAAAACCAGATTTGAGCGAAGTGCCAAAGCGCATGGGCAGCCTGATCTGTGCTGTTGGCTGTGTTAGAAGCCTTCTGACTAGAGAAGGTACCGACCCGTGAGGTAAAATTGCTCTCGGGAACAGTTTCGGAGAAGTCGGCGACGGTAATCGTATCATGTTCCGGGTTCATCGTGCCGTTAGTAGGCACATCATATGAGAAGCCCACCTGGTTCGGCTGATCAATGTATAGAATGTTGACAAAGTTGTTCCAGCTCCAAGGATTGTATTCTGTGGTGGTAGAATCGTTTTTTATTGTGCAGGGACCATTCTCAGCAAAGAGCCCGAGTAGAGATGAGCCTCCAGGTCCACCATTAAGCCAAATCGCAAGAGGAGCATCGTGGGGTGCAGAGCGCGACTCAAAGAACCAGAAGAACCTTGCCCAAAGTCAGCATAATCTCATAGATGGGGATGAAGCGCAATTCTCACGTATTGATGGGATAGTCTTGTTTTTCCCCATTGACATCGTTCAGCAAGCCAGGAGGGAGATGAACGTGCCCGGCGTAGGACTTTACCGAGTCCTTCAGTTCACAGATATTTGGCTGTTTGAATTAGCCAAGGCTTTGCAGATGCCGATTTCCCGGGATACCTCACCTCTTTGTATGAAATTGTCACATTTTCATGAAACTTGGATCGCAGAATCCTTAGCCCCTCAGGCTTTGGCGGAAACTGGGCGGCAGCAAGGCCAGCGAGGACCAAAATCTTGATGGCATGCATCAGAGTATGTCTTATTTGCGAAGAACTGTCTTTGAATTGTTCGGGGTCCACGTTGTACGAATGGCTTCAATAATAATTATGAGAACAACTTAACGACGAACGAAGTTGGATGGAGTAAGATGAGCTGACAGGACCAAGTAGGATCGGCAATCATACCCTGGTTCATTCAATCCTTCTGGACCAATTTAATTGGACAACAGAATTCCTTATCATTTTATGTAATCAAGAATTCTGAAGGGTTGGAAGACGATGACCTCAACAGAATAATAAACAGATATTATATACAAGCCTTATCTAGCTCTTATATCTACTAAACCTTTAAGGCAATATAATATAGATTTTAAAAGAATTCTCTCACATACTACTTAAACCAAATGCTGCTCCGATGTTTCCTAGAAAGAATCATCTGCTCCCTATTTATTTGACCATTTTCTCTACTTAATTTTAGCAATCATTCTTAAACGTAAACGGGTGGTTGTTGGACCCGTCAAAGTTAATCCTGAAGTGAAGCCCCACGCCCGATTCCTCTAGACTAAATCCAACGCATGGATATAGTTTCCCAAAAGTGAATCTCCGATCAGGTACCTCGAAATATCCTATCATCGGTCAATTACACTGGCCCAAACTGGCTGAAATTTAGGTTGGATACTTACCCATGTCTAACCTCTTTCCATTCCGCGTGCAAAACTTATGCCCTGATTTCATGTCCAAGCCAACACCCACAATGTCACCCTGACCAAACTTGCCCGAATCTCCGAAGTCTGCACTAGGAATGTCCCCAAAGTCGGTATCGATGAAGAATTTCCCGTCATCGCCGTGGTATGCCCACGATCTTCGGAACCAGCCTGGCATTTTATCATTGCTATTGGCTAGGCCGCAGAAGCCGATGCCTATGATCCTATAACGTTTCATTAGCCCTTTTTTTACTGATCTATATTACGAAATGGCTCATAGTTACCCATCCTCTGAACCTTGAAGGATCTCAATCTCAAAATAGAAGTGGTCCTTGGATGGAGGGATGCAGTTTTCACTTCGTATGCACGCGCTATCAACGCTAGTCAACGCCTTAACGACTGTGATTTCTACGAAGAGTAAGCCATTAGGTCCACTTTTCAGTGTGAGTAAATGAATATACCATACCGTGTACTTTTGTACAATTGTTATGACCGTCGCACGGGGTGACTTCAATACCTTCCTTGTAAACAGTCCAAGCCAGGGTCGTTGGCACCTTATGGTCAGGTGTTTTGTTCCCACCTGAGTTTTGTAGATGGGTAACAATGGCTGACAATTCCCCAGTGCGGTCGAAGCGCTGGATGTAGTCAGCCGAGGACCAATTATCCTCATCCAGACCCTCATGATCTACATTCTGCTCACTCAAGGCCTTCACGAGCTCTGGAACACCAAGAGGAGCTGCAATGCGGTATGGAAAGCCGAACTCCTTCCACGAGCCCCCCTTAAGAGCCTCTGCTAGGACTTTGACTGTTTCTAGGGTATTCGGAACCATCATGTCATTGAACACCCGTAGCACGAACTCGGGAACCAAGGATTGTTCTTCAACCCCCTGGAGCACACTTAAGATGATGGTAGGTTCGAATATGTCGGGCAAATCGACGATGAAGTCTTCAAAACAACGAACCTTGTCTTTGAACGCTGTTCCGTGGTGTAAAAGTAGCTTCCTAGCAACTTCAAAGTTCCCAAGTTGTAGAGCTAGTTGTAATGGTGATTGACCATACTTGTCCTTCTCGTTAGGCTTGATCATTGGATGCTGGAGCAAAAGCTCTATAATCTTGGGGCTATCCGATTCAACAGAAAAGTGTAACGGAGTGTATTTCCGCCACTCACAAGCCGTATGATTGACGTTAATGTCGCGGTATTGAAGTAAGTTTTGCACAACCATATCATGACCATTCTCGCAGGCCCAAGATAAAGGTGACTGGCCATATATTTCGTCCTCTTGGTTAATTATATCGGGCCATTTCTCGAGAATTTTTGAGATCAACATGGAACTGCCGCTTTTGCATGCTACAACAAGCAGTGACTCCTTGTTGTTGCGAAGAGAAGGTTCCGAGCTTGATGCAAGCTCTATCAGATAAAGTGCGACATCCTCGCGTTCATCATCTATGGCCGCGTGTAGGGCTGTTCTGTCGTTTTTGTCTGTTATAAATATGCAGCATTTTTTCTCAACCAACCACTCAGCCATTGGTCGGGTATTGGCCAGGTGAATTGCAGATTCGCCTTCATCGTTAGTCTCATCGATAGCACACGGATCCGGCTCCTCCAGGAGTGCTTGGGCAACGACTGCGAGATTTTTCTGTACAGCGAACATGAGTGGCGTGTTTTTGCGACCGTCTTTGGCTGATTTACAAGCCTTGCAGTCTTTAATGAGTGCCTGGGCTACGCCTGTATTGCTTGCTAAGATTGCGTGATGCAAAGGCGTTTGTCCGCCATCGTCCTGTGCCTCCGTGTCGAACTCCATATCATTCACCATCTTTTTAATCGCACTTTCATCGAGAATGTCAACCGCAATGTGAAGAAGCGTCTTACCATGGCTATATCGACAATTTTGGTCTTTCGTTCCAAATTTCAAGAACAGCGCACTGTCTTCCTCGCCCAGAGCTACCCCCTTCCCAGAAAGATCGTCAGGCGATGAGCCGCCAGTGGTCAAGACTGGCACAATCTCCTGAACTGACACAATACTGGGCGTGGAACTGAGGCTGCTGGGCGTGGATTGGCCGGTGGTCTCCTGTTCAGTGACGTCGCTAGCACAACTGCTTTTTTTTGTTTCCACGAAATAATCGACAGGAGATTTCCCTATTTCATCGACCTGGTCAGGCCGAGACCCCATGTCTAAGAGCTTTTCAGTGATTTCGTCGTGTCCATATTTGGCAGCAATGTGAATTGCTTGACGACCCCAGAGGTCCGTCTTAGGGAGCAGTCGCTTGATCCACGGGGCTATTAGATTCAAAGAATCGATGGCACCGCTTTTCGCGATCAGATGAAGAGTTGTCATGCCATCCATGCCACTTGCATAGATAATGCTTTTCTTCCTCTCGTTGCTAATCATGTCGAACATCGCCTCAAAACTAACATGCACGCCCCCTTGAGCAACAATCTGAAGAGGGTTACGTCCAAGATTGTCAACCAGCTTGCAATATCGCTCAATTAACTCGGGGTTGAAATTGCGGATGATTCTGTTTGTAGTACGGTAGCAAAGATAATTAAATGGCGACCAGCCGAAAATATCCCGCGCTGTCATAGAATTTTCTGCTATTATTATAAGTTAGCAAATTTGCTCTGGTAGGAACAGAAATGTGAATTATAACTGACCGTTTCTCATTTTATTATACGGAAACCACATCCACTCCTGGAGAATATATGGGTTAAATCCCACCGCCACAAAGGCTATGCCATATTACTTACAAAAATAGCTTCTATGCTTGAAAATGCTCGGCAATGCTGTTGACTAAATCCCAAGGCATTCTTTGCAAAAGTCTCATCTAGGTCCTTGGATTCTTTGAGGTAGTTGGCTATATCTTCCCAAGCCTTGTATCGACTAAAGATGCTTTTGAATGTCTTCAGGCGGTATTGACGCTCATACACTGGAGCAAGCTTTTCCATGATTGTGAAAAACCTAGACGAAGCGAGCTCCTCGACGATGATGCGAAGTTGCTCATCAAGTTCTAGTGCAAAGCTTGTCTCGTCAAGTTCTTCTGCCTGGCTTGCCAGCTTATCGTACGGCTCATAAGCGAAGGATACGAAATCCATTGTGTGAGTGAAGATGGCAACGCTGACACTATCCTGTTCATCGACTTTATCTGTCTCGATTGTGCCAAGAAGCTTCCTATAACATGCCGCCGTTTCTATCCATTCTTGATGAGGGCCAACACGGGGCATGAGCTTGAGTATCGCCAAATTGGGCAAAAGCCTGGCGGAACTAAGCGCTGGAATCATACAGAGAAGAATGTCAGTCATGCTTCCTAAGCCGTAAGATTCCATTGTCCGGACTGCTTTGGTGAGACGCCGATGGCTGAGCCTGGGTCGGAGCCAACTCTGGGCAAAATTGTAGGAGTCGAACGTTTGGAGCCCTTCTATTATGACCTTGTCTTGGTCACTCCCAGGGTCAGAGTGAAGCATGTTCTTCGGTAGATGATCGATAATAGTCCACATAAAATGTGTAAATAGATGCTGTGCCAGAATTGTGGGGAGAGCAGCCTTCGAAGTAATAGCAAGCTCACAGGCAGAATCGTCACGCGTTGGTGTCTTTGATCCGTCTTCCACGGCTCCCGTTTGAATCGCGCCGTTGTCAGATCTGCCATTGAACCCGATTACAAGATCCACACCATCGTTCCTAGCCCTACCCGGAGGCTGAGTATCTTCAGAAGTGTCGTCGCTTCTCATTGTTGAATCGCTTTGCTCGGCGACAAGGCTATCGACCCACCAAGCTATATCTCGCTTGAGCACATTGTTTTTCAAGTTGTCTCCGATAATACGGCAGAAATTATAGCTCGGGTCGTCTCCAGCTTTGGTGCGTCTCCAGTCGGCCTCAGTCTGACTGGAGGATTTTGAAGAGTGTCCCGGTCCAGTCGTGCTTTTTCGGCCCTCCAAACTTGATGCCACAATTGTGGCCATCCAGAGAGACAATACAGCATCGACCTTCCCGGTTTCCACTTTCCAATTGCGGTCGGGCCTCCGTCCATCTAGAGGAATATGAATGAAGTCTTTTGTTTCAGCTTTTCCGTCGTCCGTTAACCTACTAGCTTCAATCCACCAGTCCAGCGAAGTAAGTCGCTTTTCTTCCTTGTCTATCTTTCGCTCGCTTGGGGCCAGCGGGAAGAAAGTGTTCATGAAAAGCTCTATTGACCGCGCTAGTGACAGAGCACTCTCCGCCGATTTGGATGTCCACTTGCATAGGTCACCAAGCCTCTCCCGTACACGAAGTAGTTGTTGGCTCGATGGTGGTTCTGAGGGCGGCTTGTCACTACTCTTGTTATGTTTTTGAAACCAAAAAGGGGTGGTCCGCTTA
The DNA here is from genome assembly GCA_902006505.2 of Clonostachys byssicola. NCBI lineage: Eukaryota > Fungi > Ascomycota > Sordariomycetes > Hypocreales > Bionectriaceae > Clonostachys > Clonostachys byssicola. The sequence goes on along the minus strand of CABFNO020001538.1, from coordinate 211,011 downwards.
GGATCTGGGGAGCAAATTTTCCAACAGCACAACGTGCTAGGCGATTTATGCCAGTCAGAGGTTTGCTCTCCTTCCTTTTTGCACCAAGAGAACGTTCGAAATTCAGGGCAAAAAACAATTTGTGTTGCAAGCAAGTCGGCCTCGTGTCCCTTGAGTGCCGAGCAATGTTCAGGGATCCGTCCTAGGCGTCGCCGAACCATAGCTCGAATGAGAGCCATGAGAAAGATGGCACCGATCTGAGCAATAGAACATGGGAATGCAAGACCACGCAGACCCATGAACTGGGCTGTGAAGCCGACACCCGCCGAAAGAGCAGCACCAACCGTCAACCACTGCCAGAATGTCTATGTAGGTTTTAGACATGATCTCTTATAATATTTCAGCACATGATTAAAAGACGTACACTTGCTTCATTCTTAGTGCTCATCTTCGTGGTCTTGGAGCTAGAATTATTGTTAGATTGACGCACCGCGACAGGATTTCTTCGTCTTGAAGTGATTACTCGGCGTTTTGAGCCGGCCAGAATCACAAAACCGTTGAATGTCTGGTCATTGACTGTCTGATTTTGCTGGAGCCATATAAGTCGTGGTTTAGAGTCCTCATCCTTGTCATCCGATATCTCCCAGGAGTGCTCAATGGTGCTATGTTCAACAATAATTGAGCAAAGTCCAGTACCAAGCGAGAGCAGGACAGACCCAGCAGCGTAGCAAGGAAAGCCATAAACCTTGGATTCCATAAGACTAGAGGATTCAGGGATTATGTTATAGGCCATGACAGCTGCGAGTACTATTAGACCAGTTTGGAGAATGACGGCAACAATAGCCGCCAAAAGAATTTCGTTGCCCTTTTTTAGCCTGCCCTGGTCTGAGTAGTCAGATGAAAGGTTCAACTGAAGATTCGGTGGTTCCGGGAGGACATTCTCGGCTTCATCTTTACTGTAATTGGCGGAGGCAAGCGTCTTCTCCATGTCGGTATTGCCGTCCCCTCTTCTCCGGACAAGACGTTCCAAAAACTTATGCAAGTGTTGTTGAATCCATGCAGTGGTGCGGCTCTGGTATTCTGGTTGATTGAACTCATCAGTCAAATCCAGATAAGAATTATGATGATAACAAGTTAGACATACTTTTTCGTGTGATAACCTTCGCTGTTTGGGCACTCTTGAGGGAATGAATGCCACATGACTTATCGACAGACATTTTCGCCTTTGAGTCTGATTTGGTGTACCTGAGAGAGTTGTCAAAGTTTCTATACTCTTTCTCGCGGTCAGAATAGTCCTTTGGAAAAACAAGGAATTGCGTAATTTTAGGCTTGCCCATGGCGCGGACGATTGAGTTGCCATTGAAAAGCTCGCAGACTTCCTCCGATGTAGACGACATAATCTCGATCTCAGCAAGCGCCCGGCTCTCTCTCGCGCGTCCAATGAATGACCTTGCAACTTGGGGCCCGTAGACACGGATGGCACCAGTAATAGCAGTAAGAATCCCTAGTGGCACCATTGCGAAGACGAGATGGTCAAACCATGTCAGACTTTCACTCATAAACTGTTTCGCAAATTGCTCTCCAAAGAGCGCAAGTACCCTAACAAATACCGCAATCAGTTAAAGGCTCCGCGCGACTATCTTTGCACGAACTTACGGCGCAACATCCGAGAGAAGATTAAAAGCGAACTCGGCATCATCTGCTGCGGCGACAGCATCCGCCAGAACTACCACCAAGACGAGGCGTGCACCTATCGTTGCCATGGTGGAGTGGAACATTAGAATGAAGTACAAAGAACTTATTCAATAGTGCATAGAGGATTAGGAGTTAAAATAAGATGAGGGTTGCGTGCTTTTCTCATGGGACGGACAATTATAATCCACGGTCTTGTGGCCGCGGCCCTCAGGCTGCCACGTCTTATGTGCATCTCTTGCCAGTTTGAGCTAGAAACCTATACCAGCTGAGAGTAAAGGAGGTTACATCCGCGTCGCCCATTGGAGGACTTGATATGCGTAAACCGATGAGTCCATCCCCAATAATTTCCTCGTTCGAAGTAGGGAAACGATTTGCCAACCCAGTGGCGTCCAATATTGAGCAGCCACCGACGCTTCATGACATGGGTCTCGCTGTAAATACTTAACAGTCGGGGACAAGAGTGAGCCCGCATTTCAGCTATCAGTAAAATGTAAGTATCTAAAGTAAACAATCGTAAATATCCAGAGATACATAAACCTAGGGCACCTTGATATCCTTTGTGAGCCTCATCATACTCATTTAGGGTAGCAAACAAACGCAAAGTCCTATTAAACAGAGTTTTCTACTGGTAATTTAGAATCTACTTCCGTATCCAAAAGTGTGAGAAACCCCTCTCGGGTCATGTGGATTGAAAATGGGCATAGACACAAATCCCACCCAAACACAGACGGGTTTTATTTCAGCTCTGAACCTCAATGCAACCCACTCCCGTAATGACCTGATTTAGGTAGTACTACAAGGCAGCTCGCTCTAACAGTGCCTAACGCGTCTCTACCTTACGTGACCGTGTGATGCTGACTGCATGATGTGAACGCCAGTCTGAATGCATTAGCTGAATGCCTGAGCTGAATGCTAATAATATTCCTACCTCGGACTCCGTTTTCTATTGAACTAATGCGCGATGAGGTTGGCCGTGCAGCTTTTGCTAATTGCAGCCTCCAATCGTACCCTAGTTCATTCGAATCCTTCTGAACGAGCCAATTTAATTGGACAGCGAGATAGATCTCTCATCATTTACGGAATTGAGAATCCCCGAAAGGTCGGATGATTATCTCAACGAAACAAAGAATAGAGACAGTGAATGAAGTTCATCTAGCCCCTGACATCGACCGGGTTTCAAGCTTACGACATGGCTGGGGAAACATTAGCGACCTGAAGTGCTTATTGCGCTGTTCATAATGACCAAGACGTCTGGTATTTCAATATTCCGTGAGGACTCATTCATCAAAAAGTCGAACCTTGTCGAGTTCTCAAAGAGAAGCGACACGTTCATTCATGAGATAGAAGACCATTCAAGTCAATTGATTATTCGTGCTCACCCACACGCCATTAATTGCCCCCACAGTCGCCGCAATACTGAATCCTTGCTATAATGCTGGCATTGTGCCTCACCAATTGTTCCTCTTCTGGTCACTGAGAGGTATATTGACCCCCCATCCAATGTATTGAGGATTAGCATGTCACCCTTGTCGGCCAACTTGGAGCGCCGAACTGGTGGTGACAAATCCATAATTTCTCTGTTCCCGTCGGTCAATGATGAATATGGTACCAGATATGGTATCTACGTACCCAGATGTCTAAGATGGAAACGTCTTGTCCTCCCGGAGTGTTTGTTGCGCAACAATCTTCAACCAAGATGCAATCATAACCTCGGTAGTAAGCATCTAGCAATGTGCCAAGAACACATTGGTTGGTGTTGACGCCGGCAAAAAGAAGTGTCTGTCGCTTATCTTTCTCGAGGATCTGGGAAAACGCCTTATCGTCACTCCATAGACCCGAGACTCGATTCTTGTTTATGAATAAATCTACTGTTCGATTGGCAACTTCGCGCAACGGCTCATATAGTTGGGAATTCCACTCATGCTGCATGAGAACCCTTCCCATGCCATCCCCAAGGTCGCAGCCGAAGCCGCAGCGTTTATCCTGCGGCGTGGAGAGCGGATTGGCAAATCCTTGTCGAAAACTATGCATCTGAGCCGCAGGTACCTTATCTAGATCCTCGTCGGTTAGGCCCCAATTGAGCCAAATGACCTAAGGGTTTGGCGTGATGGGTTAATAGTTTCCATCATAAACATGAACTATGCGTCATGTGATCCTTCCCCACTGACCTTTATACCGACTTCTCTACATTTCTTGACAATCTCGACAGTTCTTTGAGCTGCAACACGACCGCTGGGGTGGTCATTGCAAGACGGATGGAGAAAGTAATTTTGCATGTCGATGACGACGAGTGTCGTCAGCTCAGGTGCCACAACAACCGTGGCATTAGAAGTCCCCTCTGAGGTAGAGAAGGAAAATGGCGGACTTTGTGTGTCACGTCGTGTGAGATCGTATGCTTTCGTCTCTGGGGAATAAAACCACTGATTCCCTAATGGGCCGATGGGAACCGTCTCAGGCTCGACAATTGGGCGTAGCGGCTTCATGTCAAACGGCGGCGGCTCAAAGGACCTCCACCTAAATCCATTGGTAGTGGCCAAGAAAGAGGCTATGAGCAACAATACTCTACCCATAGTGTGGAGATAGATGGTAGAGCCGCGAGTGGTAGGGCTTTTGTGCTTGTCGGCTATGCGGGCTGTTCAACACCCTAGTTCTTCTTGCTCGAGGAAACACTTAATTTGATTGTTAAGGGGAATTTGCAGGATATTCTATGATTTGTCCTCAAGCTACGAAGTGTTACTCGAAATTCCTATCTTTGGTTACACAGACCGCCATTCTATTCAAGCATTCTAGTTGGGTAGGATGGATGTTGATCCTCTCGGTGAGTGAGTGAATTTCGTTTTGGCATTTCACAAATGTGACATATTGTCTGACACATGGACTTTTAGAGCCTAAAACGGAGAGACAAAAGCAGACGTGGCAACATCGAAGACCGGTGAGTGAAACTTAAGGCTGCTCTCCAGTCAAACCCCACTTGGTACATTGAGATGCACGTCGGGATATCGGCCCTAGTAAAGGAACTTGACTTGCTTGGGCAGGTAGTGTATTTTGCCTTTCATCGCGGGGTTTCCGTGGGTGGCAATGGTTCGCGCGAACTATAGGCGACATGTATCGTGCAGAGCCTTATTAATGATTTTCATATACCCCACCTCCTTTTCACTATCTTACGCATATGCTCACCGCTTGTCACATGGCTTTTGTAAAAGAGAAGTTTTGAAGACATAAGCTTAGGTATTGTGCAAAAATTGCCTAGGTAGAGCCGCAAACTGTCCGACCCTGACATCATGACTCGTAATGTGCTACTTCATGACCTATATGCTACCAGCCTGATTTCCACGCTCTCACGTGGTAAGCCCTCAGCCGCAGGGTGACAAAAGGCGGCGTGGAAACACCCTATGACCGAAACAATGGCCATCATTAATACCGAACAACTAATGAGAAGATGGAGGGGAGTATACGTACGAGATAATTTCCCCTTGGAGTCGGTATTACGGAAGACAATTATGTCATCGGTATTCATGCTGCTGAAGTAATACCATCGCTGTTTGTCGTTATGATGCAACAGCCAGTTCTCTCCGACGCCTGTCAGATGAAGTGCGTCGTTGACCGTAGTATCGGCAGATATATCCACCGTCTTGTAATCGCAAACGGCAAGCGGCCAATCATTATTGGGCCCTTTGAGGACCTTCCAAACACTTTAGGGCGTTAGATTAGCTCCATGAATCACCATCTCATTAGCTGTTGAGAAAAGAGGAGCTATAGTAGTGACTGACTTGATGAGATCAAATTCTCTATGAATGTACTGGTCTTCTTCTCCAGGGAGTATTTCTGCCATCCGACGCAGAGCTCCCACAACAGAAAAATCTGTATGAGGAACAGCGGCGGGTTGAGCAAACTCCACTCTCTGGCCATGACCATCGGGAAAGGCGGCAGATCGCTTGCGGACCTTGTACCAAATAGTGAGTCAATAATGGTTCAATCATTGCAATTGAGAATAAGTGGTCGGCTATTCATGTAAGAGGTACTTACTTGGAAGTCTGCGAATTTGAGTTCCACGTATTGAGGGAAGTTGCGCGTGACAATGTCTATAATCTCTTTGGTGAAGCGACTCATTGCCTCACTCATTTCGTTTGTAGCATCTTCAGCCACCAGTGATGTTTTGGCCTTGATGAGGCAACACCCATTGTCATCCAATGTCAAAGGAACGCTAAGTTGACGGGCATCATGGAAATTGACGTGTATAGTGTCAAAAATGTGGTTCGTTATTGAGGCGCCTTTGATGCCATCAACTGGGAAATCAGCGCCATACGGCTTCTCAACCTTGTACAAGTCATTTCTTGCGAGAAATGGCATCGTCGATCTAACTGTTTGAAGTTCCATCCTTGATTGGGTACTAAGGGAACCGGGTGCTGGCTGACACTTGTCCTGAGAGGTGAGGCGAGGCCGGCTTCTCGAATAAAATCGACCAGGTGGTTCGAAGCGATGGCCGTATATATCTTTTAATTTTTCTACATTCCATAGCAAGGCAGATCTTCCGTCTGAATAAGGGGCCTGCGCCTCCATGTTCTATATGTGCACGAGACCAAAAAAAAAACATTTGCAAGGCGTTTTCTTATCCGCCTAAGATCGGCACGTACCTACGCTCACATGACCACTCAGTAGTAACCTTACAAGATGAGGCATATCGATGATATTGTAATGTAGGAGAAGCCTAGCCTTGGCTTGCTCCTGGCTACTCTACTTCTCAATGGCTGCTGCCACCGCTGTTACCCCCCTTGTCATGACTGATACTCCTGTCCTTGCTCCGTTCACTGCTCCCACTTTTGTTCTCCCCTCCAGATATATTCCCAGCAAGGAAAACAGGAAGAACAGTTAAAGCACCGTCATTGGCGAGCCCGCTCATAGAGGCGTACCAGACTTTCCAGGGCTGCACGCGATTTTCCATCTTGCAGGTCCGGTTGATGCCTTGAGGTGTTCGCTTTAGCGGCTTTGGTATGTGCTATTGGATATTATGTGAGGACTTACGAGTAGCAGAGTTCTCAGTTGAGAGAAATGATAATCTGGTTTCTCAGTGGAGAAATTGTGGTTGATACCCGTTGCAAGGAAGGGGCTTAGGTAGCCTTTTATGTGGTTGAGAGAGTTAGAGTACAAAGTAAAACTCAGCAATAAAGATGGCAAACTCGACATCTCAACACAATAAATAACGTAGCCTTTTATAGCCATTAAGTTCGGGAGGACAGTCTGCCTCAGAAGGCCCGATTGATTGCCTTCAATAAATGAAGTCAATTTCCTATCTCATGATCTCATCATACGCCCCCTTTTCCTTTTTTTTTCTTGCATGTGGCTCATTTTATTTCAGTCACGACGTCGAATCAGAGCCTGTACACAATTTTGGCCGTCTGACAAGAGGCAGTGAATGCTCACGATGCCCAAAAAAGTGTGTAGCAGTCAGTATCATTCGATGCTTACCGGAAAAGGCGCCCTTGAGCTTGGCAGCCCGAGTTCAGTTTCATCCCATATTACTGCACATCACACGCCAAGTCTATATGTAGCATTGCAACGCCCAGTCCCGGATTATCCCGCTAGAGGCGTCCATCACAGCCCCCGAAGATGGACGCCTTGCCAACGCATGTCAAGGCGGGGTATGTTCAATATTGGGCACCAAATCCCTCGCATATCAAGGCAGTTGCGCGTTTTTTCCTTCTCAAACTTGCTAGGTGAGGCTTTGGATGATCAAAGGCCTCGTTGGATTATTGGACAGCATCACAAGTAGGTGCTCCTACCGAGCTGATCTCATTCACAGATGTTTTATTATCTTACTGTTTGGGCTGCAAAACTTGGAAGACATTGCCGTATCACATTGCGTTAGGCCCTTGGGCCAAATAGATCTGCAATTGTCGTATATCATATATAGAATAGTGATAAGTAGAGAATCAGAATATTGATTTCAGCTATAGCAGCTACAAAAAGAACCCATGTAATTCCCTCCCAAAGCGTTTTCCGGAGAACCAGCTGATCCCAAATGAAACGATGGACACCCGTAGCTCTTTACCAGCAAGCTTGAATGAACCCAATCATTCCAGTTACCTGGGGTATATCCGCTCATGTTACCGATCCTTTCCAGAAGCGGCGCCATATTATGAGCAGCTCATAGACCACCTCAACCTACGACGGGGAGCATGCCTCCAAAGCATTCAACTGTTAGAGTTGGAAGCCCCTACTGATCCATCAAATTATCCAGTTTTGCTCCCCTCACGCGCAGTCCAATTTCACCATGAGCAATACCGACCACGAGTGGCCATCTTAGAAGGTTATCCTTCCCCAGAATGCATTGCTCAACTTGGGGCAAGCTTTTGTTTACGTCCCGAATTCTTCATCGGCCATTTGTCGTGTGCCATTCCAGGAGGCTCAACTCGCATGCCTTCGGAATCGCTCAGCTTGCCATCAAGCCAAGAGAACTTAGTCCGGGTTTCTTTCTGCGTCGTCGTGCGGTCGACAATTCCGATTAGTCAATCGAGCTCTGATGCTGAGAGGGAACTTCTACGATCCGAGAAGGTACTGAGAGATGAAGGAAGATATGGTGCCAGTCGGGTTCGCAAAGTGAATATCCATGATGATCGGACCTATAGTCTAGAGGAGTCCATGGCTTTTACAATTGTCCAAGACGGTAACTCAGACCAGAAATGGAACGGTAGTCACCCCATCAACCCACTCCAACTATCAAGACTTGATCTGACTTTTCCATTGTTGCAGCAATTATCTTAACTGACCATGGTCGACAATCGACATACCAGCATGGGATTCCCTCGAGCACTTACGATAAGAACGGGCGGCCCGCAACGACAATGCCAATCGTGCCTTATGATATGCCCGCGAACTCTAGCAGGGAATCGTCTATCAGTGAACAAAGCACAGATAGCTTCCGCTACTTCGACCCGTTCCATCCACTCAAGAACGTAGCTCTTCTCGATGAAATTGACTTTCAGCTGGTCAATCAAGACCCATTCTTCCTTCTCTCCTCGATACTGAGAACATCATTCCGGTCATGGACACAGGTTCTGAAAGTGCTCGCCAACACCGTGGCCAGCTGTCATGACAAGCTCACACTTCCTCAGACACAACTTCACCACTACTTATCGCAGCTCAGATCATGCATTGCCATGGTCAATCATATTAAGGAGTTGTTGTTGGAGAACCAGGACATCATGAAAAATGGCGGGCATTCCAAGTGGCCAAAAGCATCGACAGATGAGACTCGACTACGGAAACACCAGTTTCAAAGTCAGCTTATAGCTGATCATGAGTATTTACTGAGTCGCTGCGATCACTTGCTCGTCGAATGTGAGTCTACGACTACAGCGCTACTTGGCTTTGCTCAGCTCATGGCTTCAGAGCGGAGTATATCACAAGCAAAGGAAGTGCAGCGTCTAACTGCCATGGCCGCTGTCTTCATTCCTGTCACGTTTGCTACAGGAATCTTCGGGATGAATATCAAAGAGTTCGAGCCGGCACCTAGGTGGTGGTATCCATTTACTGTAGCGCTCGTCCTTGTATTGTTCACCACCACATGGCTGAGCTACAAAGCTTGGAGGGATTTGCTGGTCGGTTTTTGGCATAATCTTGTTGTAAGATTTTGGCCGGGAATGAGGAGAGGCCAGCAATGGTGAGGCAACACAGTGTCTACTTGTACACTTCGCGTCTTCATTTGTGTTGAGTATTGGTGTTTTTAGGTACACTCGAACTGTCTTACCCGTACACTTCGGATCATTCGTAGAGAACTCAAAAGCAATCCAAGTATTTCAAAAGTTTCATACAACCCACTGGAGAGACTGCCTGTTACAAAAGTTGCTATCGATGGTCATTTACGTAAGAAAACAAATATATAAAATATTCATTATCGAACGTATAAGAAGCTGTCTCAGATGGAAATCAATCAGCGTGTCCAAAATTGAACAATGTCATCGAAAGCTTTCTCTCCCTGGGCAGGTTCCCAGTCTTCTGGTGCAACTATCTCCTTCCGAAGACGCTCAGCCTCTCTAATAAGAGCGCCCCCTTCGATGTGTTCTCCCATGTCCTGCTGCAAGCAGCCTAGCTTGTACTTGGTCCGCGCTATTTCATTCTTAAAGATTTTGGGTTGGCTGGCGTAAACTCCCAAAGCATTGTTGAGCATATCCCTTGAGTTATTCCATGTTAGTCGCTTTCATGATAATCGTGGTGTAGATACCTACAAGGCTTTCTGATATTCTTGCCGCTGATGTAGATGCCAGCCAACCTTGTACATAATATCGGCAGTTTTATGGTGTCTCTGCCCGAGTGCAATTGTGAAGAGTCGCAGAACTTTGGAATGTGTCGCCATCGCCTCTGCCAACTTCACCTCCCCTTCTTCAGTCTTGCCTTCTTGCTTAAGTCGCTCAGCCTGAGAAATTTGTATATTACCCAAGCAATTCATAGCCAACCCGGTACTGAAGGTCAAATGGGAGATGAATTAGCCAAAATAAAAAAAAAGGTTAAGGGAGAGAGAGAATTCAAAGACATACCGGAAATTGGTGGCGTCATTCTCGTCCTTGATTACTGCCTTTATCGTCTTCTCCCCTTCGTCAAGTTTACCTTGCAACCACAAACATGTACACATGTTGCTCACCCACACCTTACGATCCCCAGGAAGTCCTTCCCATGCTTCCAATGCCATTCTGTAGTACTCCTCCGCTTCTGTGTACCGATGAAGACCCTGCAATCCGTTGCCTACTCGGCCTAGGCCAAAAACCTCCCAAATGCTGGGCCGGGTTAGTTCAGCAGCTTCGAAAGCAAGTTTCAAACACTCCCATTCCTGATTGAAGTCCTCATATGCGCGCTGAAACTGATTTGACTCCGTCGCGAGGGATCCCAGACCACCGTATATGTCAGCCAAAATACGATACCCTCCGCCTTTCTGAAGGTGTCTGATGCAGTACTCTTTTGCAGGAACGAGGAGTTCCGACACCGACTCCAGCAATCCGCTTTCGTAACAAAACCTATCCAAGGTTAATAGATCAAACCTAGTAACATGCAAGATTTCTCTATACCTACCATCCAGCTTCATATAGTACAGAAGCGAATTTCCAATTGACCTCCGTATAGGGAATCAGTGGCTGGCCGTTCTCACACGACTTGACGTAAAACTCGCATAGCTTTTGCACATGGGGAAGCAGTTCACGTTGCTTCTTCCAAAATGCTGGATTATGGACCTTCTCCCTGTTAGGAACTGGCCAGACAGTTTGGATTAGATTGATGGCACTCCGAAAGTTCTTCCGGGACTCTTCAATGTCCATTCTCAGTTGACAGTATGCTTGAACCAGCCGATGCATCCGCAGTTCCCGGCCATTCCGGCTCTGAGAAACCAATGTGCTGTGTAACAAGCCAGCTCTGCACTTGCTGAGATTGTATGGTGAGCGTATAAAATCAATGTCAGATACTTGCGGCTTCAGGAGGCCATCTTTAAGAACCCACAGCTGAATCCTATCTGGGTCCAAAAATGACATGAGCTTCATCAAACTCTGTTGGTCCTTCGTTAAAATTTCGAAGTTCATGTTCCATACTGTCCTCAGAGTATACTTGTAGCCGTCTTTAGGGCTCTCCAATTGTAAAGCACCAGAGTCTTCAACTAGCTCTCGCAGTGTGTAGTCCTCAAGAAAAGATGCCAGAGAGCACGAGTCATTGATAATCAACGTGGCAGCCTGGCTAATTCCAAGGGGAAGAAACCCTAACCGCTTCACGATCTTCTCGGCGGCAATCTCCTCTTCGGCGGCATCGGCATCATCAAGTACATTCTTATCGAATTGAACGAGGCGAAGGAGCAAGTCCACAGCACTAGGCTCAGTCATCTCAACCAGTTCCATGCCAGTGAACGTTCTCACCAGAGTATGGTCTCGAGATGTGATCAATACGGATCCCTGTGACTTGCAAGGCCAAAACTCATTCAAAAGCTGGATCTTATCATCAGTGTCAGCGTTGTCGAAAATCAGCAGCCAGGGTACATCTACTGTAATGTCAGTTTATCGAATTGGTAATCAGTAATCTCTATAAGGGAGACTTGCGAATTGATCCCAGCAAATCTTTCACTGCCTGTTTCGCTTTGATAGGAGACATCCCCGCGCCCAGTCCAAGCTTATCAGCAAATAAGGAGAAGCTCTCCGCAAGTTTAGATTGGCCGTCGGCGTGCGCCAACAGCACGATATGGTAGTCGTTTCGGTATTTGAATGCATATTTGACCGAAATTTGCGTCTTACCCATGCCGCCCAACCCAGTCAGTGCAAAGACTCTTTGTTGAGGGTCACTGCCATTAATTGGACAGAGCTTGGTATGAATCCTTTCCAGTTCATTTTCTCTTCCAATGAAATTCGGATTTTCTTCGTACGGCCAGGTGACAAAACAGGGAATATTTACTCCGCTGGGCACATTTAAGTCCGGCCTTGGGGCCGTCAAGAGGGATACGACATCGTCTACTAAAAAGTCAGTATATCCACTCTCCTAGTAGCAGTTGATCAAGTTACCGTCAGAGGAAAAGGCTAGGCTGAGTACGCTTTTCGAGCCATTACTGGCAGTCAGTTCCTCAGAGAGCATAACGGATTTAGGCACAACTTCTTCGATCATTTCGGAGAGCGTCTTCATAAACAATTGAAAATAGTCGTCGTCGTCGCTTCTTTGAGGATACATGGTAAGCTCGGCGTGATTCTTTTGGACAGGAACCAACTGTTCACTATCCCAACCTAAGCGTGACACTTGCTCAGAACATAACTTGCCTTGACGTCAGCAATGGGGGCTATCGTGTTCTGCTCAGGGGCTTCTAATCGACTCACACATTCCTGTTTCATAGTTCTCACAACAAATTGTCGACTACCGATGTTGCTTGGGTTGAGTTCAAATAAGATACGAACAGGAAATGGGCCATTCAAACCCCTAAAGTCTTCCATGACCTCTTTGACGAAGGTCCAGCGATTGTCTTGGCGGAGATTTTCAATGACTCGGTCCTTTTTATATACACCCATCTCGACCGCGGCGCATTTGAGGCAAAGGTCCTCAAAATTAGGCCTTGTCTCGTTGTTCAAGCAGCCAAGAAATACGATACCTCCAGTCATGTCGAGTATACTTCGAAAGGCACGTTGGTCTTTTGCAAGTAGCAGTGCCTTCAAGAGATGGTCAGATGAGGAACGAAACAATTTTTGATCGCAGGACACTTGCTCTTTTGAGAATAAAAGCCCCAAAACTGAAGCAAACAAAGATGATGGGGCGCGATTCGACCCCTTCTCTCCGGTGAATTAGACTATAAAGAAGCCCTTCTGCATGCTGCATGAGTTGCATCCATGCAACTCCCTGCGATTCATTGCCAAAATCGTATTGGAAGGCCATAATCCGGGCCTGAGGCACGCGATGACTGAGCACCTCTCGAAGCCATTGGTTGTGGTCCTTCCACTTGTACCGTGGGTGGAGTGTTGGAAGTCCAGGGATCGAGACAATGCTGTCGTCGTTATCAGATTTCTCAGTATTTCTCGGACGGTTGAGAGAGATCCTTACTCTAGATCAGCTGCTCTTACTCCATCGTGGAGAACCGGCAGAGGATTCATGCTAGGATCCGAATCCGAGCCAAACCGGTGGACGAAGTCTGCCAATCTTTCTGTGGTTAGTGATAGAATAGACCCCAGCTCGGAAGCCCGCCGATAGTCAAATAAAGTGACTTTTGAACGGCACAAGACTCAATCGTCTGCCCTCTACCGAGCCAATCAGGTCTGTTGACCAAGAGTTCTGATGAAAACACCAAGTTCCGGGTTCTTTAGATCCCCCTTGTAAGAAGCGCTAGATCACGTTCGTTTCTCGCACTGAGAATCGTTCATGATCATGTTTCCGGGAGAATGACGGGATGGGTAAGGCGCCCACTATGAACTGGTCAGGCGCCCAAAGATTACGGGAGCCTCAACCAAGAATTACCTGCAGCAGGTTGTGGGGGTCAAGGAGCGGGGAACTCAACAAGAAGCCAATGAATGGGTATGAAAGGGTGGTAATGTGCGACACCCTCCGGTCAAAAGGACCGAACAGAGGCCTGATAAGTTATACAGTTGCACTTTCTTGCGGTGAAAATGTCTCACTGATACTCTCTAACATACCGATGGTGCAATTCTGGCCAGTGGCAGCCAGAGCTTGAGGCTCTGTCTTACACAGAAAGATCCAGCCCGTAAATAATAACGCGAGATAGCTGGGTACTACCTTAGCCGGCAAGCCTCACGAGAAGGCAACTCTGGTCATGACGAATGCTACCCACCCATTTCCGAACACTGACGTCGGTCCTGTGAGACTCCGTATGCACCTGTGTCCAGCTGACATTTCCCCCTCCCACTCGTTTGAGATCCTGATAGTGGCAATGTGTTTCCACCGGAGTCCCGCAAAAGACTCTTCAGTGACGTCGCAAGCATGTCTCTCAGCTCAGCGTCTCAACATAGCATTTGGCAAGATACTTGCTTCGGATAACATCCAACCAAACATTCTAGCCCATCTTCACACCTCATTTGCGGTAGTAGCGTTATCAACTAACCATTACCTAGACCTACTGCCATGTTTGTCAAATGTGACCTCTGCTCATCCTTGTTTTGTTAAAGTTCTACTCTCCGTAATGATGCCTCCAAATTTGGCTCTTTCACATCAATATGCCAAATATTTTACCATACAGTGCCAAGAATGTCGCTGTCACAATAGCAACAAAGGTCCTTTCATGTCCGGTGGCAAACTAAGGCTAGGCTAGCGTAATCCTTTGAGACCTTTTAGCATTGTACAAGGGAACACTTGCGGTAGACTTCGAGTCAGGAAGGTGTATACACAAGCTCATCCATATTGTTCCCTCCTAGCTTGGGCATCCAAGGACCATGTTATTACCAGGCTTAATGATATATCTTCCTACCTTGAGCTCTCTAAAAAGTGGCATTTTCGGGATACCGCAATGATTATTATCGAAATAAAGCTTAGAATATCTTGGGGCGTGCTAATTAAGGAGACCGCCATGACTAGCTCGTCGTTAGTTGTCTAAATCATAAATTGGATAATCCCAATTGTGCAGCTCTTACTTGTCTACTTTCCGTCCAATCAAGTGAGCTATATGATATGGTTCCCCTAGGTCTTCCAGGATCAAACCCTTCTTTTAATTCTACTTATCGAATAATAAGTTATATTCTCTTCAAGGAGCTCATAAGAGCTCACAATAAAAACGTTTTAAGGGCACAGGACTGAGTTGTAGTGTAGCGGCCCGGATGAAGGGGGTAAGCCACGTGAAGTAGACCGTCATTCAAAGTACTAAGATGTAAGAGCATCAACATAGCTACTGGTTTTGATACAACTTCTGAGCGCTACTATCTTACATCTTGAATCGAACTAAGGGTTTAAACATCGTGTTGAGTATCGTCATAGTTGGCTATAGGCATCAGGTTTGATGTTATAAGTTAGATTTGGTTGACTATAGTCTATTCTTACTACGGAGCCACCCTCATCAATACGAACACGTACGCCAATTGATACAGCAACTCCTAAGACACTAAGAGATATTAATGAAAGCAGCCTAAACATAATCCCCGGCAGTTCCCAACACCCAACGCACACACAATTTTGCACAGATATGTGAGAGGTTATTTGTCAGTGATCGTTTAGCAATAGCCAACACTTTTGAAGCAATATCCAGTCAGGTAATATTAAGCACAGTCTGACATATAGTTACGTTTACCCAAATCACATTTGAAAGCAACTCTTATAGCACTCTGTTACTATATAAGACTAACCAATGTCCAAATGAAGATTAGGTATATTGCTAAGAGCCATCATCTGTTGTTGACACAGGGTATCTCCATAATCTAAGAAACCTCATAAGCTAAAGTTATAAGTAATGTTCCAAAAGGAAAGCTCAGCCCATACTCTAATTTATAATTCTTCTGCTCTTGGCATGTCCAATTCTTCGTATTAGCCCAAGCTAAGCAGATCATGAGTCCATAGAATAATATCTTTAAATCCCAATTGTCGGTTTCAATGCACGGAGATCAATAATCGGGGGAAGGAGGCCGAGATGCGCCTCTGTGCATCTAAGACGGATTAACGCTTCGTGACCATGATCTCAGCTGCTTTATGATAGAGCGACGTGATAAGTTGTTTTTCACTCGTTGACATTAGGCGTCTTGCTACGAAACATTAGAAGGCTTAGCATAGTGTCAAGTCTAACGTACTCCGAGCAACTCTTGGGTAGGTCATTCGATAGACTAGGTTTCGCTGATATGCAAGACAGGCAAACCCTAAGTCTAATCTCCACAAGCTCACGAATAACGCCTGTGCTTTATGGCTATTTCCTTGCGTCCGCTTTCTTGAAAATGAAGACTAGGAGTCTCCCGGGTACTGCGGTTCACTCGACCACTTCTTCTGCTAAGAGCACAAGCCGAACTTTAGGACTACAGGGTAAGGGACGTGTTCTCTATTTTCTCAAGTTCAATTGTTGTTATCTCCCTCTAAATCATCATCGACCAACGTGTTAGTGTAGTCGGAGGACAGTGCCAATTTTGAACCACGGGATAAACCGGGAATATTCCAGCCTGCTCCCTTATCAACAGCATTAGGCTAAAGCATTTAATTGATTGTTGGCTGCAGAATACAGTCGATGGACCAACAGATCTATTTTTACACGTGTGCAGGCAATATAATATATGTTTGCGGTAATAATGGCTTTGGACCAACTGCATACTCCTGTTCCATTTCTGCACTGCAATCGCTGCGCCTCAAGTATGTCACCTGCAACCCCGAATTGGAGAACCTGATACTACATCGCGCAAACGATGGCAAAAGCTCCGTGGCTGTTGGTAGAAAGAGGGTCGGATTAATGGGGACTTTTGTCAATGTTGGTGTGATGGATGGATGAGGCATATTACTGAATCGATCGGGGAAAGCTGAGAGCTTGGTAACAGAGGATCACGATGCCTGCTCGGGACAGTGGGGGCGCATGAAAGGAACGTCAGGGCCAAGAATATGTCCCAAGATGGGTTGAAATGTAGCAAGCTTACTAGGGACATGGCTGAAAGGGCTATGATCTGAAAGCTCTTGGTCCTTTGGGTCTTTCCTCTGGTCAAGCAGTGCCAAGGCGAACACCCTGCCAAGATTCTATACGCGGGAAGATGCGGGCTGGAAACGGGCATCATAATTCAGGGGTTAGTTAGCCCGTACCAGGGGACGATCTCACCAGGGACGCGAGCAGGCCAAGCTTTGCGAATGGCCAAGGGAGTGAGGCTAATTGGCTCCGCAACTCCGTCTCGTTCTAGGGAGCGGAGACTCAATAAATAATTCGGCTCTTCTTACCTAAATGATTGACGCGACTCTTGCTCAGGCCCCGTTACCGTCTCTTTGTATTTTATATAGGTAATTTTCATTCACGTCCATGGGCTTACCAGTTGATAATTTCCCAGAGAGCTGAGAACAAAAGCCATATGGTGTGATTCATCTTTTATACTTTGAAAAGGGGGACCTCAGACGTGAGTATCAATCCACTGGCAAGATGAAACGAGACGGCGTTGGCCCTACTTGGGGGGCCTAGATTAGCCGGCCCCCCTACCTATGGTAGGGGGGGTCAACAAGTAGCAATTTCGCCAGCGACTCGCAAAAAAAAAGAAGACTTTATTTTGTTAGATAAATCCACTCCCAAGAAAGTAGCCCTACCCTATACTGGACCCACAAAAGCAGCTATAGGGTAGGACCCCTAAAAAGTGACCTAACTATCTATAGTAAATTATATTGACTCGCAAGTCTCTTTTTCTTTTGCGAGTCGCTGGCGAAATTGCTACTTGTTGACCCCCCCTACCATAGGTAGGGGGGCCGGCTAATCTAGGCCCCCCAAGTAGCTGCGAATACGTATGCCCTACGTATGCGTCCAGGCTTAGCGAGAATTTATTAGCGGGACTCATCTCGATCGCACAAAGCACACAGCGGAATGATCAGATACCTCTCATGTGATTATGGTTGACGATAATGGGTAGATGTTGAGCGCGTTGCGGCAGCATCCAGGTATTTTTGCATCGAGCGACTAAAAACAAAGGTTTGGTGTTGAGCAACAAGGCATATGGAATCTTCCCATTAATAAAAACGTTGTCACTTCAATCATGACGATACCAAGAGCACGTGGTCCTGACTTAGAACGATCCACAACCCGGCATCTTGGAGTGAATCCGGGACGGGTGGCCTCCCCACCACCACTACGCGTACACTCCATATTTCGCCAGGCAATATGGCTTCATAGGGCCAGATGTGACAGTAGTCTGGCCATGCGGAGGCATGATGATCTTTGCCTAGATCTTCATGCCTGGGACCTTGAGTCTCGGCCTATCCACGTCATTGTTTAACCGCGCCGTTTGAATGAGACCATAATGAGAGCTATGGGTTACAAATACATATACGAATAATTTATGCATTGAGGGCTGGAGGTTGTCAAAGTATAGAAGTTCTTTCCGTGTCCGTCGCGTACCTAAACGTAACCCTCCAACTATGGTTGTGGTAAAGAGGTCGGCCCATCCCGAAGCCCTTGCCGTCTGATATATCTTGGCATTGGCTTGGTCCCAGGGGCTTGGTAGCATTTGGCAGGGAACTTGGGATCTTTCGATGACGGGGCAGTGCAAGATATTTCTAGGAAAGCCCTAGTAACTAGTATACGCGGTAAGTGGTTCTCTTTGAACCGATAAACAAAGCGTGACGATGTTGACCTCGTCATCCGATCCATATTTTTCTGGGGCCTGCCCCTGCGCTCCATCACATCGATGTATTATATCTCAAATTCTTTGCTGTTTGTTGATCTTTTGGTTCACCCGTCGAAGAAGATCCTCATGAATGCTCCATCTGTAAGAGAAAAGAACCACCCGGCAATGTTCGGCGCACCCGGCATGGCCACGGCCCAGCCGATACCGAAGACGATCAGTGGTTGGGTCATTGTTCCCATCGTTCGGAAAAGACGGCTATTTAGACTCTTTTTCTTAGTTTTATTCACCCTGGTGTTGCTTGTTTGGGGTTCGTGGCATGGCGACTGGATCAAGGAGTTCTCAAAACTCCCCATCCCTATTTTCGGCAGACCAGAATACTACACCATCACGGACCACAGTCTATTCGAACCCTTTCAAGTCGAGAATCCAAATAGCAAGTCCGTGAAAGAATTATGCCAGACTTTCCCAAGACACATCCTCGATACTATACAGCCTGTCCTGAAGATCGGGCATGGAGAGGACCGAGCCCGGGTTGAAGCGCAGCTCTTCAGTGTGAGTGCGTGTTTCAACGATCACGAGCTCCCCGTCTTCTCTGATCTTACCGAAGAGATTCGAGGATACCACGTTATTGATGTATTGGAAGATCTGCCTGACCTAGTTCGCAAAGACAACGTCGAGTTGGACATGTATGATCTTCAGAAGACGATGTACATCAACGGTACCTTGGACAAGCACGACAACCAACAGAAAATCGACGGATGGATGCTAGACAAGTACAAATTCTTACCGATGATTGAAAAGGCATGGGAGTTGAAGCCGAACAAGGAGTTTTATGTCTTCTACGAATCAGACACGTAAGTGGAGAGAGTTGGCTTCAACACGATTGACAGAAAGTCCTTCAGCTTGGCATCAATGAGATTAGGCTAACACTGCTACGAAAAATAGCTACGTCTTCTGGGACAACATGTTCCGCTTCCTCAAAAACTTCAATGCCGACGACCGCATCTACATGGGGTCTCCATCCCCAGGCCGCGAGCACAAAAACCGATGGGGCAAGCTCGAGCAGTCATGGTTCGCAAACGGCGGCCCGGGCTTCGTCCTCAGCCGCGGCGCCATCAAAGCGCTCCTCCACCCTTCGTACCTCGACGGCCTCTCCCTGGCGGAGAAATGGGCGACGGTCACCAGGGAAGACAGCTGCGGGGACAGCATACTGGGCTTTGCGCTGTTGGAAGCCGGTATAGAGGTCATGGGGCTGTGGCCCATGTTCAATCCGCACGCGCTCGACAACATTCCCTTTGGCGACCAGTACTGGTGCCAACCGGCATTGACGCTGCATAGGACCTCACCGGAGGACATGCGACGGCTATGGAGATGGGAGTTTGGGCACCGGAAGCTGGAGCAGCCCATGCTCTACGCCGACTTGTGGGAGCTTCGCAACCAGGACTCTGAGGTTACGCAGGGCCGAGGGAACGGCGAATGGGAGGTGCCGACAAGTGTGGAAGCGGGCTCGCTGGAGGCATGCAGGTCGCTCTGCCTGTCCCAGGAGGGTTGCCAAGAATGGCTTTGGAAAGGCGACGAGCAAAGGTGCGTGGCCATCCGGTCATCGGGGCATGGCCATGAGGCAGCCGACGGATATCGAGCTGAGCTGGGAGGGGGCTGGGTGAGAGAGACGGTCCAGGAGTTCCGACAGTGCAATGTCACGCAATGGGTGCGACCGAGCACATCCAGAATCTTCTGAGATGCGAGACATCAGGGTGGGAGGGAACAGGCAAGAAAAAAAACTCTGAAAATTTTACAGAACGTGGTCTCGATGAGACACAAATGCACTCGCCGACGAAAAGGGGTTGGGTTGCTTTGTGTGTGATACAGACTGGAGTCTAGTGCTCAAACCTCACACGAACAAATGGGGACATACTTGCAGGCACCAAGAGACTTGCGTTGATTTTCCTCGTCTTCAATTCGTCATCCGCTCGTTTTTCTGGCGTAGAGCTGAAACAAGCCATTGAGGTGGCACAAGCGTAAGGAAGAGGAGGTCAGAATCAGCAGCTTCGGTATCTACGTGATCGCCGGCACCAATGAGATGGTTGCACGGACCACCTGGGAGTACGGCATGTTCCAGCGGTCAAGAGGACTAGAGTTTTCACGGTGGAGGACAACAGGGTGATAATATGACAGATCACGATAGTTGGCGTTGGGGAGAGTCAATAGTCATCCGGGGGCACTATCCGATGCCAGGCTGGATCGTATTGGACGATGGGATGCAGGCCTGAATTCTATATTTGCCACGTTCGGCAGATGCAGAGGACACTGTCTCCAATGCAACAGAGCGAGAGAGGGTGAGGAGAAGAGGACAGAGTGGGTTCCGGCACTTGTTGTTTGGTGGGTAGGGGATAACCATAGGGCAAAATCAGTCAACTAGCAAGGATATGCATATGAATAAGAAATAGTGCCAATTGTTCATGATCCCAATCACAAGATAGTTCATACCGACAGGAAAGCCTCATAGGCTGTGTGGGTGGGGAAGTGGCACGCAACGGACAAAACAATAGCATCTCGCGTTGCTTTTTCCAGTCAGCCACCCCCCTCTCTGTGTTGCGCTACGACGTACATCGGCCGCTGCCTGCAGCCGGCCGGTCTTCCTCCACAGTATGATGCCGGGTAATAAGCAGACTGGGCTGGGCTGGGCTGGGACAGAGACAGATGGGTGGGCAGAGGAGTCGGCAATGGGACTTTATAGATATTACCGACCTAGACGAGATGGGGCACGGATTCAAAAGACACCCAACACGGGGAACTTTGGTACTGATCCATCTGACCAACATAATCCCACAGGGATTCGTTAAAGATCTTACGAAGGGGGGGCCAAGGGGCCAATGGGCGGGTGAAGCGCGTACTGTGAAGGGGAATCATGGCAGCGACACATGGTGCCAAAACCAGCAAGCGTCACACTCTATTCAATGGATCTTGCACTGTACTGTTGGCTTAAGGCGGCGGCTTGTGCAGTCTTGGCGAGCAAATACATGACCCCCCGGCTCATGATACAGGACCCAGTTGTCCAGCAGCGGTCTCAGAGTGGTACAATGTGGCGAGCCTGGTTCGGGACATGGATCCTTTCACGGGCATTATTTGCTCATCGTCGCTCATTTCCACCATCTCCTCTGTTAAGATCAAGTAGGGCTCGTCCTGCGACGCACCAACGGCATGGTATGGATCGCGTCTCCCACCAAGGACACAAGGCAAAGCAGGGCAAGGCAGCACCCCTGCTGCAGTGACAAGTCCTTTGATGAGTTGATCATCACCAGTGCAGCTCTCGCCTGTTTCGCCCCAGGCACTGATCACTCAGTCAATCGGGTAGTCGCACATTCATTTCCTATGTATGCGCGCACAAACTCACACACTCATTTATGACGGACGCACTGTAACCGTTTTGTCGGCTTCCGGCACCACTACACACATACTTAGTAGCAGAAAATGTAAGAATGGCAGCCAACTGCAGATTGACCAAGTTCATGGGCTCTCGCGCATGCTTCTGTTGGCTGTGTAGCCATATATAGAGCATGGACCTGCTGTTGGGCGCGACCCCGACCAGTTGGTAAGCCGACAGCATGGGGCTGTGTGTGTCCATTTCTAGCAATATTTTTCTAATTCCAGGCCGTGGATCAGGCGAGAGTGTACTGTACATACAGTGACAGACCTAATGTGACTGTAGACTTGTCAGAAGGGCTTCCATGGGTAGCGTTGGGCCACACCAGGTTTATGCATGTCTCATCGCCCCAATGCAGCTGTTTTTTTCAGTGGCTTTCTGCTGCCTTCTGCGTCGGTACTGTACGTTGGTACTATGAAGAGGACTAACATGGTCCGCAGCCTGTTCATTAATGTTGGCTGTGACATCCTCGCATCATCTATCCCATCCCATCCATTTCTTGTTCCGTTCCACTCCCCTGTCTCCTTTCCAGCATTCTCCCCACGAAGTTAACGAAAGATCCTTTCTGTTTCTTCTCTACTGCTCGCCGTGTATGCTGTGTCTAGCCCGATCAGCTTGAGGGCCTGGCATGTGTTGTTGGTTGGCAAAGTGTTGCACCTGATCCTCATTGCCATCGTCGTTCTGCAGCATCGTGCTTCAATTATCCGTCCCTCCACCATTTCTTTTTTCTCTTTCTCCTTGTCTCATCTCTCGCCTCCTCTGACGGTTTGTCCATTTACATCGATCGGTCCGGTCGGTCGCATTTCAAGTGAACCCCAAACTACACAAGACAATCTGTCTCTCCCATCTCCTGTCTGCCCCTCGTCCAGGGCCCTGGCGTGTGCTTGTCAGTGCAGCATCCATCCGCCTTGGCCATGAGTGATACTCCCCCCATCCTTGATACCCCCGACTGCCAGAATGAGTCCCAGCAGCTGAGTGAGGCGCTCGAGGAGTGCATCCGCAGCTTCACACAGGAGCACCAGAAGCTCAAGAGCCCCAAGGCCGCCTACCTGGCCAAGTGTCTCGAGCTGGAGGCCTTGTCCAGCACAAGCGACTCTAGCCTGCCGACCTCGCCGCTGGAGCTGCGCATGTTCCGCACCAGCGCCATGGAGCACGGTCGCATTCTGGGCAAGATGCGGGAGAACATGGCCAAGGACCAAGAGGCGTTTGAGGCTGCCCACAGCCGGGCCATCGATCGTCTTGTCGACCAGCTGTTTTTCCTCTTGGGCCCGTTGCTCACCGAGAGGGCCAAGCGAGGGGAGTGCTCACCCAGTCAATCGCCACAGCCTGAGATCACTCTTGGCCAAGCGATTGAAGAGGGGGATGAGAGATTGCCTTCGTCAGACAGTGAACACGAGCAAGTCGTCAGCCCAAGGAAAAAGGTACGTCTCTCCCAATTGATCTTCCTCCATCCTTGTTTACCTTCTTCATCACTTCCGTCGCCACGGAACAAGCCGCTGACGACTCTCAATCCCAGCAACCGAAGAAGACAAAGACACGTAAAGGTACCCCTCGCTCTCGCAACGTTGAGTTTGAAGACATCTACCAGGACGGCGAGCCGGATCAACCACGAGCTATCGTGCGGTACCCAGAGAACCACGGCCACTTCTACATCCTCCACTGCGGCCGCCACGACCAATATTTCGAGACCCTTTTCAACGGAGCGTCGCATCTCAGCCATGCCGATCACGGAGGCAAGAGGCCGAACCACCGCGCGGTAGTCCAGAAGCTCGGCGTCCTCGTCTTGGGATGCAGCGAGAGCCTGGCGAAGAAGAACAATGCTCTTCTCGGCCTCAACCCCCCTCATACCGGTAAAAGAAAGTCGTCCTCTACCCAGGAACATGACCCAAAGCGATCCAGAGCTTCTAGTGCCAGCTCTCATCGCCGCCGGTCAATTGCTTCCGAGCATGGGAGGAATACAGAGGAAGCACCTGCACGCCGCCAGAACCAGACTGCCGTCGCAACTGCGTCCAGTGGCCGAGCGCGTCGCGGCGAGATCACGCCGCCCCCCGAGAAGGTCTACGAGTCCATCCTCGACCCTGTTCCAGGAGAGATATACTTCTGCCTGGTCAGTGAGACGAGGAGCTACGTGCCCGTCCTCCTTCTCCCGATGGAGAACCTCGAGGATGCGGGCATCCAGGGAACCCTCACCTCTCTCGGACTCATGGACGACCTGCCCAACGCTTTCGTACACAACCCCGAGACTGGCAAGCTGGACTGGGCGGAGGGATACGACGAGAAGGGGAAGCTGGCGGCCAAGCGCGCATTCCCTGCCATCTACCTGACCAGCAAGAAGTTCCCGGCTGGCTGCCCCGTCGCCTGGGTCGCCGCGATGAATCTACGGAAGTGGGATCTAAGCAGCACCAGTGTCCCGCTCAGGATGAACGAGCACTGTGAGGTTCTGAGGTACATCATGCGTCAGCGAGAAGAGATGATGCTCCCTCGCCGGCGTCAAAAGTCTGCCGAGAGCATCGATGAGGCAGCTAGGGAGGCGACGCGAGCCGATACTTCTGCAGTCGACGCAGTGGCATCAAGGGGCTCTTCTGTCGCCCCCGGGGAAATTTCTCGTCCCACATCTCGCATGGACATAGAGATCATCGAGATACTTTCCTCTTCAGAAAGTGAGGATGAAACTGAGGAGATCACGCAGCCAGACCCCCCTTCAATCTCCCAACAGCACCTTGACGATGCTCCGGTGACAGAGGAGCCCTCAGCTATTTCTCGTGAAGATGCTGATGCGCAGGATACGGCCGAGTCTGCCGTCGAAAGGGATGTCGAAGATCCGACGGACTTTGCAGTCGTCGCCAACGAAGATCCTGATGAGGATGGGCTGAGGTTTACCACGCCGCCTTCATTCGTCGCTGATGGAGATCTTGATGCTTCCATGGATGCCACCCTTTGTATCGATGAACTCTCTTCGCCTGATGCCCCATCTCGGCTGCCCATCTCGGATGAAAATACCGAGGACGCTACAGCAACTATTGCCATGAAGGATGGTATCGAGCGCTCCAAGGCTGCTTCTCCTAAGAAGGTCCCCGATACAGTTGATGACTTGGTGAAGGGTACAACCCCTACCAATGCTCATCAAGATGCTGATGACATCTTGGAGGCTGGTTACACGTCAGTGTCTCACAAAGATTTTGATGAAGCAATGGAGGATGCACCTCCTCTAATCCTCCCAGATGAAGATGACGATAATATGATGGACACGTCACCGCCTTCTGCAGTTTCTGAAGAAGAACTTGATAAAGTAGGAGTTGCACCCTCTGTGAGCCATCCTCCGGAAGATATCCATGACTTGATCCGGAGCTCAACTCCCAACGCCATTTCCACTGATGACTCAAGTGCCTTGGAGAAGGCAATTCCCCCTACAGCATCAGACTGCCCAGCACAAGAGCAGGTGTATGATTCCTTGCCTGCTGACGAAAAGCCATCCCCGTCAACATTATGTTCAGACTCGCACGGCAAACCAACTCAATCAAACACTGCTTCTACTCCAACTCAAGAAGGAACTGGCACAGAACGGTCACCATCACTCTTCAGCAAGGGCTCCTCTAACGCATCTCAGACTGGACCACCTTTATTTTCACATGATGGAGGAATTGAAGCCGTAGATCATCGAGACTTTGCCTTTGTTAGGAAGAGAAAGTATGTCTCTCCTTACGTTCCTCTCGAGAACCCTACCGAGGGAACAAATAGGTCAGTCTCTGCAATCAGCCCAAGCACCAAGACGGAGAGCGGACAGAAGTCTTTGGCATCTCCCCTGGTCACAGTGATCTGTCTCAATGAGAGCGCATTGCACAACAGCAAGCCAGACAAACCGAGCATGAGTTGCCCTAGTCTGGAGTCGGCCCGCAATGATGTCGACAAAATGCGGTCCGAGAATGTTGATCGAGTATCATCAAAGGTAACAGAGACCAAAAGGCAGTCCAACACTTCGGTAGTGCGTTCTCCTCTCCCACCGGCCACTGCTATAACATCTGATGACTCCATCTTGTCATCACACAAATCAACTCCAATCCCACCTGTCAAGCCTGAGGCGGCCAAGACCGGTCGTCACTCGAATACCAAGTCAGCCTTCACAACAACAGCACAAGATACCCGAGCTCCTTCTCCTCAAACCACGACAACTCGTGCCAAATCACCCAGTCCACGTGCCATACCGTCCATTGCGGATATCCTGGCCACGAATCCCGATACCCTTTCCGCTCAACATCACAGCCCTCGGCAAACCATGGATCGCTCCATTCCCCCTGGTCTTCCCCAGATCTTGTCGGGGAATGTCTTGCCAGAACTCGAGAATGTGGATATATCAAGAGCTGCATGCAGTCCACCCTCGAAGCACGGTTTTGCCAATATCCTTAATCATTCTCCAGTCGACACCAACATGGCATACACCAGTAATCAACAAGAAGTCCGTGGCAATGCTTTGGTGCCCCAAAACACCTGCAACTCATTGTTACAACACTTGGCAGCCCAGGCGACAGAAGCCACCGTCCCCCAGGGTGAACGCGAACACACAGCCAACCATCACCCTCCAGTAGGTGAATCTGTGGGCAGGACATATACCCAGCGCCATGTTGTGCCCTCTTCTGCTTCACACAACCGTGAATCCAGTCAGAGCTCGATGAACTCGCAGCCGCACAGCTCCGGCGGGCGTCTTGCCTCATCAGGCAATGCTCCATGCTCCCCAAGTCTGCTGCAGGAAGAGGCAAGGCAAGCGTTGGAGAAGATTCAGGGCTGCACCATGCAACGAAATGACTCACTCGATCAGCATAAGCAGAGACATGTGGCCTTCCAGCAGGGACTTCCTTCGCCCACACCCCCAACGACGGGGTTGGCTGCGCAGTATGCTGAAGCAAGAATGGAAAGGAGGGAGCCATACGATTACCGGGCTCCATTATCCCCAACTGACTCACAACACCAATCTCCGTCGTGCCCACCGTTTGCGTTCACATCAGGAAGGCCACCACACCTACCGGAGCCACGCGCATTTTCCAGAGGTCCAGAGCTTGGGAACCAACAGTCTCTTCCAGAGGGACAGGAAATACCCTCCATGCGAACTTCTCCTCCTGTCCATCACCACAATTCCTTCACGCCGCACAACCACCGTGCCCAACAAAGAACCGCTCCGCAAGCCCCTACTCCAGAGGACCGGACTCGCATGGGTCCTACACCACCCTCGTCCGACCTCGGTCAAGGAGCAGGGGCTCATGATCTGATGTGGACTGCAGTCTCGCAGGCCGCGAGCTCGGCTCCCTGGCTCGTGACACCACCCGGCGGCGTGAACGAGCAAGTCCAGGTGCCTAAGCGCTCGGGAGCCAACGATTACAAGATAAATATCCAATCCATGAGATCTTCTCTAAATACTTACGTGTGTGATTACTGCCCTTCGAGGAACAAGAAACACTACCAGACCGCTGGCTGGATGAAGAAGCACCTGGAGCAAGTTCATGGTGTGGCCGCCCGGTCCATGATCTAAGAAAATGTTCTTTCACATTCTTCCTTTCCGGCAAGGCGTTCTCGGGGTAGAGGCGCCTTTTCCTTCTGTTCTGTTTCAGTTACGGGGGTTGATCCCCAATATGTCCATCATTCTAAAAAGAAAGCAGTAGATAGTTGATAATCTTCCATCATTCTACATTTTCTGTGTTTTTTTTTCTTTCGTGTTTTCCTTTCGCTCATTTGGCTCTTAGGTAGTTTAGAATATGGACAAAGGGAAAGCGAAATTGTCAATCGCGAAAAGGGGTTATAGACTCCAACTGGCGCCTCACAGGCTGGAAATGGACGGATGGCGCAGGACTAAGAAATACTTTTCATTCAATGTGTTATAGAAGTTTAATTCTCAATTCGGCGATGGATAGGTGATGAATTAATGAAGTCAAATTCAAGCGATGGTTCTCTGTTTGCCGTACGACGATAGCTTCTCGCTCAAAGCCCTGTTGTAAGATTCCCCAAAACCTCCTATCTAGGTATCAAGGGTTCCACGCTACTACATGACCGTCGCAACAGAATCCCTTGTGGCGAAATCCGCAGCTACAGTACCATGTGACGTTGTGAAAGCCAATCGAAGAGCAGTTGGAATGCATATGCGCTTCTGCTATAGCGGGTTTCGTCATTAAGAAGGTGACATTGAGTTTGAGCCACTGCAACATTATACTGGTTCTTCACGAGTCTGCGACTAGTACTGTCATGGTATTGTGGCTGGGAAAAGAATATCTAAGAGATGATATACCAAACACAATCGTTGTAATATCTTCAACTGTACTATTTTGTTCCAAGTATGACGGAACGTCGACTTAGCTAGCATAAGCACCGTTCAATTTGCTGTCTCCTTTCTTCTGTCACCCAGCTGCATATATCACTCAATGTGCGAAAAGGTGAGGGGAAATTCAACCTTACTCCGGCCTACTGCATTGATTGTGGCTTCAGAGCTGACAGCTCACTCGTCGGCGAGACGCAGCGAGGACCGAGCCCACCCTCAGCTGGAGTATTGGACCGCCATCCCCCCCCCCCGCCTCGAGCCCTTTCTTTTTCATCGTGCTTCTACAGGACGCCCGTATCTCCAAGAGGCAAAATCCACTGCAAAAGGCCCGTTATACCGTGACGACCAACGCGATGACGGTTGGTTTTTACTGCTCTCTCTGTGGGGGCTGCTTCCGGTGTGCCGGCTTGGTGCTGGACTACTGTCGTGCGCTGGGGTAATAAGACACATCCAGTCTGCCGCTTTCTATCTATTTCTACTAACGACGTATGATTTGACCATAGTCAAGGGGCCAAATGGTTTCGATGGCGGCGCAAGGCCAAGCAGTACGGCGGATGGGCGCATGAGGACCTTTCATTTTCATGACGCCTGCTTTAACCTACTCTTAACCCAGATTGCGGGCATCAGCCAACATCCGCCAGACCCAATGAGAACTGCTCTTCTGCTCTTCTATATCTTCGATTCAACCCCGTGGGTAAGAGACTGCGACCTTATACCTGAGAGCAACTATCACGGGGCTATTAGTATGCGTCGGAGCGAGGAAGGCCGTCAACTCTTATATTCTTATCCCGAAAAGTCATTTCCACCCATTGAGGTTTCCAAGTTCAGTCTCAAAGAACACGGTCTGGACGTGGCCAGCAGTTCCGCAGTTAAACCATCGGGGCCGCTATCCCATACCGACCCCTTTTACAAGCTTCCCGACGAGATAATCCATGATATTCTAGTACATTTGCCGTCAGAAGACCTGTGCTCAGCAAGACTAGCCTCGCGGCAACTAAGATTTCTGGGTGCCATTGGCAATCTTGCTCAATCCTTCTGGGCTTCTCGTTTCGCTTCCAATCGCGAGATGGGTTATGTTCCCACGGTTGTAACATCTCCTTGGGCCACCCAATTTTGGTGTGAAGGCTATTTTTGCATGCAGAACCTCGAACGTGTGGCCGGTCCTAACGAAATTCGCAATCGTCGTCGGATTTGGCGCTGCCTGTCAGACCTATCCACCATTCTTATTCCACTACTCAATTCTGGAGATGACAATCAAGTGGACACGAGGACTCTCCCTTTGAATCAGGGTCTCACTCAACGAGTCTCATCCCCAGAGCTTCCCCGCCTCTCAGATAGAGAGAACCCGAAGAAGACAGTCCATCTTGGGGTCAGGCTCCGGAATGAACACAATATGTTCTTTCGTGAAGAAGGAAATGATGCCCGTGTGCAAATGGAGTTCTCCTCTATCGTGCTTTCGTCTGCCGAGTATATTTCTGGGTGTCGAGTTTCCGTCCAGCACGCAGACGATCGAGCAAGAGATGTGCAGAAGGCGGGTGTGATCATCACTTCAACCATGGCATCTATCTTCCTTGACCCTGGAGATGAAATATCATATGTCGACGTCTATATTTCTACTTCCGGCATTCACTGTCTGAAATTTCTCATCGCCAAACCCAATGGCGAAATCCGCATCCACAATGTTGGAAGACCGAGGCGTCGGCACGGCATCATCGCTATTAAACGTCTTACCCCCGAGTCAACTATAGTTGGGTTGAGGTTCGGTTTTGATGTAGGCAAAGGCAGACTCCTTAATATTTTCTCCGCTCACCCGGTATCTAGATGTATAAAGCAGTCGCGATACAGCTCATCGAGGATACCAAGCAAGACTTGGAAGTAAGCCCAGTAGCTCTATGGAGTCCTATTATTCCGCCTGATGAAAGTCAGGACTTGACGGCATTACCTATTCCGACACCTCACGAAAATGCCATCTTTCCCGTTAACTTATACATGCCATTCGGTTGCGCTGACGGCTCGAGGCTTTCGTCTCTTCGTAGCATTACTGCTTTTGTGCATGGAACAGATGGAATTTACGGCCTCCGCTTTACCTACTCCACGGGAGAACCCGTGATGTACGGAAATCGAGAATTCATGAAGCCTGACGGAAACCTGTTCAGCTGCGTTGAGCAAACCCTCTTGGTCGATGGAAAGAACGGAGAGAGGGTTGTTCAGTTTGCCCCAGGCGGCAAGCTAGGACGTCAAAACTTGGTAGAGAACATTATGGTATGTCAACCCTTGCCTTGATCATCTGCCATGATTCTAGTTGGTATTGAAGCTAACCGACGAGATTCAAGGCCCGGACCAATTTTAATCAGTTTTACGTATTTGGTCCTTTTGATGGTTCCGAACCCAAGTGCGATGAAGAGCTCCCATCGGAGCAAAGTGCGATCTTTGCTGTGGTGGCCTCAGTTTCTGTAGGTTGATGCTCATAACCCTTAAAAAACAAAGTTGGTATTGAAGTTCATCGCGCTAACTGGGCATGGCTACAGGCTCCTGACTGGAGATTCCAAAGCCTGCAGAGTCAACGATTCCGGGCGCCCTGTCCACCTCGCACCCATCGTGAAGCTCCTTACTCGAGCTCCGTTCAAGATGTAGGGCCGGCGCCAGCTCTCACGCCTTGGGTGAAAGAAGAAGAAGGGTTTGACCAATCTTCATCAGCCGAAGCAACTAATGTATTCGACTAGTCCCCTAAGCTCCTCTCTTATGTATGGAATTATTTACCAGGCTGCAAATTCGAGATAATTGGCTAAGACGAGAAAACCCTACAAAAACACGTTCTGATATTCTGGCAAAAAATAAAACAAAAGCAGGGCAATACAGTATAAGTAGTCTTCACTTAACTGGCCCGAATTTAAGTAACGAGAAGCAGATAGTTTCGAATTCTAGGATTAACTTTTTATTTTCATTCTTGCCCAGCAATTCTAGCATGATTATAAACAAACATGGCATTAAACTAAGACTCCACAGAGCATCTATTATCATGGCGCTCCAAAACCCAAACAAAACAAAATAAGTGTAAGACTTCCAAGAGATGAGCCGATTACCCATTCTCCTACTTCAACAACTTGTATATACTTCCATCTCATCATATACCTCATATTAAAAAGACGGCAAACAAGGAAACTCCAACCGCCACCTTCCAACCACCGACGAACCGTCCTGCGGCGGCGGTGGTGGGCAAAGTAGGAGGCTGCGAGAAGCTAACGCTGGGAAGTTGTCCCGGGGTGTGCGTTGTCGAGCGCAGAGTCGTGCCAGCGGAGGGGCAATTGGCCGATCCGGGGACGCATGAGGAGTAGGATGTCACGGCGGAGCAGCCGGCTGAGCCTGGTGTGCACGAAGGGGCAGGGCTGTGGGAGGACTGGGTCACTGGGGAGTTGGAGGAGGTGACTCCAATGGTTGTGTGGCCAGTAGAGTGGACGGTAGAGGGGGTGTCGTCGCCGCCGTGGCCTGTGCTTGAGGGAGCGTGGACTCCGGAGGAGGGACCCGAGGAGATGGAGATGAGGACGGTGGTGGGGGTGCCGTTGATGGTGGAGTGGATGACAGAGGTGACATCGCTGGGCTGTCCGGGGATCGTAGAGACGGAAGGCTCCCTGGGGATGGAGGTAGATGAGCTGGCGCCTGGCACATTGGATGACTGTCCGCCGGTGGAATGGGTTGGCACCACAGTCTCGGTGATGGGGCAGATGGTGGTTGAGACGGGGATGGTGTGTGTTACAACAGTGGTAGTGCCGCCATTGGGGCAGTTGGTAACCTCAGCGCCGCAGCTGGTGACCGTCTGGTAGGAAGTCGAGAAGACTGTAGATGTGCTGGACCAGGTGGTTGTCACTGGCGCCGTGAGCGTAGACTGGGTGACATCAGGGGGGTGAGAAGATGTGGTGGGCTTCTCTGGGGACTCTGAGCCAGTGGTGGACGTCACAGGAGGCTGGGTTGTCTCTGGGCCAGTGCTACCAGGTCCTTCATGCGATGGAGTTGTGGTAATGGGGCAGACAGTAGTAGAGACAGGGATTGTCTCGGTAACGATGGTGGTTGTTCCATCGGTACAGCTTGGCTTATCCGGACCGCAATCAGTGACCGTGCGAGTAGAGGTTGAGAAGATGGTGGAAGTGGTCAAGCTCTCAGTTGGGTGTGTAACTGGCCCAGTGGAGGATGGCCCTTCAGGAGACCCATTGGAAGTAGTGCCACCGACGGTAGTCGTTGGGACTGGCTCCCCGGAAGTGGGAATCTGGGAGGAAGATGGACCGGGCGCGCCAGAAGAAGACGGGACAGGCAGTTCAGATGAAGATGGGCCGGGGACTCCAGATGAGGATGGCTGGGGGCTGGTGCCAGTTGGCTGGGGAGCGGTGCTTCCAGGCCCCTCGTGCGATGGGGTTGTGGTAATAGGGCACACGGTGGTGGAAACTGGGATGGTCTCGGTGACAATCACTGTTGAGCCAGCAGGGCAGTCTGGAACGTCGGGAGCACAAGAAGTCACTGTGTAGGTAGATGTAGAGAAAATAGTCGAGGTGGTCAGACTCTCTGGAGGGTATGAAGTTATCGTCGAGCCTGGGGCAGTGGTAGGACCAGAGACGTCGGTAGTAGTTCCAGGGGCAGGAATGGTAGTAGAACCAGGAACGCTAGTGGGCTCGGGGGTAGAGACAGGAGAGCCACTGGAGCTGGAGCCTGGGAGAGACACAGAGGTAGATGGCTCAGGTCCAGACGACGAAGCTGTGGAACCCGTTGGGTTTGCACCCTCAGTCGTGGATACAGAGCCAGTTGCAGTCTCTGTGATAGGACAAACAGTGGTAGAAATGGGAATTGTCTCTGTCACGACCACAGTTGAGCTAGCTGGACAGCTTGTGACTTCAGGAGCACACGAAGTAACGGTATAGGTGGATGTGGCGAAGATGGTAGAGGTGGTCAGGCTCTCAGGGGGGTAGGTCAAAGAGCTAGATCCGGGAGCAGGTTCGCTGGTGGGAGTTGGCGCTGGGCCGCTCACTGTTCCCGAGGGCACGGGCAAAGCAGAAGAGCCACCAGAGGGAACGGCAGTTCCTGAAGGCACCTCAGTGATTGGGCAGACGGTGGTGGAGATGGGGATAGTCTCAGTCACGAGCACAGTCGAATGAGCAGGGCAATTTGTAACCTCAGGAGCACATGAAGTAACTGTGTAGGTGGATGTGGCAAAGATTGTAGAGGTGGTCAGGCTCTCAGGAGGGTAAGTCAATGAGCTAGATCCAGAACCAGAAGCGCCGCTGGTGGGAGTTGGAACTGGTGCAGTCTCAGTTGCGGACGAGAGCACGGAAGAATCACCAGATGGGATTACAGTTCCAGAGGGCAACTCGGTGATCGGGCAAACAGTTGTGGAGATAGGGATGGTCTCGGTCACAAGCACAGTCGAATGAGCTGGGCAATTCGTAACCTCCGGTGCGCAAGAAGTAACAGTATAAGTGGATGTGGCAAAGATTGTGGAAGTAGTCAGACTCTCAGGCGGGTATGACTGGGAAGGCGTAATGGGCACAGATGAAGTGTCCGGCCCAGAAGTGGTCGATGGTACTGGGTGCTCAGACGAGACAGGGCCAGGCTCTGAGCTGGGAGCGCCAGTAGGGACAACAGAAGAGTCTCCAGAAGGAGCTCCAGTGCCGGAGACACTCTCTGTGACCGGGCAGACGGTAGTGGAGACAGGAATCGTCTCTGTGACCAGAACGGTGGAGCCAGCAGGGCAGTCTGGAACTTCGGGAGCACACGAAGTCACGGTGTAGGTGGACGTAGCAAAGATGGTTGAGGTTGTCATCTGCTGTGACGTAGGAGTGGCGACCACCGACGAAACGGGGACATCAGGTGTTGCTGGAGAGCTGGAAGGAACCAAGGTATCCGAATGAGGAATATCCGAGGCTGGAGAGCTGGAAGGGGCCAAGGTATCCGATTGAGGAATGTCTGATGCTGGGGTCGAAGCGATTGACGAAACGATAGTAGAAGTCGAAGGCAGGACAGGCTCGGAAGTAGAAGGCAGAGCAGCCTCAGTGGTAGTAGGCAGAACAACCTCGGAAGTAGGAGGCAGGTCGACTGAAGACCCGACCTCGGAGACTGGACAGACAGTGGTGGAGACAGGGATAGTGACAGTGGTGAGAATAGGGCCTCCTCCTCCGGGACACGACGTGACCTCGGGCGCGCAAGAGGTGATGGTCTGGACGGAGGTGGTGTAGATGGTCGAGGTCGTCATCTGCACAGATTCTGAGAGCGTACCGGACGCTCCAGGAGTGGTGACGGCACTCTGTCTTCCTCTGATTCTGCCGGCTCCGCGTGGGAATCGAACTCGGGGAAGAGTGGCAGCGGTGGCCAACTCAGCGGCCAGAGCGCCGAGGTAAAGATTGAATTTCATGTTGGTGAAAATATAGACTGGTCGCTGGTCGGTATATGTGCGTGTATTAGGTTAACAAGCGAACGAGCAGTAGCTGGCGATAAGCTTATATGATGGCAAGGGAAAAGAGTGAACTCCGGGTCCGTCTCTATTAAGCAGTGCACATATGCAGGTGCCGTGATGGTAAACAAAGCAATAACAAAGATACAATGGCAGGCAGTAGTCCCAATAGCGAAGGGGGGAGCTATCCTGTCTGGTGGCTGAGACGAGCACAAAGGGAACAAGGGAATAATGAGAAATATGAGAGGAAATTAAGGTACCGAATCCAAAGATAGTGAGGTAAACAAAGAAGAGGCCATGAACGATGCGGCCGTGTACAACCTTTATGGTTAAAGGTTGATGCCATCTCGGATAGTGGTGGATTGGGCCTGATTTCCCTAATTCTATTTCGGGACAGACGCAAAGCCCGCCCAAGCTTCAACGAGAGGCTGTCCGTGAAGAGTATTTCAGTGGAGCCAGGGCGGGTGTTTCTTCTCAGCGGTTGTCAAGAGCCGTGATTGGGGGCCAACGTGCATAACCCCTGCATTGGCTGGGGAGCCGTGGCCCCCTTTTGCCGTCTAATCAGCAACACTTGGCTCACGGGCGCTAACAAGAGCTTCTTGGGAGGTTTCAGCTTTGTCTACCGACTGTCCAGCTGTCCCCCTGCTCTTTGCCCTGCCGCTAACCACGGCATCTTGGCAGGGAACCACGGTCTGATTTGCCCAGCCCGAGGAACCCCTGGCTCGGATCCCCGCCACCTGGCTGCCATACGAGATGGGTCTGCTCCGGCGATGAGAGTCTGTGTCCTATGGTTTAGACGCCGAGCTGGAGACAGCAGGCTGGACCACTGCAAGCCGGCAGCACACTTCAGGTGAGCTTGCACTGCGCGAGACAAGGTGCCATCGACTCGATTGGTTGGTCCCAGGCGGGTATTTTGCACAAGCACCGCCAGCGAACCTGCCCCCATGGCTCCAATGAGGCTGGTAATCCACAATGAGCGTCATTATGGTGCTTTTGGGCAAGCCGTCTTCCCATTCTTGGGCGCATCCCAGATGGAGCCGTCCACTTCTACGCGCGATGCAGTCCAACTAGGCAGGCAAGGCAGCTGAAAGTAGAAGACGCTCTGCCGGCGGCTACAAAGTCCTCTTCCTTTTCCGTCTAGTCATCTTCAAGATGGAGATGTAATTTGGGCTATGCAAGCGACGTGACTAATGAGCGCGTTCTCTCTGTCGATTGGCTCGCTTCCCGCTGCCATTCCCGGCCGATGATCGATGACATTGAACTGAGCTGACGGCGCAAACGATGAATCCCTCAGCCAATGCAGCTGCTAGATCGAAACACAGGGCGCGATCAGGTCGTAAGACGCTGAAATCTGTCCGGCTTTACCGATGGCCGCATTGCCGCCACCAAGAAGTTCGCGCTACTTCAAGGGCCAGCGCTTAATTCTGGTGGAAGAGAAATTTTGCAGCGCCTTCATCCCGGTAGACTTACCCTACACCCAACACTCTTGTCTGAGAACTAGGTAGAATACGCGATCAATTGGCAACAACACTGGGATTTATTTTGTAAGTTTTGTAAATGCCTCGAGTTGAATTTCGGAATTTTATCGATTCTTCTATAGAATTAATTCGATAACATGTCTGGTTGTGCTGGGGTTTGAGACGAATTAATTCAAGTGACTTGCGAGTTGTTGCAAATGACCCCCCATTTCTTAACCAATATCTTGGATCTTGATTCTACAAGAAAAATCCTAAAGAGATATGAACAACAACACCTCACTCCAGCTGCGTTATGAGAAAAGGGGTCGTGAAATTAGAAGATTGGCATCCGAGACGGAGAGCGTGTTGTATTCGGTCGCACGCCGCCTGGAGACGATAACGATGTTGGAGATGAGATATAGCCACCTCGGAGCCAGGCTAGAAGGGGCGAGCGCAAGGATAGATTGACGATAGGAAGATTAAACGCAATAATGGGGAAGCGTTTCTTTATTTGAGGATATCATCAAAACGTGTTCCTTGGAATTTTTCTTACGAGCTGCCGGAGTGTAACTCATAGAGATAAGCGTCTAATCTCTTTGACTCGAGGAGACAACATGACCATATAAGAGGTACGATGTGTCTTCAGCAAAAAAAAAGCGAGATATAAAAGTGACAAACATGGTCGAATGCAGGCATCAAAGCGAGCAATAATAGTATGACGTGAAACCCTTTAGCCAGCATAGGGCCTGAGCTCTTCCTCGGTCCAATCCCAAAGCTTCTTTGATAGTGCATCATCCCTCCATTCTGCCTTCAATGTTTCAACTTTGCCAATGGGGGTGTAGTACTCTCCCGACTGCAGATCTTTGGTGGCCGTCGCCCAGAGCTGGCCCTTTACGCCCTCCTCGCATGACACGTAACGGAGGACGACGAGGGACGCCCAACGCAAAAACGACGACCAGTAGCTCAACTCGACACCACGAGGTACCCCAAGCTCAGTGTCCACAACGCCTGGATGGATGGAGGCGCACTTGATATTGGGATAGTGCTTGGCGAGCTGGCGGGTCCAGAGATTCAAAGCGAGCTTGCTCTGCCCATATCGAGACATATTCCACCATTCCGCACAAGTCGTTCTGACGGACTCATACACAATGCCCTCTTTCGGTGCCAGGTGATATCCAGAAGAGCTCACGACCAAGATTCGTGCATCGGGCGATTCCTGGTCAGCTATTGTCCTCTCAATCGTTGGAAGCAATAACCTAGTCAACAGCGCATGACTCATGTAATTGGTACCAAAGTGTACTTCATAACCGTCCTGTGTTTTCCCAAGGGGCGCCATTATGATGCCGGCGTTGAGCATAAGGATATCTAGCCGGTCGCATCTTTGTTGGAACTCGCGAGCTGCCTTCTCCACGGAGGAGAGCGACGATAAATCAATCTGGAGAATCTCAATAGGAGCACCAGGGACTTGACTTTGGATGTCCGCCACGGCCGCCTTCGCCTTGTCGAGATTCCTTGCGGCCAGCCAAATCTGTGCTGGGTTATGACGGCAGAGCTCAAGAATGTACTGCTTTCCAAGACCGGTGTTGCCTCCAGTGACAAATATCACCCTGCCACTGAGGTCCGGTATATCCGTGGCAGGATTGAATGTTGTTGAAGCCCAGGGGAACATTGTTGTGATGGCGGAGTTGTTGTGAGCGCAACAGTTTGGAGAAGAGGAGAGGAGATCAACGACGCAATATATTGACTCCCGTTCTTGGTTATTACGTACTCATTCTGCTATTGTCTAGTGCTTCAACAATACGCTGGCCTAAGTCGTTTTTGGAGATGAATCCTGGTTGGTTGTAGCACCAAAACGAGCAAGTCCTGATAAGCAAGCCAAACACAGAACGAGGTGGGGAAATCAACATGCTCCAAATTTCAACGGCTGATCTCAGCGGTGACCAACAGG
Organism: Clonostachys byssicola; assembly: GCA_902006505.2. NCBI lineage: Eukaryota > Fungi > Ascomycota > Sordariomycetes > Hypocreales > Bionectriaceae > Clonostachys > Clonostachys byssicola. The sequence goes on along the minus strand of CABFNO020001538.1, from coordinate 173,041 downwards.
TAACCGAAGTCCCGCAGAAAATACGCGTATTCAGGGGCAAGACAGGCAGGACTCTCTGTAAACCTGATCTCTGTGCCATATTGGCGGGTTAATCACAAGGCTAAACGTCCAACAACTGCTACCGATTCACATTCTAAGCAAGCTCGACATTTTTAGACGTGTTTACGCCATGTAAATTGGAGGGATGTATCTGGTAAGATAGCTCGATACTGCCTATTCGAGTAATTTTTAGGGAATTTTTTAGGCTGGGCATAAGCACTTCTTCTTAGACCATGAGTCTCCATATTTGTTATTTCTCAGATTCTTCATGCTAGGGGTGGCAGTTGTGTTCTCGCGTGGCAGGTAATCCACTTGTCCATGCTCAATATGTCCCAAGGCGGATAGATGCTTCGAGGCACATTAATACGTGCATCCGGCGGATCCTTCAGCACCGTTGATTGCCCTCTAGTGAGCTCTGATGCTTTCTTATCCAGTCTATGTACACAGTTTGAACAGAGGACAGATCCCAACCATAAGGCCTCAAGCACTACAATCCACAGGGGCAGGTGGCTTCCCAGATGGACCTGCTGAATATTTCTGACTTTTACGTGCATTTTCAATGAAACGTCGAGAGCCAATCAGATTATTTGTTGCCCCTTGCCGTAAGCTTCAGACGCTAAAGGGGGATCCCCGCCTGCCTGCCATCATATTTTAGCTGTTGGTGACCAGGTCAGCGTTTTCACATCTTGACTGTTTTGCTTCACCTACTTCACCGCGAAAGTGGCATCCCTTGGCCACCATGTTGCGTCGTTTCCTCTTCACGATTCCCACAGCGCTTGCTATTCTTGCCATCGTGCTGTATCCAAGGGCTAGCCCAACAGCTGAACCAGTCATAAGAGTCGACGGCCGAAAGGACACGGTGCTCTTCCTCACGACCGAAGCCACTGGCCTGTCCAACGTCCATCTTGCAGCTGCTTCGGCGTTGCTTGAGCACTATCCCGATCTTGAGGTGCACTATGCATCCTTCCCCAAACTGGCTTCAAGGGTCTCGCGAATTTCAGATACCGCGCTTGCATCAAACCCCTCAGCAAAGCCAATCCAATGGCACGAAATACCAGGGACACCATTCCTGTCTGTGTTTGAGAAGCACTTCGGTGATGTCGAAGCCATGATCATTGGAACGGGTACCGCCGACTACGACAAGAAGATAAGGGATCTTGTCTTCAGCCTGGCACCTTGGGACGTCGAAGACCATTGGGACATGTATACAGCTCTCAATTCCTTGATAAATGACATTGATCCTGCAATCATCGTTCTAGACAATATGCTTGCCCCGGCCACGGACCTCGCAGCACATTCTGACCGACGGTTTCTCAGTCTTGTTCCCAATGGCCTTTTGGAGCTCATTGTGGCTGATCAGCCTCGAGGTGCTGTGGCTTGGAAGTATCCTGCGTAAGTGTAGTAGATATACATAGGCTGATTCCAAGGCTCATATCCATTTTTCAAGCCATATTCGCTAATTCTTACCTCAAGAGCCTTTTCGGGATATCAGTTCCCGCTGTCTTGGAAGCAGACGATTTCCAATATAGTCCTCACGGTTCGCCTTGGGTATAACCTTGCAAGCTCCCCTGTTCTCGCCGCCAAACGGGCCTTCCTTGTTGAGAAGGGGATAGAGAATCCCATTGTGTTCAGCTTCGTGATCAAGGACGTCCCTGTTCTTGCGTCGACATTCAAAGAAGCCAACGTCCCCATGGACTTTTACCCGCCATATCTCAAATTTTGCGGTCACGTTGCCATGAGCACAACGTCAGCTGCAGATCAGGACCCTGAGATGGTTTCTTGGCTAGCACAAAAGCCCACGATACTTATCAACTTGGGCAGCTTGTTTGCTTATAACCAGCAGAGGGCGCGAGCTATGGCCGATGCTCTTGCAACGTTGATGGCAGAGACGGACTTTCAGGTTCTGTGGAAGTTTAAGAAGCTGGGCGAATATGGCGACGAAGTATTCGCAAATATTCAAAAGGATATACAGAGCCGACGGATCCGGATCGAGACCTGGCTGGAGACAGAGCCAGCCGCTCTTCTTGAGACGGGCCACATAGTCTTGGAGGTGCATCATGGCGGAGCTAACACTTATCACGAAGCCATATAGTGAGTTTTTCAATTACCAAAAAAATATCCCTGCAGCGTTACTAATTTTGGTAACAGCACCGGTGTTCCGCAGATGATTCTACCGCTATGGTTCGATCTCTTCAACTTTGCCAATATGGCTGAGTATCTAGGCATTGGTATCTGGGCTGGCAGGAGCACCACCCCAGAATGGGTGCCCGAATCGTTGGTGGAGGGCTTTCGCACTGCTTTGGTCGGTCCATCGAGTATTTCGCTGAGAGAAAAGGCACAAAAGCTCGGCGAAGTAGCGCGACAGTATGATGGGAGGAAGATTGCCGCTGACGAAATCGCGAGACTGGCCGCCATAGGCAAGGAGGCTACAAAGTAATGCCTTGCCTCATTATGGCAGCTGCCCAATTCTACCACTAGACTGGATTATAGGTATAGAAAGGTTATAGATACTGAATTTATTAGAGCTCGTTACTCGAAGCCTCGGGACGGGCCGGATAGAACAATAGAGCGCTCTCGCTCTTTCTAGACATCTGAAACTCCGGGAATTTAGCGATGCCGATTCTCTATCTTTCTCTTTCGAATCGCAAATTCCGCATTCTACTCTTCTCGTGCCACTTCCACATTTGATGGCCGGCGAGGTCCTTGATGAACGGAAGCGAAACACCCGCTTTTTCCATGTCGTATATATTACCCACGGTCACATCGGAGGCGATGAAACTGATTATATGGGCAATCATCACCAGCGTCAGAACTCTTTCTCAGTAAAGTAACTGCCCGCCCTAGGTCTTGTCTATTAATTTCCCAAACCCAAACTCCCCTAGCAAAATATTGATACACATGTAAATAGAGGCCATTTCGAAACAACCAACATTAGCGCAAATCAACCGAATAGTGCCAAATAGCTTCGCATTCCGTCATGCCAACTCCCACGGCGAATGATGCCCCCCAGGAGCTATATGGGTGAGATAAGGCCCCGTTCGGTATCGCTGGAGATCTCGCCTCGAGGAGACCATGCGGGGGTGGTCGCGCATGAACTGGCGAATTACGCTGTCGGGGGTGTTGATGACATAGTTGGAGTTGGGGCCAAAGCGGCACTTGAGCTCGTCCCAGTACTTCTCCTTAAAGAACAGGAGGAAGCAGTGTCCCTCCTCGGGCTCCCTGGTGCGGTCGGGGAGGCGCTTGTGCCGTGAGTAGCTGCGCCGCGGACGATGTGAGGGGATAGCCGAGTAGGCTACGGGCTCGTAGTATGTGAAGGCTGGGGCCGAGCAGGGGTAGTAGTATTCGACGGGAGAGTAGTAGGTCGAGTAGTAATACACATATGCCATCGCGGGGGGCAGCAGGTGAGTTTCTTGGGTGGGCAGGCCGAGGGATCGAGGAGACGACCAGTTCCAGAAGAGTGCGACGTGAGAATGGGCACGTCCATGGGCGTAGCCGCGCAATAAATCTCCAGCTGATGGATGGATGCCTGTGAGGCGTCTGCTGTTGGTTGGGTGCTGCCTCAGCCACGGCCAAGGCGGATTTCGTCTGACTCAAATGTGCAGAAACACGAGAGCCAATTAATTCGCCAAACGCAGTCACAAGCCACAATCTGAGAATCATGTGAGATCCTTGGTCATGCTGTCACAAGGGCACATTAATGCTTGTTCTGATTCGCCGGCCAGTGGGTTTGGGCACAGCCTATGTTTGGCCGCACCTCAACGCAAGATTATTTAATCATTTTCAATCCCCGGTCCTCTCCAGAGTGAATGTTCCAGTTTGTTAGGGACTTCATTACTTCAAGTGTCTCTTCTCGGTGGGTGTTGTAACCTTCCATCTAATGCATGTTTCGATGAAACGATCAAAGAAAATAATCAACATGAATATCAAGTCAACGGTCATTTCGCAAGCGATATGCCCTAGTGTCCAATCATCATATATTACTAGAAATGCTGATCACAAGATTCTAGATGTTAGTTCACAAGGTCGATTTGTTCAATAATATTCGACACGCGCCCTTGCGAGAGTTGTCTATCATACCACAACCATCTCTATATCATACCATAATCTAACGAGAAAGAATATATCCTGTCCGGCAAGACGAACTCCTGTTTCCAACCGATAGCACCTACGCCAAATCTATAAACCCAATGCTCACCCCGAAAAGTCAATCGCTTCGGTCATAAATCTCATACTACATGCATACAAAACAAGAAATAAGAAGACATCTCCCATCAAGTGTTCTCATACATGCTCGCTTCATGCGGGCCAGCCTGCCGCCGCAGATCATCAAACGTCTGCTTCTGTATACTTGACAGAAACTTCGCCAAAGAAGCTGACTCAGGCCTGGCAAGGTAATCCATCATGGCAGCTCTCTCTATCCGCATGCGCATCGGTCCCGCCGAAGTCAGGTAGAATGCCGCGGCGCCGAGGACAAAAGGCATGAGATGCTGACGGAAGATGCCCGCCGAGGGATGGAGAAAGATGGGCACCACGCGGAGGATGTGGTGGCATGCGTTGGCGGGATCTAGGGGGTCGATGTCCTCGTCGTCGTGGGGGCCCCAGCCATGCGGGCTGCTGGATGGGGAGTTGTTCTCACCGAAGGCCATTCGTTTTATTTGGTCAATGAGGCAGCAGTTGCCCCAGAAAATGGTCATTACGTGGCCATTGGCAATGTCTTCAGTGGTGATGTATTCCGGTAAGTCGGCGCCCATCTTGCTAGGTATAGTGGGAACGGCATACTTGTCGAGCCACTTGATAAGTGCCGTACTGAGATATGAGACTGTTCCTTTGATGATGTCCCGGTAGAGTTGTTTTTCTTTTTCGTCATTGGCGTCCTGCATGGCATATATGTCAACGAAGACTTCCATGACGCCGATCAGGATATCAATCAGAAAGTCGCGCGGTGTTTTGGCGTGCTTGGTCCATGGAATGGTTAGCCACTCTGACTGCGCCAGGAATATCTTCTTCTTCATTTGGAATGCAGTTAAGACCTAAGCGCACCAGACTGTTAGCGAAACAGAGCGTCAAAACTATACAGGTCGGCAGTGGATGCGCACAAGATGAAGTCTTCCATCAACGAAAAGGCGATGGGCCAAGCCGTCAATATAGTAAGAGGGAGGGTTATTGAGGATGAGAGCAATATCTCCAGCATTATGAGCCATCCAGCTCTGTCGTTGTGATAGCCCGTTTGGGTTTGCATCACTTCCAAAGAGAGCCTGTAAGATGCGATCAGCATTCAAGTGACTTTTCCAAAAACATACAAAGTAATGACACAACTAGGAGAGACGGTAGAAGAAGGACCATACCTCATGTATGCTAAACGTACGGACGGCACCCAGGATATCGAGACTTTGCCGCCTTTTGGGTGACTGCAAGGCAGCAGCCATCTCTTGCAGAGCACTACTATACACTACCATCCCACGCTTCTCCAGCCACGCTGGAGCATCTGGCCGTCTGCCCAGTGTACGCAATGCAGTGGCTAGGAGAGCTTGACGAAGAACAGGGTCAGTGGGCGCATAGTCCTGCAACAGGATGATCGACCCGCCCAGGGTCCTCTGCAGCTCGGTAGTCGCAGGCCCGCATCGGCGGTTGGGATAGTAGGCATCAAAGAAAGCGCCGATGAGTCCGGCCTCTGACGCCGCCCAGCCGAAGCGGGCAGGTCCAGGACTGTCTTGCCGGCGGGGAGACGGACGGCGACTCGCTCTGCCTCTGGCCTTGGGATCGGCGGCGTCTTCCTCGTCGGCGTTGGGCGGTTGGAGGTATTTCGGCACGACCCATTTCTGGGCGAGCACGGGGGCACCCCATTCTACGAACTCGAGGCCCTGTGCGGCGATTCCCCAATCGGGAGGAGATGTCTGACTGCTGGGTCCTGCGTCCGAGGGCTTGTCGGTGGTGGTGCCTGAGCCAGCCCCTTGGTACTGGTGAATGACAAAGCTGTCAGCGTAGCCACCACAGGGGATCGCTGCCTTTCGGCATTGTCCACAAGAGGGCTGCTGGAGGTCACACTGTAGTACTTATAATTAGAAAATGAGAAATGGAGTGAAATTGAGGGGACGCCATAGGGGAGCGTGGAAAGGGAAGAGACATGGCAACTTCGCGCAGATGAGAAGGGTGCTGGGACCAGAGTGAGAGGAAGGGCAGTATGAGATAGGATGGATATGAATAAGGTGCAAGTAGATCAGCAATAGAGGAAATTGCCGGAAATTCTCTTATAAGTATTGAGATGGGCACCTCTGCGCAAAGGGTGAAAGAGAGTGATTGATCGTGATGGAAGAAATCATATGAGAACCGTTGACTCACTCCTTTCTTACGCCTGCGACAAGTCGAACAGGCTTTAGATCGTCCCCGCACGCCGACCATTATGGATAAATCCTATTTGAATTGGAATAATTGTAGGCCAAGATGCAATGGGAGATATATGCGCGCAGGCGACGCGAGACAATGGGGTCTATTATCAATCAATTCTCCCCAGCACATCAACTCTCGCCGCCCAGGCTGGTACCGTAGCCAAGCTGCGCCTGTTCTGCCTTGGCAGCCGTCTACCGTCAGCTGCAGTGCCGGCTCCGGGCTAACAGGGTGATATGCAGGCAGTAGGTGTCAAGGCCAGTGACGTACAAGGTCAGCCTCGGATCGGGCTGGTAGTTGGGGGCAGCCGACAGATATTACCCAGTTGGTTGTACATTTGCCGAGCATCAAGCAATACACGAGTAGGGAGGCCATCAATCAGCAGCATCCGACGGCACCAAGAGGCAGGGCAACTCTCCAAAGGGGTATTCGGGAGGCAAAGCCACACACATCTGCATAGCGATTCGTGAAGCAAGCTACGGTGAGGGGGAGGAAAGGGAAAGAAAAATGTGGCAGTGCGTGATGACAATTGGAGTGTTGGTTTCGCTAAACCTTGTCAGGATGAACGGCTGTTATTAGACCATGTTTCTTGCACCCACTAACGTTAGCCAAGGACGGGCAGAGTCCCTATTCGCTGCTCCAAGAAGGAAATCCCTGGAAATGGAGTCGAAACGTTCCTGTGTAGCAGATGGCTCGATCCTGTTCCGTCATCTAGATGAGAAGAATCGTCCAACAGGGCGAGAAAGAGTATATCATACTCGATCAAGGAAAACAAGGTGATGAATCTGCTCAACTCGATTAACATGCTTACGCTATGGGGCACCGCACTTTGAGTGGTGCCCCATCCCCTGATTCTCCTCTCCGCTGTGCCGTGTTTTGGGAACAGGGGGGTCGGATCCCAGTATTTCGGTCATTTGTGGGCGCTAATTGTTTGCCATGCGCACGAATTCGCTCCCGAACCGGCCGAGCCCAAGGCGAGAAATCGACGCCATCTCGCAGTTCAAAATTCAGGTACCGTGGCGGTCACAGCGACACAGGAGTATACCAAAGGCTGTCAGATCGTGTAGGTTGATAAAGGGGTACGGTGCATCACGTTGCTCTGTATTCAGCTCCCGTCTCCTAGAGATGATCCTTCGATCATTGATATAATTAAGAATAAAGAGGAGACAGGAATAGAATACCGAGACTTGGCCAAATGGGGCTTGGTCCAGGCTGTTGGGAATGAAGGCGAGCTGGAGCCTTTTCGCGGCCGAAAGACGCGCGAACAAGTGCCGACCGAGGCGTTTTGAACGGGCCAAATCAGCGTCCGCTGACAGTCACTCCGCCGGCAAGTTGGATTACAGGGCTCATCAACGGGCAGTTGGCAAAGATGCCCCGATTCATCCAGTCTGTGACGTCTCCTCCTCACCAGCCTCATCTAAATCCATGCACTGAGGCTCAATCTCCATACAAGCCCTGTCCGTGACGCATCCCAGATCCGAGTCCGATCCCATTATTCCCATCGTGGAAGATTCTGCGCCGGCGTTGACCTATCGCGGGATGGATCGAGACGGCTCGGGGTTTTGAGCTTGACCCTCTTGACAGTTGGGTTTGATTGTTTCTATTTCCATTGATGATTGACGATCCCATCATCATTTTACTCATTGATAGACGCCCGTAGTCGAACAGGTATAAGTAATAGTCAATTCTCGTTCAAGTTGCGATCATGATATCCATCGGCATCGCTACCACTACTACCATAACAGCCAGCAACTTCCTTGCAAATACCCCTTCATCCTCATTCTCCCTCCCATCTGAGTGCCTCGTTCAGCTCTTCTTTCAGCCCTACCAAGCTATTTCCTGCTCACCCATCCAAGAACCCACCGCCAACATGAAGTTTACTTCTGCCGTTACTGCTGGCTTGGCCCTCCTCGCTCCTACTGCTCTTGCCGCCCCCAAGACCAACACCAACTCCAGTTGCTGCCGCAAGGACCTCAACAGTAATGAGTACCACAAGGAGCTCTCCACCAACTATCTCAACATGTGGAGTGGCGATCTGACCATCGCCGAAACGATCCTACACCCAAATCTAGTCATGTATGCCGACCGCCTCCCCTCCGCCAACGGTAGTGACCTCATCCGAGTCACGAGCCGCGATGAATTCGTTGCCTTTATTCAAAAGTCCCGCACTGGCTGGCAGAAATACTGGTTTGACATGATCCACTGGGTGGGCGCCGGCGACAAATTGGCCATGCGCTGGAAGATGAACGGTCTTGTGGGCGAGAACATGTCTATCCCAACGTGAGTTTCAAGAGACAACCCGCTATGCTCTCAACATAAAACTGACCCTTTACTCCAATACAGGACACTGGATCCCGGTGCTTATGTTACTTACAACGGAACCGACTTTGTGGTTCTTGATGACTGCACGGGCCAGATCAAGGAGATCAATATGGCCCAGGATTTCATTGCTTACTTCCACGAGCTGGGTATCAAGGGTGTCATGGTGTAAAAAAATTAAATCATAATACTTCGTGTCAATCTCTATTGCGTCATTGAAACTTTTGTTCCTTTTCTTTTCATTGTGCTTCCACTTTAGTTTTACTTTGATAGACAGATCTCCAGCATACCTCTCGACTTACTTGGTGTAATTTACGTTATAATGTTCATCGTGTATTCTTTTCACATCTTAGTCCTTGGCCATTAATCACTAGAATCTGCCCTCGATTGATATTCCATCGAAAAGTTGGGGCTTCAGTCCAAGTAAATGTATAGCATCATTATCATTCTCTCACACCCAGATGTTCGTTTGAGCACTTGGGAGAATAACCTTTGTGCAGGCATCTTGACAGGCGAATAAATCACGGAGATGGAGCTTGACCAGTTACGAATTAACATAGATGATGAAAATTACTACAAGGAAATTCGCAGACCAAGCCCAGTCATACCCAACCGATGCCTACCCAGTCCCAAGTCTTTCTACTGAACGCTATACTTCCACGCCATTTTCAGGTTTATGGCCATGGCGATGACAGTGATTATGCTGGTAAATTGCCAAATCGCCCCTCTAATTGTTGTTATGTTGATCACTCCAACACCCGGCTCCTCCAACAGGGCCATCCTGACCTCGCCTGCCATGTTGTCCTACAACTCCAGGCGAACTTCAATGTCGGGGCGGCCGTGTGTGCCAACTGACCCCCGGTGCGCCCGGAGCTCCGTCAGGTCCTCGAGGTTCTTCAGGGCCTGCGACGCCATCCGCTCCGGCAGGGCCCCTTTCTCCCTGCTGACCTAGATCCCCTTGGGGTCCTGGAGGTCCTTCAGGGCCAATAGCTCCCGGTGAGCCATTCGCCCCGGTAGGGCCACTTTCTCCCTGTTGTCCTGGGTGTCCTCGGCGTCCTCGACGTCCTTGGCGTCCTCTGCGTCCTCTGCGACCTTGAGCGCCATCAGCGCCCGGCGTGCCATCCGTCCCAGAAGGTCCCTGATCTCCCGGCTGCCCTGGATCACCTCGGGGTCCTTGAGGGCCTTCGGGGCCTGCAGCACCATCTACCCCGGGAGGACCCTGCTCTCCTTGTTTCCCTGGATCGCCTTGGAGTCCCTGCTCTCCCCGCTCTCCCCGCTCTCCCGGATCCCCTTTGGGTCCTTGTGCCCCAGGAGGGCCTTCTCGTCCCTCAGGTCCCTGGACGCCACTAGCGCCTCGCGACCCGGTAGCTCCAGACCGCCCTCGGTGCCCTCGGCGCCGTGTAGGGCCACGAAAGCAAAATATGCTGGAAGTTCTCTTGTGTTTCTTCGAGCGGCGGTCTTGGCGACTGAAGCAACGGCACAAGAACAAGAGGGTCAGTAGAAGACCGACGCCAAGGCATACTCCCATAATAATCAGGGCTGTCTTGTCTGAGCTACCGTCGTGCTGGGATGTAGGGTCCCTGGGCCCAAGCCTTCCCGTGTCAGTTGATAAATGGTGGGTGCCATCGCTGTAGCCAGCAGATCTCGTCTTTGGAACAACCGAGCTGGCAGGAATGTATGGGTGGGTGGTAGGATGTGTGACGACCCGGAGGGCCTTATGTCCAGAAGCAACCACGGTCGTGCCCGTCGAGTGGGAGGAACCGGGGTCTAAAGAACCTCTGATGGTAGAAGACGAGAGCGATGGCAGGATCATCTTACACTGCTGATTTGCGAACAACAGCTTCTCAGACTCGGGCTATATCGATCTCCTGGCACTCACTGGTGTCGATAGAGCCTAGTAGAAAAGCCTTTGGGCGAGGAAAGCTGTCTGAGCAGATGAGGGAACATAACGGCCAGTTCGCGGCTGTAAGGCTCGAGCCGCATCATGGCAATGGCCAAACAACTCGCCCTATGACGGTCTCATGTCCACACGAATTCGCTATCCTGGTGGATTGCCTTCTTCTCATGCCGCCAATATGAGAGTAACGCCTCGCCAAACCTCGAGCAAGCCAGTGAGCAGATTTCAAATATGACCTATACACATATACATGGAGGATGGTAAGCAAGCGGGAGGCCGACCACCGATTGAGGGTGTCGCCATCAACACATGGCCCAATGGGGGTCGGACGCAGCGTCGTTTTGCAGCCAAACAAACGCACGTAGATGCAGAAGATACTAGCTTCGAGTAACTGCATTAAATACTGTTGGTTGGACGGGTGACGGCAGGCCTATGGGATGCTGGCCGCAGAGATTCGCAATCAAGATGGCGCAAGTATGTAGAAGAGAAGCACACTGCCAAGTGGCAGAGCTCTAAATCGATAAACTCCAACGCTATGCTTACATGATTAAGGAGGGAGAGACAAAGCTGTATCATTCATCTTGACCCTCTGTCCCCGAGCGAATACCAGCAAGAATGGGCCCCCATTGCCCGCTGCCCGTGTACTTGCGCGCAACCGTGATGTGGTCGCCTGTGATCTTGCGAACTAGAAGCGTGTCCTCCGCCTTACGGAGATTCCTACCCTCGCTACTTCTTAGGTACTCCTCAAACCATGTTTCCTCCTCGGGCTCAAATGGGAGCAGGGCAATCTCACTTGCCCCAGGAACTGATTCACCGTCAAGGGCAACCTTGACCAGGCGTCGGAACAGTGCTTCGCGCGTGTAGTCGGAGAATGTGCGTGTGAATAGCAAAGCTTCAGTCACGCTTGTCTGCGCGAGAGCGTCGAACAAGAGCTCCAGAGCTGCCGATGACTTAAGAATCGGGCGCACGGTGTGGTAGTAGGCTAGAGCAAGTTTGATGTCGTCGCCGTGCCGGATCAGCGCCGTGAGTATTTCGTCGGAGAAGTCGGGCGTCAACGAAGGGTGCGCAACGTATTCAAGCGCTTTCTATTAGAAGCTGATCAGCGAGGTTTGTGGGAGAAAACGGGGCACGGGAAGCAACGTACAGGAAACTGTTTGCGGTCCAGATGCCATAGACCCTTGATGAAGATCTGGTAGTTGCTTGGCATTCCAGAAGCAGATACAAAAGACTCGGACGGAACAGATCGGTCGGCAGCTTCATCGAAATCGAGCAGGACGTAGTAGAGGAGCGAGAACTTGTGGTGCAAGGACATGGGAGCGTCGCAAATGTGCTGGTGCAGCTGTCTCAGCGCAGCATCGGACTTGGGAGGGTAGGTTTTTGCTATGAGGGTCTGTCAGAAGTTTGTGATTAATAGAAGAATGGCAATTGGCATACCTTTCGTGAGGCCCAGAGCTTTGAGAACTCGGTCGACGAAGAGGACGCCGTCCAGAGTCTTTCTCGACTGCTCAATCTTGGCAATGAGCTCCTTGCTGTAGGGAAGCTGCGCGCCAGCAGGGAATACCTGCTGAAAATCGGAATAGTCAAACATGGCTGGGAGGCGGTTCTCGAAGAAATGTGACGAGCACAAGAATGGAGAGCTTCGAGAATTGAGGTGGTGATGATCTTTTGTTGTTGCTACCCTACCCTGCGACCGAGCTGTAGTGGAGATTTCCATCCACTGAAAATACAGCGAGCACAAGGGCAGACAGCGCTAAGCCACAGCACGTCTTTGTCTGGGCTAGCGCTTGGCACGATCACGTGCCGTCGCGGGGCGCCAGTCAATTGGCTTTGGGTGTTGTTTACGTCTAGACGGCGCCTTACCTAATCAGGGAATCTCCAAACAATCACTTTGGCCAAAGTCGAGGCGGGGGACAAACCATCTCACCGTTGCTTTTTCTGCGTCAACCCTCCTTCACATCCCACCCCAGAGCGACTAACCCAACAGCTTCAGTTTTCTCTCTTTCTTTCACCTGAGGGCTCCTACTACATTAATTATTACGATCCTGACTGCCAGAGGTGTCATCCCAGCATCCGACACACTCCCCCTCCTCTCCACCGCCATGTCAGGCAGGCCAACGCGACGCGCAACGCGGCGCACTGCCGTCGTCGACTCCGACGACGATGTCAGCAGCAGCGCAAACACGAGTAGGCAAACCGAGGACGCCGAAGATTCCATCCAGGATGCTCCTACACGGAGATCGACCAGAACTACACGAAGGACACCCTCGGGATCAGCACCCCCTCCTGCCCCGAGAACCACAACCGCGGCTCGTGGGAGAGGGCGTCCAAAGAAGACTCCGACTCCAGCGCCAGTCGAGCCAGAACCAGTACCGGAGCAGGAGCAGGAGCAGGAACCGGAGCAGGAGCATGAACCAGAACAGCAACTTGAGGCCGAGTCTATGGCCGCGAACGCCGCAGAATCGAGCCGTGCCAGCGAGCCGCCCTTTGACGATACCGTGGTCAAGCACGAAGTTGATATGGATGTCGACGAGTTGAGCCAAATTCCTTCGCCGAAAACACAGCGCAAATCGAGAAGCTCGCGCCCCTCCACCGCAACAGTTGCTGCGCCCGATCCCGTTGAAACCCCTCCAACTCCGACGCCTCCCACTCCAGCGCCCAAGGCTGCAGCATCCTCTCCAACAGTAATCAAACCGCCGCAGACTCCTCTAGCAGATCTCACATCTGCCTTGAATATACGCAAGCAGGGCTTGACCACTATCAAGCCGCCGAGGACCATCCAAGGCCCCGCATTCATTGACAAGCCGATTGACATTGTCCTCAAGTCGAGAACGACGGTGATTCCATCGTTTGATGAGGCGCCCAAATCACGCATCGTCATCACTCACTTGTACTTGACCAACTTCAAGAGCTACGCCGGTCGACAGGAAATTGGTCCCTTCCATGCTTCGTTCACCTCCGTCGTTGGACCCAACGGTTCCGGTAAATCAAATGTCATTGACTCGCTTCTCTTCGTCTTCGGTTTTCGAGCGAGCAAGATGCGCCAGGGCAAGATCTCTGCGCTCATCCACAACTCTGCAAAGTTCCCTAATCTAGACCATTGCGAGGTCTCTGTGCATTTCCAGGAAGTGATGGATCAGGTAATTAGCATGCTCTGACATTCTATGCGCATCAACCTTACTAACAGCTTTCTAGCCCGGTGGCGGCCACACAGTCATCCCCGATTCCAAGCTCGTCATCTCACGAAAAGCCTTCAAGAACAATTCCAGCAAATACTACATCAACGACAAGGAGTCTAATTTTACCACGGTGACTACGCTCCTGCGCGATCGCGGCGTTGATCTCGACCACAAGCGGTTCTTGATCCTACAGGGCGAAGTCGAGTCCATTGCCCAGATGAAACCCAAGGCAGCAAACGAGCACGACGATGGCCTCCTCGAGTATCTTGAAGACATCATCGGCACATCCAAGTACAAGACTCCGATTGAAGAATCCGCGACAGAGGTGGAGGAGCTCAACGAGGTGTGCGCGGAGAAGAATGGACGTGTTCAGCACGTTGAGAAGGAGAAGAACAGTCTCGAAGACAAGAAGGACAAGGCTGTCGCCTACATGCGAGACGAGAACGAACTGGCGATGAAGCAGTCCGCGCTCTACCAGCTCTTCATTCACGAATGCAACGACAACGTTGCTGTCACTCAGGAAACCATTGGCCAGATGCAGGCTCAGCTTAATGAGGAGCAAGAGAAGCATCAAGGTAGCCAGAAGCTCATCAAGGATCTAGAGAAGCAGCATTCCAAGACGAGCAAGGAGTTTGACGCGCAAGAGAAGCAGGCCCAAGCCTTGGCCAAGGAGATGTCCAAGTTTGAACAGGAAAGGGTCAAATTCGACGAGAAGCACAAGTTCTTAGAGGATAAGAAGACCAAACTCGAGAAGACAATCGCCAATGCTGAGAACACTTCAGAAGAGGCCGATCAGACCATCATTGATTGCGCCGAGGAGATCAAGAGCCGCGCCGGCCAGATCGCCGACCTGGAAGAGCAGCTCAAGGAAGAAGAGGCCGAACTAGCCAAAATTCGGGAGGATCTCAAAGGGAAAACACAGGCATTCTCTGACCAAATCACCGCCAAGCAGAAGTCGCTCGAACCTTGGACAGAGAAGATCAACCAGAAGCAGTCACAGATCACGATCGCTGAGAGTGAGCTCAACATTCTCCGAGAAAAGGCCAACGCTGGTGCTGTTGCCATGGAGGAACTCGAGGGCAAAATCTCTGCCATTGAGGAGGGCAAGGCTTCTAAACAAAAAGAGTTCAAGAAGTACGAGGCCCAAAAAGAGGAGCTGATCCAGGAAGCGGAGAAGTTGGAGTCCGAGCTTAAGATCCTCTCCGAGCAGGAGCCCAAGATGAGGGCCAAGATCTCCAGTGCCCGTCAAAAGGCGGACGAGGCTCGCTCCAGCTTGGCCAGCACCCAATCGAGGGGCAACGTCCTCTCTGCTCTCATGCGCATGAAGGAGTCGGGCCGAATTGATGGCTTCCACGGACGCTTGGGCAACCTCGGGGTGATTGACCCCAAATACGACGTCGCCGTGTCCACTGCCTGTCCCTCTTTGGATAACTTTGTCACGGAGACCGTCGAGTCTGGCCAACAATGCATTGAGCACCTGCGAAAGTACAATGTCGGACGCGGTAACTTCCTTTGCCTGGACAAGCTTCGGTCTAGAGACATGTCCCCAATCCAAACCCCCGAGGATGCTCCCCGGTTGTTTGATCTTATCAAATCCAAGGACAAGAAATTCCTCCCAGCTTTCTACCACGCCATGCAAGATACCCTAGTTGCAGCAGATCTCGCCCAAGCGAACCGCATTGCTTACGGTGCCAAGCGCTGGCGAGTAGTCACTCTTGCGGGCGAGCTCATTGACAAGTCCGGAACCCTGTCCGGTGGTGGAAATATCGCCAGAAGGGGCCTGATGTCTTCGAAGCTTGTAGCCGATACGACTAAGGAGCAGGTTGCCAAGCTTGAGGAAGATCGGGACCACTGGCAATCCAGGCTACAGGAACTCCAGGAGTATCAGCGCGAATGTGAGACCCGTCTCAGAGAGATCAACGACAAGCTCCCGCAGCTGGACACGAAAATGCAGAAGCTCGGCCTCGAGCTTGGAAGCTCCGCGCGCAACATTGCCGACTTGCAGCGCCGCATCAAGGACGTGGCCAAGGAGCACCAGCCCTCGGCCGATGACGACAGCCGAGCAGCTGCGCTCCAAAAAGAGGTCGCCAAGCTTAACAAGGATATCGAGAAGCTGCATGGGGAGACTTCGAGCATTGAGGAAGAGATCAAGGCCCTGCAGGATAAGATTATGGAAGCAGGAGGCGAGAAGCTCAGATCACAACGAACCAAGATCGACTTTGTCAAGGAGGAGATCGCGGGTCATCACGAGGAGACTTCGAATGCCGAGGTACGCAAGGTCAAGGCCGAGAAGCAAAAAGTCAAGCTCGAGAAGGATCGTGTCAAGGCCACCAAGGAGCTCAACAACGCCGCAGAGGACCTTCAAAAGCTCCAGGATGATATCAACAACCAGGGCGAGAAGGCCGAAGAGCTGAGCAACCGCGTGTCAGAGGCCCAAGAGGTCCTTGCAACGACGAAGAAGGAGCTCAAGGCGCTCAAGGCAGAGCTTGACGAAAAGACCAACGAGCTTAACGAAACACGAGCCCTCGAGATTGAGATGAAGAACAAGCTTGAAGAAAACCAGAAGACTCTGATCGAGAACCAGCGACGTCTTCGATACTGGGACGATAAGGTCTCCAAACTTACGCTGCACGACATCGAGGATCTAGTAGGGGCGCCTGTCGAGGCCAGGATAAAGCCAGACTCCCCCCAGAAGAAGCGAAAGCCTTTACCTAAGGAAGATGACTCTGAGGGTGAGGGCGAAGGAGAGGACGAGGACGGTGACGAAATGCTCACGGAGAAGTCATCCGAGGATGAAGAGATGGTGGACGCCCCCGAGCATGCGCCAGAGACCGAGGCTGGCGAGGATGAAGAGTCTAAGCCACAGCAACTTCCTCGATACACGCCTGACGAGCTCGCAGGCATGAGCAAGGAGACTCTCAAGGGCGAGATTGCCGCTCTTGAAGAGAAGACACAAAATGTCAACGTCGACTTGGGTGTACTCGCTGAATACCGCCGACGAGTCGAGGAGCACGCCAGCCGCTCGTCCGATCTCCAGACATCTCTCAACCAGCGTGACGCCGCCAAGAAGAGGTGCGATGACTTGAGACGGCTGCGATTGGAAGGCTTCATGGCAGGTTTAAGTGCCATCTCGGTACGCCTCAAGGAGATGTACCAGCTCATTACGATGGGCGGTAACGCCGAGCTGGAACTAGTAGACAGCCTCGATCCATTCAGTGAAGGCATCCAATTCAGCGTCATGCCTCCCAAGAAGAGCTGGAAGAACATCAGCAACCTGTCTGGTGGAGAAAAGACTCTCAGCAGTTTGGCCCTCGTGTTTGCACTGCATCACTACAAGCCAACACCTCTCTATGTCATGGACGAGATTGACGCTGCTCTAGATTTCAGAAACGTATGTATCCCTAAGACCCCATCTTCCCTTGTTCCCTACACCTTGCTTCCCAATGGCAACCTCATGGATCTTGCTCGGCTACTGTCCTGTCAGAGACGGTTGCCAATAGGACCGTGATACCCCTTCCCGTATTAGAGACATGGTCTACCCGTGTGAAAGCTCTGCTAACAAAAATCCTCGCACAGGTCTCAATTGTGGCGAATTACATCAAGGAACGTACCAAGAACGCCCAGTTCATAGTCATCTCACTCCGAAACAACATGTTTGAGCTGGCATCGCGGCTCGTTGGTGTATACAAGGTCAACCACATGACGAAGAGTGTGACGATTGACAACAAGGACTTTATTGAACGGCCGCCTAGGCAGGCCCAGCAGAGACCGGTAATGGGTGGCGGCGGCCTGACGACGACGCTCGCGCTGAGGTAGCGGGTGCTGTTTTCATGAGTGAATGAGATGGTGTTTGGTTGTTTAGATTTCTGGCATACTATGATGGATGATGATGATTTCTGGGGGCAGGTTATGAACTATGCTGCAATGATATAACACTTTCTGACGGATGGGAGGATCAAGATACCAGTCCTGCTTAGAGGGTAATTCGTCAATTCATAATTACAATTTCTTCTACTCCAAATAGGATAGGCCAGTGTCCTCGGTCGGACTCGGCTTGACTCGACACTTGTGCCATTGAAAGAGTACGACGTGACAGAGGAGGTATGGGCACACAATCTAAGGACAGGCCTGCCTCGGACGACGTCTCCCGATAAGCGACATGTCACAGCACCGAGGCCCACGATTGGCTGTCATCGTGACTACTTATTCCATTCTCCGGGCCAGGGGAGGACGTGGAATGACGATCAACGGTGATTTTCCCCTGACTCAAGCCACAGCATCACCGTGGGCGGTGGTCGATGGACAAAGAGGAAATGAATCCATGCCGTGCCCGCGACCCTCAACCTGAGCGCAATGCCAACTATTGGTCACTCTGCCAGACGTGTGCGCGCGGATTGTCTGCTACAGAGACAGGAACCAACGCTTTCTTCTTCTCTTGTGGCCCAAACGGAAATGAACGAGGGTGATGGGAGACAGATATGGAGTCGCACAGAAAACCCAGCCTGTACCTGAGGCTGACGCAAGAGGGGGGGACGCCAAAAGATCTCCAGCCATGGACTCTTCGCCTCTTTTAGATCGCATGTTTGCACGGGTTCACTCATGAGATGAAACCAGCGAAGTAAACAAGTTTCTCGCTCTACTTCAGCTCGACGTGCTGTGGCGACCGGCAGAGTCAAGTGTACAGGAGCTCGCCGAGACCATCCAAGAAGGCTTCAGAACCGAGCTCCAGAGTTCAATATCCAGCTGGAAAGAGGGTATAATTTCATCCAAGGTGTCTCCTCGTCCTCGGGAAGTCTGGAGGAGAAGATAGGTTTTGACATGTGAGTGTGGTCCCCCCGTTCTGGCTGTGGCACACTGTCACTCACACACGCGCACTTTTTTCTTGCCCACTCGGTTCACTCGGTGTTGACTAAAAGGAACAAGCCACCCACCGCGTCGTATCACTCTCGATTGGTCTCGCCAGTCCTGGGGAGACGATGGCCCAGGGGCGAGGAGGTGTGCGCGCGTCTCACAGGGTGATGGGATAATGAAGACCCAGGGCAAGAATTGCTTTTCGCTGCCACGGGGCTAGTCGCGTACAGGAATGGGCGGGCGTCGCCGAGGCTATGTACGGGGGTGATACAGAAGGGAGCGGTTCTGTTAAAAGATGAGTGCTTCCCCGTGGTGGGATGGGTAGAAGTACTTGAGCGCTCGCGGACTGGTTTCTCATGCAATGAGGAGCAGCACAGGGATGAGGCCTGGCTTTCCCTCCGAGTTCCCAGGCTGTACATTCGTTTCTTGATTTCTGGCAGTTTTCTTGCTGCCTCCTAACTACTTTGGAAGATGAGAGCCCTACTCGGTGTCAACACAATGTTGTGGTGTTGGACCGTCTCCCTGATCTTGAGGCCGGCTGTGGCTCATCCGCAGGCTGCTACAACTACGGGCCCGCCTTGCCGCAAAGACGAGATTTACACTTCCCTTATGCGAGAGGATGATGGGGAGTTTTGCCAGAGCTTGATGAATGACCATTGCGTGACGGTCAGCACGCCTGAAGCGTACACCAGTCTTGGGGATGATGAGATATCCTCTTATGTGAGTTTCGACAGAGCCCATCTGCAGATGTTGAGTGGCAGGATGCTGACTAGGGGACAGTGTGAGTGTGTCTTGACGGAGTACTCGGCGACGAAGACCAGTGAAGCAACAGGCAGCGGCTACTCGAACATGCCTTCAGACACTCGGAGCTCGGTGCCAGGTTCGACGGTGTCAAGCCAAGCTTCAGAGACCGGTTCGGGGACTACGGGATCTGCTTCCTCTTCAAGAGGCGATGAATCATCCTCAACAGAGTCCTATCAAACGACATCTTCATCGAATGATGGAACGGCTACTTCCAGTATGACATCAAGCGGCGAGTCGGCGTCTCGAAGTGAGAGTTCATCCTCAAATGAGTCCACGACGGGGTCAACAGCCTCAAGCTCCAGTTCACCAGCAGAGATGTCCAGCGTGAGCGGGAATAACCCAAGTCCCTCTACTTCCTCTGGCTCCCTCCCAACATCGGGGGCATCAGGTACATCGGATACTGCAACAGGCGAGGCGATACCATCAAGCAGTCGAACTGTTAATGGTACCGGTTCCGTTTCTTCAACATCAGGGGCGGCTTCTGCCTCGGCAGTCCCTACGATAGGTCAGATATCTGGATCATTAAATGCCACTGGAGGGTCAACTCCATCCAGCAGAGCAACAAGCGAGATGTCATCAACACTCTTTGGATCACTTGGCACCCCGATTGTCACAGGGAGCAGAATTTCAGCACCATGGAATGACACTACTACCGGAGGCATGTCTCCATCTGGCAGCGGTATGTCCTTGCCGACATCGCTCGGCACCGGCTCCTCTGGCTCTCTAATTGCCACGGGAAGCAAGGCTTCATCGGGGTCATGGAATAGCACGGCCACCGGTGGTGTGTCATCGTTGTTAGGCACACTGGCTACAGGTACCACTGCTTCGACGCCTCGCGAATCCTCGACAGGTTCAACAAGCGTAGAGACTCAAGGGTCGGCAGCGTCGAATGGTACGGTGACATCAACTCCCGGTCTTCCAGGGACGGAAAGCCTTTCTCTATCACCCTCTAACTCATTGGGCTCGTCAGCTGCGTCAAGCCGCCAACCTTCAGGATCATGGAATAGCACCAACTCAGGTGCTCCGACACCACCTACCGGCAGCTTGACTGGTAACCTCAGTGGTACCGGGATGGGTTCTCCGGCACCAAGCACCCCCAGTTCCTCTCTTGGAACAGGCAGCCCAGTCGTCTCTTCTATGAATGGCACAGCGTCGAATGGGATGACACTATCCGACGGCGGAGCCTGGGGCCAAACCACATCTACTGCCTCAGGACCGTCAGGCACGCCTCCCGCATCTGGACCGTGGAATAGTACAACAGGAAGCTGGACATCGCCGGTCGGCAGCGGCGCAGGCACTGTAATATCACCTCCCACGACATTCCCCACGCCGTCTACCCCATCGGCCACAATGGGAACTGGGCTTTCAGCTCCGTGGAACAGTACGTCGGGTATGGTTCTCTCCTCGGGCGGGCTTACTGGGAGTAGAGGGTTGTCGTCTGGGGCGACACCGACAGGTTCTACTCCAGTATCGATTCAATCCACTGCTTCTTACAATGGCACAAGCACTCCCGGTGGAGGAGGGACACCATCAAGCGACATCGCAGGTAACAGCACGCAACCAGTCTCCCAACCTCCTTGGGGGACCGGTCGCCCTTGGCAAACCGGGCCAGGTTCGCTGAGCACAACGGCATCGAGGTCTTGGAATAGCACGACAGGTAATGCTGCCTCGTCGGGGATTCCCTCGGGATCTGGCATGACGGGTTCCATCTCAACTTTCCAAGGATCATCTCCTGTTACTGGCACTTCGGCGCAGCCAAGCCAGCTATCAGATTCGTGGAATAGCACTGGGACACCGTTTGGATCACCTTCTGGTACACTCACGAGTGTTCATACGGCAGCAAATATATCTTCACAAAGTACAGGTACGGTGTCAAGCCCCGCGGGTGGATCGCCAACCCAGAGCTCAGGGTCATGGAATTTGACACTGAGCCCGGGTACGAGCATCTCAGGAACGTCAGTGCCTACAACCTTTACCCCCTCGGGTCCTTCTCCCACAGCGAGCATTGGATCTACAGGCTTCTCGTCACTGACCCTGTCAGAATCTGGCTTCTGGAATGGCAGTACGGGCATAGGGACAGCTTCAGGAGCTACCAGTCCAACTGGCATCTCGTCGCCCACGCTTTCGGCATCAGGGCCATTGAACATCACTACTATGAGTCTAAGCACGGCATCAGCGGGATCCAATACTACACTTACGGGCGGCTCGCCGCCCACACTTCCAGCTTCAGGGTCTTGGAACAGCACCATGACCTCTGCGGGAACCAGCGCTGGAGCTACCGGGGCCTCATTGCCTACGCTTTCAGCCACTGGGTCAGGGAATGGCACCACAGGCGTGGGTACGGCCTCAGCAGGTATCAGCACTGGATCAAGCGGCACCTTATCACCTACTCTGCCAATATCCGGTTCGTGGAACAGCACCACGCGAACGGGGATTTCCCCGACAGGTGCTCTTGGTACGGGCTCTTCATCGATGCCTGCTAACATGACTACATCTGGGGCCTCAACCCCATTTTCGCCAACGGATGGTACCGCGACGGGTCTTTCCAACTCCACAGCCAATGGAAGTACGGCAACGAGCGGTTCGGGAGCAGGTACCGGGCTTCCGACAGGATTTTCAACGCCGCTGGTGACTGATACAGCTGGAACTGGGTTGTCTGGGACTGTGGGGGGGCTTCCAACTCCTCCGAGCTCAGCTTCGCAAGGCTGGAATGCATCAGCGTCAGCGTCAGGAAGTCTGGGGACTTCTGCAAGATTTGAAACAAGCTCGGGAAGCCTTGGCTCGGGGGTGCTCACAGGCACTGGTAATCTGTCAACCAGTACCGGGGCATCCACCCCAGGCACTGTGAACACCATGATCACCGGGAGTCAATCATGGAATAGCAGCTCTGCAACCACTCCAACAGATTCGGGCTTTTCTGTGTCTCCAACTGGATCCACGGGAGCATCACAGTCAGCCACGAATTCCGTGCCAGGAATTACCAGCATGAGCTCGACGAGTAACACTGTAACTGGAGGATCGACAGGTCTTAGCGATAGCGGTAGTCCCGAGCCTACTCGGACGCCAACTACCGTGACGGGAGGCAATAATGCTGGCATGACAACTACTTGGGCGAGCAATAACTTGACTGCCCCGACGCCATCTCCTTTCCCTGCCGCCAACTACACTCAAGTGGCTTTCCTGGCATCACTAGCCGAGGACACATGCTATCACCTCCCTGAAGAGCCTCATGGCGAGCTATCGCGAAGAGCGTTGATGCGCAACAGCAAGCTCCGCGAAGACAATGTCACAGTACCGGTCCCGTATATCCAGAGTGTTGAGTTCGAGAGCGAAGGCGTCCGGCCGCTATCAATGACTGTGCGCGACAAGTCGCAGGGCACATTCCACATTGACATTTCGAACCGGAGTCGACTGGCCATCACCAGCAACGATGGATATGCCATGCAGATTGACGGTTCTGGGGTTCGATTCGCGACCAAAGATTGTCGATATGATGTGAATATCACCATTGCCAATCTATTCTCTCAGATTGCGAACCTCTCAAATGTGGGATGTTCGGTCGGCACAGGCGCACAGCCATTTCCCTCGCCAATTCCCGTCCCATTGATAAACACCAACACCAAGCGAGCCGAGGACATCAAATTCAATCAAACACTCTTGCTCAGGGACCAGTGCGGCAGTCCCGTGACAAAGGCGATCCGGGCGTATCCCCAGCTACGAGTTGGCGAAACCACATGCCAGGACATCGCCGTGGACGAGAACTCGGGAACCTGGGAGTTTGACTGCACGTTCCCGGGCGCCATCTCCGGAATCCTAAAGTGTCAAAACGCCGTGAAGAACGATATCATAGACTTCCTCAACCGCGACTCATTCGGCGGCGCGTGCCCAGACATCTCGACGATGATCGCCACGCTCGGAGCCACGGGCAACGACATGCTCAGCAGAGACGCTCTCGGCGTGGCACTATACAACCAACGAGGGGCATCGAACGCGGACAACAACTCCTCCGTTATCGAGAACGTCGCGTCGGGATACACCCTGCTGTGGGAATCACTCCAGGGCTTCTTCACCCCTCAGAACGGCAGCGTGAACAGCCCGTGGGAGGAATACATCGGCACATACAACAAGCACCGCAGCTTCGAGAACGACATCTGCGAGGACCTGCACACGGGCGAGATCCCCCTCAGCCTCAACCTCCTCGTGGGCGCGACGTACATCGATGCCGTCACGACGCTCAACTGGGCCCCTCGCGCGGCGCGCACCTACAACGTCACGGTGCAGGACCCGGCGGCCATTGCGTGCTGTCCCAACGGCAGCGAGGCAGACGACCAGGGCAAGGACACGTGCGCATACCCAAGGGAAGCGGTGATCGAGGACACCAACTGCAGCTGCGGGAAGACGGCGGGGGGGCAGTCGCTGGCGTTTGAGGCGATGGAGTGCGACAACTTCGAGGGCCGGTGCGAGCGGGACGAGGACTGCTCAGGTGGGGGGTCTGTCTGTGTGGTTGGGACGTGCTGCGGCGGCGGGGTGTGCGTTGATCCGTACGCGTGTTCGCAGAACGGGACTGCGCTGGTCAAGTTTGGTGACGCATGGTCGTGGTCGTGATATTAATATTTGGTGTGTTTGTTTTGTTTTTTGTTGTGGTTCGGTGGGGGGTGAAGCCGCCAGCGACCATTTCAACAGTGCACCGATTGAGCGAGCGATGAGTTACAAAATATGAGATTTTGTGGTTTAATTGATTTAATCGTGTTCTGTTGTATTATTAGATAGAAAAGCATGTTAGTTTGTTTATTCGAATTGATAATTAGCGAAGAAATCATGATGAGTCTCATACAATGCCATATTCCAAGATATGTTCATGGTTTGGAAAAGCACATCGTAATATTCCCCTTTAGTTGTACAATTAAGTCTAATCCGTCTTCTCTCTTCGATTCTGATCTCTCTGGACAACCGAAATAAATAACAAGGGCACCAAATCACCCCTTCGATCCTCGATCATCATCGCATCATGGTTCCTCAATATCTTCATGGGTGCTGTAGGGTAGGTGGTGATGCAAGCATCATGGATCAGTATTGCGGCTCCGGCGTCAACCAACCACAGGCGTGGTGGCAGAGTGGTCTAATGCGCAAGACTAGAAATCTTGTTCCTTCGGGAGCGTCTGTTCGAATCAGGCCCACGTCGGTTGTCTTTTGCCTTTTTGGGGAGTTGGTGATAGTTTGGTCAAATTTTTATTGAATCAGTTTATATTGAGAATCACTGATCAAATAAATAAAGAAATAATGGTTGATGAACGCGTGTGACTGGGAAGCGGGAGTCTTCTGCCTTGGTCCGTGCTTTTTTTCCCAATGCTCAAATAATGTGATCGCATCTACCACCAAAACACTTCACCTTCCTAGTATGAAGCCAAATGATTAGGAGAAACTTCCTAGGTAAGCTGATGATTCGATTGCGGCGAGAAATGGGCTTCTAGAATATTTTAGGGCAGCAAAGGAGGTTTCAGTTCAGGCTCAATGTCTTTGGTCGCATCCAATTATGGGTGTGACAACTTTCCCTGTCAATTACATGTGGAAGAATAGAACATGGTCAACGGCAAGAACTTTAATTGAATGATATCAAGACACTCTCTTAGGGGACAAAAGAGGCAAGAACTGGGTCAGATTGGGTTTGCCTCCTAGATTCCATTGGTAGGGAATGGCTGCTATGCTGATATCACAGGCTTTAACAACAGCAATAGGGTAGGTCGAAAGCAACAGGCTTCATCAATGTGGGTTGTTATGCTGTCGAACAATCCCAGATCATCACCGCCTGTATCAGCCTGTTGTGAATCAGGGGCAAGGTGATAAGAAGTCAATATCATCGGCCCTTTCCGTAACTTGATGCCTCTTTTGGCTGAACACAAAACCCCCGTGGGAAGTTAAGCTTCAAACGAAACGGTTGAAGACAGGAGGTTCTCAACGCCAGTGGGGCCTCTGGTGGGATGAAGATCACGCAGGATCATCTACCGCTTTCCGGCCTCGACCAACAACAAGGCGTGGTGGCAGAGTGGTCTAATGCGCAAGACTAGAAATCTTGTTCCTTCGGGAGCGTCTGTTCGAATCAGGCCCACGTCGAGTTCTTTCTTTTGCCGTTCTGGCGGCCTTTCTTTTTATCCCTCAGGCGGGCTGGACGACTAGGGGACCATGCCCTGGCTATTGGATGGCTGGTGGGGAGTTGTGGTCGCGCCCACTTGATAGACACGTTGGTGGGGGAATTGGTGCGGCACAATTAGATAAATTCTTTGCTCGTGTGAAATAAGGGACAGTCCCGCTCTTCAGGATTGAGATTCAACTGTGGTCTATGCTGAGACGACTTCTTTTTGACGAGGGCGGTCAATGGTTGATCAATTGAGCAGAAGCTGCTCCTTCACCTGCTTCATTTCTTTTGGCGATTGGCACCTTTGTGTTACAGGTCTGTGAGGGGAGGTGGGCAAATTTGCGCTGAGGGGCAAGGGACAACGCGACCCATCAGAGCTCATGTGCGATAGATGCATGTAGTACTGCTGGGGACAAGGCACACAAATGAAGAGATCACGGAGAAGGGAAACGATGATTGAAGGTGAACACCGAAGAAAAGTCCGATTGAATTTTTTTGGAACCTGTGCTTGAAGAGCAATGCAGGGTACTATCCCTATCCGGCGCCCATTCCCGTAGGTAGACGCATCTCAAAACCAGACTCCGTTCCCATTTCCAAGTCTCATAACCGTCATTAGATTTAAGCCTTGGCGGAAGCGTTGGGGACGATCTTCTTGCCATCCTTGTTGTATCGGACGCGAGGAGGAGGGGCACGGTTGCGGCGGCCAACACGCGAACGGACACTGTGAGGGAACTGTCAGCATTGCAAGTCAAATCAGACGTACCTCTTTCCGACGACGAGCGAAGCCAGGAGCGGCGGGGGCACCGTCGGCGAAAAGGTGCAGGCGGGAGGGAGGAGAGTGTCCAAATGGCGACCAAGGCTCTTCTGAAGCACATACGCAACCAAGGCGCAGTTGTAACACTCCCATAGGAGACAACGTACCGGACAATCTTGCCGTGGATAGCGCAAGAGACGCAGTACTGCAGCTTCAGGTACATCTTGGGGACGGTGTACTCCTGGAAGACGGAGGCATCGGAGATATCACCTGGAGAGGACGCATGTTAGCCGCGAAGTTCACTCGCTGTCGTAGGGAGCGATCGAGGGGAGGAGGGACGTACGGATGGCAGCAGACTCGACCATGTTACGGATGGTGAAGCGCTTGATAGCCTTATCCTTGGGAGTGCAGCGAGAGCAGTTGCTGCATCGGATGGGCTTGACGTGGCCGCGGCCCTTCTTGTTGCGGCCGCTGTGAGGTTGTTAGCAAGAATGCTCCTCCACATGAATGCGATCATCGATCAAGCAAGTTGCTGCTGCTGAAGCGAGTTGTGGAAATCGTGCCCAGGTGAGGCTCGATATTCGTTCAACTGCCAAAGCGGCAACTCGTGCGCCAAGTCAATGAGGGGAGGCGGGAGGGATTCGTACTTGTTCTTTCTCTTCTTGACCATCTTGACGGTGTCTGATACAACAGTCAATAAACTGAATTGGATTGTTGGATGAGGGAACAGAAAACGTACTGACTTGATCCTGCTGTCGAGAGGGTTAGTTGGTAGGAGAGTGGAAAGAAGCTCGCCCACCACACTTTGTAAATTCAATGTGCTAGCCAGGCCCTCAAATGTGGGTCTCGCACAACTGCTGGGCCAATATTTTCTCTGGCGGGGCACGCAGAAAATGAGCAGAATGAGGTGCCCTAGGTCATGTGACGCCGACGGAGGGCTTGGGGCGAGGGCCCGCCCACGCGCACCACCGGCCCAGTACAGATTTGCTCTCCCGCCTGGGCTTCGCAGTGATCTTTTTTAACCACACCATCCGCACCATCTGAGGATTGCTTAGGACGGCAATAACATCTATTGTCGAGGTATGTCTGAAAGATGATGCTTGCGCTTCTTCGCCATTGAATCCAACCACCTACCCTCCCTCCCGCTCGTCGTCACCATCGCGGATCGCCGCCAGCTCCCGAAATGCAGCTTCCCGCGCGAAAGGGCAGTGCCGCCGCCTTGGTGATGGCAGCGTCCCTCCCACCACCCTGAAGAAGCGCACAGCTCTGCTGTGATTGAACAGTAAGATGGCAAAAATGAACGACTCTGACTCTCTCAGGCAGGCAAGATGCAGATTTTCGTCAAGACCCTCACGGGGAAGACTATCACCCTCGAGGTGGAGTCTTCCGACACCATCGACAACGTCAAGTCCAAGATCCAGGACAAGGAGGGCATCCCCCCCGACCAACAGCGCCTGATCTTCGCCGGCAAGCAGCTCGAGGACGGCCGCACCCTCTCCGACTACAACATCCAGAAGGAGTCCACCCTCCACCTCGTCCTCCGCCTGCGTGGTGGCGCCAAGAAGCGCAAGAAGAAGGTCTACACCACCCCCAAGAAGATCAAGCACAAGCGCAAGAAGACCAAGTTGGCCGTCCTCAAGTACTACAAGGTCGGATCTGACGGCAGCATCGAGCGTCTCCGCCGCGAGTGCCCCAGTGACACCGTACGTTCCCTCTCCTCTTTGACATCTGCCACTCCCACATCATTCTAACTCTTTTCTCTAGTGCGGTGCCGGTGTCTTCATGGCTGCCATGGCCGACCGCCAGTACTGCGGCCGCTGCCACCTCACCTACGTCTTTGACAAGCAATAAATCAGCTACTTGGGACTGGATGTGTTTTTTTAACCGCAACGGGATGACTGACGGATGGCTGGGCAATTGCAAAAAATTGGCGTTGATGTAGCATAGAGCACATCGGGCTTTTTCTGATAATGAAGTGCTTGAACAAACAATCAACCGTTCCTCTCTCGTTTCCGTGAATATGTGTGCCTTTCCTTTCCTTTGCCAACCAGTAGTCGAGTCCATTGGTCAATTAAATTTCGTCTTTTGTAGTACTCTCCACATCTCATCACACCCCACTCACCCACCAGCCGACTCAAAATTTCCATCGGGGTGGGCGGTTCGGCGGCTGTTTGCAGAGAATATTCTGTATGAGCCCCACGCGTTGAGCAAATCTTTCACCCTAGAATCCGAGCCATCGCAGCTGTGGAGAGCTCAGGGACTGGTCTACGGGAATCGCTGGATGAGCCTTCGTTCTCCTACCTTGGGCATCATTGAACATGCACATGCAGGATAAACATTCAGGGCAACTTTTTCAGAATAAAATGAAGATAATTTATACCCAGAGTAACGCCTATCACCACCCATTTTCTCTCCCATATGGGCAAAAGAAATTCATACAGTGCCAAAAAGCCAATCGGCGAAAAGCCCTCTCAAAACTCCAGTGTAGGCCGTGCGGGAGAAACAATGCCAGAAAAAGAGAAGAAAATGATGAGAAACAATAGGATCAAAGCAAGCATCATTTTTATAACAAAGAACGAAGCACAGCCAGGTCGAGTTTGGCGGCCTTGGCCTTCTTCCCCTTCCGCTCCGGTTTTGAGACACGGGAGCTTTTGGCGCTCAGCGTCCTCCCGACATTCTTGAGCTGCGCCCGAAGTTTTGGCTTCTTGGAGAGCATCTTCTTCAGCTTGCTCACCGTCGCCTCGTTGACCTTGACGGCAGGAGGAGGCGGAGAGGGTGCAAGGGTTTCGGAGGATGCAGAGCTGCGCATCCTGTTCTTCACAGCTGAAGACGCAGCACCACTACTTTCCGATTGAATTGGGGATGCTGGAGCCGGTTGGGGAGATGGCGATGGCTGCCGGCCTGCCACGGCTGAGGATGCACTCTAAGCATCGTCGGCGCTCTTGGACTTCTTCTTCTTCTTTTTCTTCTTCTCACCGTCCTCGTCGGCCTTGACCAGCTCGGTGGCATCGGATTCTCTCTTGCGCTTCTTCTCCTTCTTGTCCTCCTTGGACTTCTTGTCCTTCTTGGAGGCCTTCTCCTCCTTGCTCTTCTTGGACTTCTTCTCCTTGACGGGTGCGTCGACCATCTCCTCATCAGAGTCCTCGGCATCGCTAGCGTCGTCAATGTCGGCACCCTCGTTGGCAAGTCCGCCGAAGGAGTCAACGCTGGCCTATCGAGCTGGTTAGAATAGCTTTCACGTAAGGGAGTTGGGGATACATACCATGACATCTGAGTTCTTGGCAGGGCGCTTTCCAGTGGCGTAGAACTGGAGGCGGTCCTCGACCTGCTGCTTCAGAGCCTCACCCCACTTGGTGGAGGGCTCCTCGGCGAAATAGTCGATACGGGCGGCAATACTGCACTTGTTGGCGAGGTAGCGAGAGATGCGGCCCTTGTCGCGCACCGAGGCACGGCCAATGAAGGTGCTGTGGTAGATGAGACCGTACTTGGGGGTGTTTGACTTCGACTTGAGGGCACGGAAGAGAGCCTTCTCGGCGCCGAGAATCTGGAGGGTGGAGGCAGGGTACTTGGCCAGGGTGCTGAGACTGCCAGCGGCGTTGATCAGGCGGGCGGCAACCATGGTGCCGACGAGGACCTGCAGGTTGGGGGCGACGGTGCTGAGGGTGGCCTCGAGGTCGCGGGCGGTGCGCTTGCGGGCTTCGGCGGTGAAGATGAGAGGCTCAATCATGCCCTTGATCATCTTGTGGTCCTCCTCACCAAGCTCACGACCCATGGAGATCTTGGCGGCCTCAATGATAGCCTGGGCCTTCTCGCCATCCTCGCCAACAATGGCGGCGATGTCGTGGAGCTTGTCGTCGGTGAGGTCCTCCTTGCGACCGATGGCCTGGACCAACTTGGTGTAGGTGTAGTTGTCCGACTCGATCTTAGAGAGCTCGGGGAAGTGCCAGCCGTAGGTTTCACGGAGTCGCATGTAGCTGTTGTTGGTGCCCTTGTCATCAATCTCGACAGTCGCAAGAGCTTGCATGATAGACTGGTCGTTGCGCTTGGGGTCGAACATGATGCGGCCGCGAGAGTAGGCGTGACCGAGACCACGACCAGCCTGCTCGAGATCGCCATCGTTGAGACCCTCGATCAGCTTGCTGGCGTGGACGCGAATACCACGCAGGAGCTCGGCGCAGACATCGGAGGTGTCGGCAGTGAGGGCGTTCAGGCCGGGGAAGGCGTTCTTGATGGCACCTGCCAAGTTCTTCTCGGCAACACCCAGCGTGATCTTGCTCTTCTTTCCGCTCTTGGGGAGGTTGATCTCAAGGACCTCCTTGAGATACTCGGGGAGCTGGCCCTCGGAAATCTCGTTGATGTTGCTCAAAGCCTCCTTCTGGCCACTGTGCACGACTTTTGGTTAGCTTTCAATTGAACTTTCTGCCTCGTCGTCCCCTCTGCAACCTCAAACACGACACTGGGGGGTTATTGTAGGCCATTACGCACCGGAAAGGACTGAAGTTGACAATCTTGATCATCTTGCCAAACTTGGACAGGTCATTGGCAGTCTCCTGGCCCTCCTTGGTTTTGAGCGAGACCACGTCGGCCTGGTGGACGACCTTGAAGACGGCATAGCCGACGGGCGCCTCGAAGAGGGCGTAGTCGATTTCCGACATCGTTGCGGCTGCACAATCGGGGTATTCTGGGCCTGTATACTCGAAGCCGCTCGACTGGGATCAGGTGTCGCGTGGAATTGGGGTCGCGTGGTGGTTGTAGAGCAGAAAGTCAGTTTCTTGCTACCTCCAATTCTGGGCGTAGAGATTTTTCCACACTTTTTTTCCAGCAAAATTTTTGGACGAACGAGAAGGAGCGAAGCTTGCAGCCGTGCGCACGGACCATCGCGCTTCTCTTCCAGGACTGGTGGCTGCTGCAGGGTCACGTGATTATTCATTGTACATGGCAAAAGACTTCTGTTCAATCAACCTGGTTTTGGGGCTCATTGGTTCCAATAGAACATTGAAGGAAAAGAATCTGTCATTTTATTCATGAATAGCAGGTTTACACCCGTGCATACCGGTCCAGTCTTGCTATGTAGGCACCTATGTACTGCCTATACCCAAAAGCTCGCCCCCGACCTGCGAGTGGGGCCTGTTCTCTCCAGCTACGAGCTACATACTAGGTAGGTCGAGTGCTCACTCAGTTGTTAGGGAAGCCCTCGCGCAGGTTATCGTAAGGGGTCTGCGGGTACGAGATGCAATTGTCCACCCTCTGGAGCGCCTGCGGGCCGCCGAGGCCGTTGACGACCACGCTGATCAGGCTCTCGGGACCAGGCTTGTCCGCGCTGCTCTCCCACCACATGGCGCCGCCGAGACCCTTGCCCCTGATGAAGTCGGCCTTGAGGCCCGCCATGCCCGGCGTGTCGTAGCTGACGAGCTTGCGCTGGTCCGGGCTGTAGCAGTAGGACGCCTGGGCCTCGCGGTCAAACACCTCCTGCGAGCCGGGGATGGGAAGCTTCTTGTAGTCGTGGACGCCCTGCTCCCACGTTCCCTCTCCCACCCCGCTGTACGGCCGGCCGATGCCGTCGGTGTTGTCAAAGGCGCGGCCGTAGAGGGGCATGCCCAGCACGAGCTTGTCGGGGCGGACGCCGCTGCGGACGTAGTGCTCGAGGGCCGCGATGGAGGAGAAGGGCGTGGCGGTGGGGTTCTCGCGGCTGGGATACAGGTTGGCCTGGTGGCCGCTGGTCGAGTCCCACGACCCGGCGTAGTCGTAGGCCATGAGGTTCCAGAAGTCGAGGAAGCGGTCCATGTTGGGAATGTCGAGCTTCTCGAAGTTGGCGGCGCCCGCGGGGCATGCCACGGTGAGCTCGAAGTGGTAGCCGCCCGCGACGGCCTGGGAGTAGGCGTCGAGTTCTCTGCGGCATTCGGCCAGGAGCTCGACGTAGTTGCGGGCTTCCTCCGGGTTCTTGGGGTATTCCCAGTCAATGTCAATGCCGTCAAAGCCAAACTTCCGGACCAGGTCGACGCTGGTCTTGGCGAAGGCGCTCCGGCCTTGGGGGGTGCTCATGGGGGCCGCAAAGTTGGAGCTGTAGGTCCATCCACCGATGGAGATGAGAACCTTGAGATTGCGGTTCCGGCGCTTGAGCAGGTTGAGCTGCTTGAGGCAGCCGTACATGTTGTTTCCTGTATCATTCCAGGAATCTCCGTCGAAGTGAATGCCAGTGTCGGCCCAATCGTCTGTCATGAATCTATAGTGTACATGCTCGTCAGCGCTACCTTCCTTCTACATGGCCATGCCATATAACCTTAAGCAAGGGGTGGGGTGGAAACATACACCTCGCCATTTTCAGCACGGACGTTGGCAAACGAGTAGAGAACGTGGGTGAGGTTCTCAACTGGCAAGTCCTGCGGTTTATGCTTACGGCCGTAGGGAGCCCTGTAAGGGAGTAATGTGAGCAGTGAGCGTCAGAGACAACACGATGAGGCGGGGGCGGGGCAATATCTGGCGATGAAACTTGCTCGCCTTGCCAGTTTTACCGACTTACCAATTGACGTAGTAGGCTACAGTGCGGTAGCCTGGAATAGGACCTCCGCCCATTTTGATATCTGGGATCTGGTCTCTTGAGACGAATGCGGTGTACAGGAGCGCCGCAATGAGGACTGCGATGCCAACGATGAAGCTCCGGAGTGTAGGGTAGTGACGTCGCTGGCTCTGTTGGGCAGCCGTGGTGGAATGCGGATGGATGGCCACGCCGGGATAGAGATGGGTTAGTAGGGATAGGAGCAGTAAAGATAGAAATCCAAAAATAAAGCGGACGGCGAAGTATTATTTATACGTGATTGATGCTTTAGGTCGACGGCGACAGCTCAGGACGTGATGTGGGAGAGATGTCAGCTGTGAATGAGGCTGGGCTGAGCTGGGGTAGAGCTTCAGCCACGTCGGACCAGCTTATGCACCGCAACGGATAGTTCGGGCTGGGCAGCGTCGTCATCCGCCAGGGACCTGCGACACGGCGTGCTGTTGGTGGTGGACGAGCTGCAGGTACTGCTCTTCACTGGAGGCGAGAGGGACCTGGAGTGTGGCGGTGCGCCTTCTCACGCTATTGTTGGGCACTTAACAGCCTAAACGCGCTGTAGTGCGTAACTGGTCCCTGCTGTAGGTTATCCACTCAGGGTTCACGATCGACAATCACACTGGAATGCTCCCAGGAGGCGTCATAATGCAACCCAACGCAGGCAGTCTCGCCTTCGATTCAGAAAGAGTTTCCAATTAATGATGAGCAAATTACCTCTGACTGTGAATTATCTCTCCTAAGCAGTCGTCATCACGCTGCGTACTTCTGCTGTTTCCCTCCACACAAGTACCTCAGACCGGTGGCCCCTCCCTCAGCCAATTATTACTTCACCGCTCAAAAGCCAAGACCTGCATCCGTTTGCCTGCATCAAAAGGGTGGATCGCGGATAAAACAATGCGTCTCGGCATCAATAAGAAACATTCAAGCTTAAGTAGTGGCATGCAGGTCAAAAGTCAAACTCATTGCTGTAAATGACTGTCTATCATCCGTGGGTATCGTGCCGATGGAAAATCTATCTTGCAAGTAAACGCCAAACCTCAGCTCCAAACAACTCCAAAACGGCCCATTGATAAAAAAGAAGGGTAGATGGTGGTAGAAAATCCCGCTCAAAAGACATACACAAAGTCTTCGTTCTCCAAATCAGTAGCATCGCTGAACGCCTTGGACCCCGACTCGTCATCACCTCCACCTTCGTCCCCAGTGTGCAAGTGGTCAAACACATCGACTGACTCGGATGTCTCCAAGCTTAAGTCTCTCACCACCGCGTTCTTCCCAAGGGCTACTCGCCTCCGACTATGCGAGCTGTTCAATGCTTTGATGTAGACTGTCGTTACGATGACAAGGAGAATGACCATGCTGAAGAAGGCAATGTTCGCACGCAAGCCACGGGTGTAGGCAGGATGCTCGCCCGGCGTGAATAGCAGAGGGCCGATGATGTTACCGGCCGAGGAACCGATGAAGATGAGGGCTGACGTGGACTTCTTCTTGGTGTCTCCCGCCGTGTTTTGCGACGACCATGAATAAATCAACGGCGCTGTAACTCGATTAGCCACGCGTTCATGAGGTCCGCGAGTCAAACATAGTGTGATATGAGCACATACTAATACCTGTGAACGTACACACGCAAAAAAACCCAGACAGGAGCACGCCCTTGTTCTCGTTGGTGTGCCCGAAGCTCAGAAGGATGGAGAGGCCGATAATAGGAGGAATGCACAGTAGGACGAGTACCGGGCCCTTCAGTTTCCATTTCATCGACAGGTACGCGCTGCCGGTGACCGCTATCATGTGCGCGAACCCCACGGGAATGTTGAACAAGGTCGTCTGGAAAGGGTCTGATACGAATGACTTGATAATGAGAGGGCCAAAGATTCCAATGCCATTGGACGGGACAGAGGCGCAAAAGATCATTGCCGTCCACAGCCATGTCTTGGGATCACGCAGGGTTTCGTAGAATTGACTGTATCGCCATTCCCTCGACATGACTCCCATCTGGTTATCTCGTAGGCGCTCAATGGCAATGACCTTGTCCTCATCCGAGAGGAACTTGGCCTCGGTGGGCGAATCGGGCATGCGAAAGAACATGATGAAGGCAAATGCGACCGTCACGAGGCCGAAGAAGAGAAAGATGATCTGCAATGTCTTAGCAACTAAGTCATGGCCGAGGTGGGTGTGTCAAGTACCTGATATGACTTCAAACTCGAATGGATGCTGGCGAGGGCGTATGTAATTAGACTTCCCAGCTGAGCCATTGTCAGCGCAGAACCCGGTTGATTAGAGATGCATAACCTACCACCCAGGAGAGCCCGTTCATGCAATACCAGGACCCTATCCGCAGCGTCTGCTCTCGTCTCCTCCACCACATCTGTGTAATCGCAACAAAGCTCGGCCCAATACTGGTCTCGAACGACCCGAGCAAGAACCTGGCTCCCAAGAGATGGGGGAATCGCTTCGCACCGGCCATCCCCGTAAGCGTTATTCCCCACCCCAGCGCCATGAGACTTGTAAACTTGCCCACCGGCAGCTTGACGAGGGCCCAGGCGACAGGCAGTTGGAAGATGAGCTGTGCGACGTAGACAATGCTGCCCAGCCAGGAGAACTGGTCGCCTTCGAGCTTGGTGTCCTCGATGAGGCCGAAGATGGAGGCATAGGAGAGTGTAGCCTTGTCGAGGGCGTGGAGGAAGTATACGGTGAGCATGAGGGGGAGGAGGGCGAGGTCGATTCGGCGCAGGATTCGGTCGTTGGTGGAGGAGGAGATGGGGATGCGGTGAGAGGGATCGTGACCGAGCTTGATGAGCATCATGGCTGCGGCATCGCGGGGAGCGGTGGTACTCGCTGCTCCTCTGCCAGCAGCCATGTCGAGAGGTTCCCTCCGGGGGGCGCCATGGTGGGGGGCAGCATCGTCATCGTCATCGTCGTGGTCGTTGTCGGTCTGGTTGAGGGGGCGGTAGATGGAAGGGGGGAAGCGACGGTCGGCTGCCGGGTCCCTGGCGAAAAAGCTGGGGAATTTGAAGGCGGCCATGGTGCAGGGGTGGTCCTGCTTCCTCTGCAGCAGCGTCAACACGGCCGGCTGGATGCTGCTGGAGGGTGTCGATGGCGGTGGAAGGGGAGAAGCCAACCGTGTCGCCTATTCACATCCATCAGAGGCAGCTAGTCCCGGGAACAATAGCACGAGTGTATTAATAGCCTGTCAGCCGTCGCATCATGGTGCTGACCAAGATGCGATCTACAGGCGGGATGCACCGAAAGCGTAATCGCGCGTAATCGATCCATGGATCCGTGTTTAGCGATAAAGGCCCCTAACTGTTAGTGGAACTCTCCCAGCACCAGAACCTGAGAGCCGCATCATCAATCTTGACCACAGACAGAGGGGTAGCGATCACTCGCCGCAACACAGCGCAGTTCGGCTAGGCCCATAGCGATCTCTCGCCTCGATGGCAGAGGATCTAATGTATTAGCTGTCGCATGGAAGGGCGACCTAAGCGGTTAGGGCCACATCTACCGTTCCTCTCAACAACAGATAGAGGGATGAGATTCGTAGCCATCACTCGCCGCAACGCAGCGCAGCTCGGCCAGCGTAGCAATATCTCATCTCAGGGTAGATGGGTAGGGCAAGCCTCCGAGTTGAACATTCTGAAGGGTCGCAGCTGGGTCCGGCATACAGCTATTGCTCTTCACACCACGTGACAGCTAGGCCGGCCACACATCGATCGCTCATCTCAATAGCAGGCAGCTAGGCCAGGTCCGCAACTGTCGCTCACCGTGGCATCATTAAGACAGCGACTCTCTTGGCTAGATTGGGGTGGTTGGGTAGGTAGTCAGTCGAACGGTGATGTTTCGAAAGCATTATCCTTCCTTTTGGTGGCCGTATCCTCTCACATTGACCTACTAGCCCCTGGAAGAAAATGAATAGCTTTCCAAAGAAGCTGATTTTGAATTGATGGTTAATAGATTTGTTGTCAAGGCTTGATGGAACAACTAACCTTTGAAGAGCTCGCCATTTCGTGAGGATTGGGCGGTGGTAGTGTATGTGGCCACCGGAAGAGGCAGCATTCTGACATATCACAATTGCCTACAGTGGCTACCTAGTCAGCTGAGAGAGGGGAAAAAAAGACAATCATCGGGAATAAACTGCCTTGCGCATATTTTCTAGCGGTGAGATGCATCGGGAGAAGGTTGCAGATTCCTTCTTGTCAACCTCGGTAATGGCAAACTTGTTTTTTTCGCTCCCAAACAGGGCAACTATTGCACATAATGACACAACTGTATTTCCAAGTAATAGTGTGGCAGTCTCTTGGAGGCTTGGGGGGGGATGATTGTTATCACATTTGTCATATCTGCAGGTGTCCAAGCATTACCTAGACACAGCTGCATCCACACCCAATTCTACTCCCAAGCCCGCATTGCATACAACTTGTGGGAGCCCAAGGTGCCTATACTACAAGCAGTTTCTATCCAGACCGACTTGACGCACAATTCATACTTCTTCTCCCCCAATGGACACCGGTGTGGACCTCGCAGCGGGCTTCAAACAACACCGCCCTGGCCTGGTATGCCTTGGCTTGTCCCAGTGACTGAGCACCATCATGCTGAGCCGTGTCTTAGACCATCTCGGGAGCAAAAGTCCAAGGCTGAGTTGGTTCGCGAACCATTGATAAATGTCCCCGTGACGCCATTCCAGCCGCTATGCAACCCAAGCTGCATCCAATGAGGACGACACCATCATGCATTCTGCTCAGTGCAATCCACCGATGTAGCAGCACATGAGATATGATGGTGTACAGCGTAATATCCCCTGCCACCTCACATACGGTGAGAGCAGAATAAGTTCCAAGTAGGAGTAAGCAGAGCCGCAAGTTCAGCCTACTTCAGCCTACTTGGCAAGTCATGAGGGGCATAAAAGCCCCAAGAGTCTCACACAGACCCTCCTCTCACAGCCAAGGCATACTTTGTGCTTTTTTTTACCAAATTCAGTCTGATCCTAGGTTCTCTGTATGCCTTGCCCCCTACTCTAGGCTTCGTTAGCTACAATGCAAGCGGTCATTTCGCGCTATCGCTTGGATCAAGACAAGCTCCAAACGTACTTGTTAGGCCAGTTCCCAGGAGCGGACATTGAGGTCAATGTATGATCCCGTTCCTTGCATTTGAGGTGGTCGCAAAGAAGGCACAATCTATAAAATTTATGCTGATAAAGTGCATTGTAGTTAGGGAGAGCCGACGAATACGTGGTAGAATTGCCCAAACCCCTCAGCCAGGTTCGTGGGCATTTCTTCGCTTAACACATAGGTCCTTCCCAAAATATAATGTTGAAATCTAATGAAAGATTCGCAGGCACAATGGGACGCTATACGCGCCCTCCAGGACTCTGATTGATTTTGAGGGGTGTGGCACGAAAGGCGGCCGGCCGCAGTACGCCTAGCGACACGGCTCGAGGCACTGCCGCCTGTGAATTCAGGAGGTTGGGACTACATAACACATTGGGTGTCTCTCTGAAATGAAGAAGTCAGTTTTCATATTGTGGCCGCCTCTCGGTATGTGAGTCGGAGGCAGAGTTGAGGATGATCGGTCTTGAATGAAGTATGCACAATCGGGGTCTTCCTGGGGGTCATGCAATTCCTTTTTTCTATTGTTTTTTTGCGTGAATCTGTACTGCTTAGGCTTTTTTTCCAGACTGCGACTGAGATTACTGTAGTAAACAAGACAAAAGGGCTGGGGGGCTGGGTGGAGGAACAGCCACCCAGGAAGCCACCTCTCTGTCTGACCATGTGCGACAGCAGGTGTCTGGCCCGTATCCTTATATTAACATATGACATAACGAGATGGATGCTAATTATTTTTGGTCTTGATCACAAAAGTGATTGAAAAGACAGCGTGTGAAACAACTCAGCCGATGGGCAATGTGTGCGCCAAGTCTCAGCCCTCCTGGATGGATACTTGCGCGAATACGTGCATGATAAGCGCGTATTTTTGTACTGCACGAGCAAGCTGGCGAGGCAGCGAGGCGTATGCAATAAAATCCAGAACAGTCCGAGCTGACAAGCCTCGGGATCTCATGAGGTCGTTATATAAATCCCAATTCCGCAAGTAGCCGCCTGCTCATTTCAATGATCGAACACTAGAAGCAGCATAAAGAACCTCAAAATGATTCAACAAATCATAGATGATTGCCGAGAATCTCAGCTTTGGCCTCTCTGCCCCAGCATGATCGACGGGGCACAGGCTCCGAAGCAATTGCTGAAACAAATTCAAGATCAGCTCCATGAAAGTCAGGGCCGTTTATTCATCGACAAGGAGCCAAAGTCGTTCCGGCTCGTTTTTCGGGAGAGTAATTTTCAAAACCACTGTTCGTACACCTTCCTTGAAATTTGCAATTTCTTTATTATTGATTCCTAACTGAGAGATCAGCTGCGACCTGGCAGACCCAGACAATTTCGACTTCTGACCAACTAAAAAGCCATTTGAATCGTCATCTCACTAAAAAAGAACCGGATCCCCTTGTTCGCAACATGTAAGTTGGCCAGAAACTGCAAAAATAATCGTTGGGCGCCACTAACCGTCGCGAAATCAGATTCTTTTCTGCTGGTAACTCTCGAAAGCCGCTGAATTGCACTTCCGACGCCTTTCGGTTCCTGTGCACCTACTTGCAATTATCACCGGAATTTATAGATATGTTGAGCTCTTTCGAGGAGCCAGAAAAGGACATTGTCAACATCTATCAGCCTCAATGTTCTCAGGAATACCACGTTAAGCCCACGAGCGATGGCTTTCTGCGCACGCCTGAGCTCGGGAGATCGGGCTGGGAGGCACGAAACATGTACAAGCTCTCCGGTATGGAAAAGTCCGGAGAGGATTTTGTCAATCGCCAACTAGCCGTTTATCACTGCTTTGATTTCTCTACCGGCCGTTCTGTTTTTGTAACTCTCAAGGCTAACCACAAGAAAATTCTCGACCAAATCACCGAAATTAACAAAAATGCGGTCCCTCATTCGCTGGCCTCTTCCTTTGTCACCTCCTTAGAAACGCAGCTGGCCAGTTTCTATTGGAGTGAAGCAGGCTGGAAAGCATTCACAAATAAGCTGGAGAATGGTATCCATGAAATCTCTCAGAGAATACGTAATATTCCAATGTCGGGTGATGATGAGAAAAATGGCCTTCTATTGTTGCGGTCGCAGACATTTAGAGAATCACAAGGGCTAGTCGCCAGTCCAGGGACAGTCGCCAGTTCAGGGACTCAGGCCCAATCACCACACCGTCAATCTTCTTTCAATCTGATCAAGGCAAAACTATCGGGCAATGTCAAGAATGGGGGCCCTGTGACAGGCCCTTCTAATGGCGAAAAGATTGCAGAGAAGCTAGAAAAGCTCGTTCAAAGTACCATGGAGCGAACGATCGAGAAAGTGAGGAAATTGCAAGACTTCCCATTTGACGATCTGCAAAGGCTCAACTCGATCTGTAAGAAACTCAAGGAAGCGAAGTTCATCATGGGATCGAATGCCAGGGTTCTGAAACAGACTCGCCAGTTTTATCAACGGTTGTTTGAAGATCCAGGCTTTCCTGCTGAAATAAAAAGGTCCTGCCCCAATGATCTGGAGAGCTTCAAAATAAGAGTCGAGCAGCTGGAGAACAAATTAGTGACAGGATGTTCACGAATTGATGCTTTGATTGAAGTCGCTGCCGACGCCCAAATCCTTGTAAGTGAAAGACAGCCACGCTCATATCAAGACAAAGCTTGCTAACGAAAGCGCAGTATGATTCCATTCTGCAACTTAAGAGCGCAGAAACAAATAATCTCTTTGCCATGGATGCTCTCAGCGCTTCTGTGCGAATGGAAGGGTCGACCAAGCGGATGGAAGAGATGACAAGAAGCATGAATAAGATTGCCGAAAGCACGGAGAAGGACACGGGCTCTATGCATTTCATGACCTTTTTCGCCCTCATCTTCCTCCCCGGCACATTTCTTGGCGTAAGATTGCTCCTTTCGTTTGTCCGGGGGTCTTCTTGGTCTGCTTTTCTGACCGAGAATACTCAGAGCTTCTTCAGTACGCCGATCTTTGGGGATTCCGAGGAGGGGAGCCCACGGTCCTGGACCTTCCACAAGGATCTTTTCGAGGTTTTCATAATCATTTGTGTGGTTATGATGGTCATCACTGTAAGCTTATGGACATGGTATCTGTGTGCACAAAAATCACGCAGAAAACAGCTCCAGGAGTACCATGGAGCTGCCTCGAGCCCAGTGTAGCATGTAGACAGACCGGCACTCGCACATACAACGACGTGGCGGTGTGTGGCTGTACAGAGTTTTCTTGGCGAACCATTATGATATGAGAGCTATAGAACCCATGTTCATCATCAGCCGATATGCACCTCGTCGGAAGAGTGGCTGGCTGCGCCTGGGTGGGTGAGTGTGACCGGCTGAGACTCGAGATCGGAGGGTGGTGTGGGGAGGGTCTCAGGCGGACCAGCTGCCTTCTCACAGGGTCGCAGCCATTGAAGCAATGGCCTTCAGACAATTTATCATTAGAATGTATTATAACCTGGGAAAGGGGGAGAAGAGGGGATTTCCTTGAACGTTGGTTTTATCAAGTGCAGAGAACACGCGGCTATTACACACACCCTAACACTCGTATGCTTGAGTGAATTCATCATAGATCTCGAGGTGAGGA
This sequence comes from Clonostachys byssicola, assembly GCA_902006505.2. Classification (NCBI taxonomy): domain Eukaryota; kingdom Fungi; phylum Ascomycota; class Sordariomycetes; order Hypocreales; family Bionectriaceae; genus Clonostachys; species Clonostachys byssicola. The sequence goes on along the minus strand of CABFNO020001538.1, from coordinate 131,474 downwards.
TCTGCATGCGCCTCGTTGCCTGCTTTCTGCTGCCTGGAGATGGCAGGCAGCCCGTAAGGCGCACCAAGATCGAGGAGAAGCCTCACCCTACTTAGCCACTGGCCAGCCTACATTACTACATTGTCCCCTTGAGCATGATTAAGTAACCAGATATGTGATAGGCAGTGGCAATAAATAGTCCATTGCCACCCTTTGTTCCTCACTCACGTGGTAGCACATTGACAGTCTTTTCTGCACTCCGATCCCCCGCGTTGTCACCAATGGACCAGCTGTACAAGGCGTTCAAGGCCCATCTCAGGCACAACTATGAAACAGGGATTACTTGCCAAGGACATTCCAAGAACTTCGTGCCTTACTCGGTCTTGCAAAAATATTGGACACACTCAAGGATCAAACAGTTGCTTAAGGCCGTCCGAATTAAGGAACTCACCCCTACGAATGTCCAAGACGGGTTCTTGCTTGTGATTTCGATTCTCTGCTTCAATTGCAACATTGAACTCCTTCCCACACTCGTTTCAGAATCCCTCGACGACGGTCATCTACCATGGAAAGACATTCCAGGTCGTGTCCAGGATGAATCCAATATCAATCAGTTGAGACATTTCTTCGATTCTCAGTGGATATTCTGCCCAAGATTGATTTTTGGGCTAGCCGGCGACTTGAACCTTCATAGAGACACTATATTGGCCTTCAAGGCGACAGAGTCAACCGTGCAGGGCCAAGGCAGAGAACGGAACGTGTACATAAGGGAGGTACTACAAGGAGCGCACAGTCACCTCGATCATCCGGTAAGTATAGCCCTGAACTTGACACGTCTCCATTCTCTCTGCTTCTATGCAATGATAGTAGCAGATTATTATGGCATGCGGCTGACCTTTGGGTGGGGTGACTAGATACCAAAATACGTTGTCGTCAAATCCTTCCCGCCGCACCTACACCAAGAATACTTCAATGAGAGAGTATCATACAATGCCTTTACGCATGGTACCTCCAATATAACCCAGCTCATGGGAAGTTACAGCTGGCTCTCTGAACAAAACCAACGGACCGGCAATCTCATTCTTGAATACGCAGAGCATGGTTCCCTCCTTGACTTCTTCGAGCAGAAATCGCCACCGTACAAGCCCGATGAGATATCCTCTCTTTGGGCTGGCATTGCCGGCATTGCTAAAGGAGTAGAATGCATCCACGCATCAACTGGGTATGTCGCTACATAGACTGACAACTATTTCATCTTTGCTTTGAATTCAATTCCATACTAACCCGACTCACCCTGAAGACTTCATTTAGATCTCAAGCCCGGTAACGTTGTCGTATTGTCTGGAGCCGACCCTCTTAAGAAGTTCTCCTTCATCTTTAAGATGATCGACTTTGAGCACAGCTACGTTGCTCCCCAAGACTCAGGCCTAAATGGCTCCAAACCCGCCCGAACCAATGATCAGAGGACATCCAAGACCTATGGTAGGAACCCCGCTTGCATTTTATCCCTTTTACTAAATGCTGATTTGCTTTTTTAAAGCACCCCCTGAACTCGTCCTAGGCGACGAGATTAATTACCATGTCGGGCCAGAGGCTGACCTGTGGCCACTCGGATGCATCATTCTCGAATGTGCTGTTTGGATAAGCCTTGGGGAAAGAGGTCGCCTGGACTTCATCGAAGGCCGCATGGCAGAAACCGACCCTCTCAGCGATTACGAGAAATCAGGTCGCAGAGATTGTTTCCATGACGGTAGAGAGATTTTGCGCTGTGTTCATGACTTCGGTCAGCAAATCAAAGATCACGGTCGTCGTGACGACGAGATAACATCCAAAATGTTTGATTTGGCCATCAAGGAGTTGTTGGTAGAGAAAGACAAAAGGCAGTCTGCGGGGCGCGTTTATTCGGCGATGAAAAAAATCATCGACACGGAAGCCGATCGAAGGAGGACCTCGCTTTCCACCCCAACGAATGGAGCGTTGACGGGGCAGCATAGCTTGATAACTGGAAAGCCGGTGATAGCCTCTCCCACATCAGAGCAAGAACATGTCTTGTCCTACACGTCTCATATAGTTCTGGAAGGTCGATCGCCAGTTTCAGAGTCCAACCTTGAGATGCTCACTGCTGAGCCGAGATTATCTCGGAAAGAGAGCCCCACGATTGGCACAGTAATTAAATGGATCGAAAAAAAGAAGGTCGACGGGGACACGCCAGAGTTGGAGGGATGGGAAAGTGTTCAAGCCCAGTTGAATGGTCGCGACTTCGTAAGTGGGAATCGCCACCAACTGAAAACAGCTAAGATTGTATGAATTAGTGGCTAATGAGCATCCATAGATCTTCGTTATCGACAATTCTGAGACGATGCAAGAACACGAGGACCAGGTCAAAAGCTTTGTCCATTCTCTTGCTTATCTCGTCAAGAGACTCGACCCAGATGGGGCAGAAATCATGTGTACATCAGACCCGATGACTCGATCGAAATTCAAACACGCCACCGGTCACTCCAAATTCGTAACAAAGAATTTCAGTCGAGGGAGAGGGGGACCCTGCAACATGGAATTTGTCCTTGAGCAAGCACTCGACCCAATCGGTGAGCAGTTGCAGAGTTCTGCGTCAAAAAGCAACATTAGACGAACGTCATTGCTTAGTCTCCCCGGGATACTCATCGGTCGCAAGAAACCGGTCACAGTTATTGTGTTCACTGATGGAAACTGGGGCTCCTCCACTGGAGGCGGAGCTGAAAACCCAATCCAAGGAGTCATTAGTAAAATGAGAGATTATGGGGTCAGTCGGTCAACGGTGGCCATACAGTTCTTGAGATTTGGGTCGAACCCAGTTGGCGAACGAAGATTGAAATTCCTAGATGACGACTTGGCCAAGAAAGACAGGAACTCAGGATTGTAAGTTTCCTTCAAGCTTCAAAAGTTATCTACACGGGTACTAATGCTTTGATCATAGCGACATCGTTGATACTCAACCTGTTACTGGGAGTATTTGGGACATACTGATTGGTCCCGTGGACGAGCATGTGGATGGGACAGCCGTACATTCGCCAAGTCAATGAACACTGCGGCATCAGGCGTTGATTGTATATTAAGATACCCATGAACCTTTAAGAGCCTCGTTCTTGTTTATTTGAATTTACCATATGCTTTCTAGATAGCGGAGATCGGGTATTAGATTTTATGAAACTACTTAACTACTCTTCATATTCTTACTCTTGATAAGGGACATTTATCTCGAAGTAACACCTTTGAATACTTAGCCAGGTCTATTGGCTCTTTAGAGAGAGAATTTGGTTAAGAACTTGCAAAAGCTTTTCCTCATAGCTTGGGACTATATCTAAAGCCCTCGAGTATACCATACAATCAGGCCGAATAAGGATACAGCCGTCCTTATTTACCTCGCGCCAGCGGTACCAGTCCCTGTACACATCATGGCAATCGCAGACGGTGTTATCAGAAAGTCCAATAAGAGGTTCGCACCTATGTTTTTTGAGACGGAAGAATCACGTGTTATTCTGTGCGATAATTGCCGTGTTTGAGAACGAAAGGCAACTTTGCGATTACTGAGGATGATTACATGTACATTGGAGAAGGAAATGCATTCTTTGTCCGGTGCATGTGCATCTCGCCACTCTCAGACGATGGAGGTCTCTAGCCCCTTTTTGATAGAAACGGGGAGGCATACATTTATGGAACTATGATCTGCATTTGATCATAAAGCCTCATTTTTGTTCATGGAAAAATCCTATCTCGTATAATGACTGACATTGATGGCCCTGGACATTCTTAGACAACTTAGTCCCATCATATCCGTCCACGCTCTAGAAATACTTTTGGAACATCGACGTACTTGCTCCTCAGATACTCGGCTACATTCTTCCCCAGAACGTCGTATGTCGAACTTGCGCCGACGCCCCGATCCAGATAGTCTTTGAGGAGGAAGTGTACAGCTATCACGAGGTTAGCTAGCTATTCAGACGTATGCAAAATACCAAGGCCGTCACTTACCCCAAATGTTTGGCAATTCAAAGCGAAAGATGCGACCCCCACCGTAGTCCTCTCCCAGCAGCTCCTTCAGCATGGAAACGGTGAGAATGCTCCTGAGCCAGTCCCACTCGTCCTCGTGGCGGACGAAGAAGCCCACGTTCGAGTCAGAGCCCTTGTCGCCAGACCGAGCATGCACGATGTATCCAATCGGCGCGCGCACAGTCGGCCCAAACGAGTCCAAGCCAAGAGCAGAGGAGGTCTCGTAGCTCGGCTGGTCATGGATGAAGATCTCAGTGTCGTCTGGAGGGGCGATGGGAATGTCAAGCCCTTTGAACGGCACGTGGCAGACGTGTTTGATGCGCGTCTGTGGTAGGAGGGCGACCCAGTACTCGTAGTACGGCTTCGGCAGGCCTTGTCGCGCGTCCATGGCGAATGTGGCGCCTGGGTAGCCCTGCATGATGTTGTTCATGATGGGCTCGAGGAACCGAGGGGGCGCCAGGTCTGCCTCCTCGCGCGCCTGGGCAAAGATGCGGAAGTCGACCGTCGCCGCGTCTTGGTTCTTGGGGTCGTCTGGGCAGCGTCCGTTGGTGCGGAACTTGAGGCAGTGGAAACTGGATTGTTGCAGAGCGTAGCGTAGCTGTGTTTCCAGAAGCTTGGCCTTTTCCTCGATGTCCAGTCCGCACAGGAAGTAGTGTGCCTCGGCTTGAAAGCCGCCCTTGGCAGTGAGGCCGACCTTGGTCGTAGGAGGGGGCGGTTTACTCCCCACGTTGGAAACGAAGCTGAAATACCTGAGCAATTGTGATACTTTCTCAAAGGGCTATTGATGCTTGATCGTTGTGACTTACACCTTGTCAACACCGGCTTGTTCCATCTTTATGCCGTCTAGAACAGCCACGACGTCCGAGTGGTAGTAGTACGGCCCCTGGATCTCGTACAGGAGCTGGGCCTTACAGGTATCTACGGTAACCATCCCGCCCGTACCCTGCTGCTTGGTGATGAAGAACTCGCCACTGGGGAGAATCTCGGCAATGGGGAACCCGATGTTGGAGAGGTCCCCGGACAGCGACTTGAAGCCAGAGAAGTTGCCGCCTGTCGCGTACGTCGAGCACTCTATCAGATGGCCGGCCACGAAAGCGTGGGCGAGCTGCTGGTAGTCATGTCGAGACCACCCGTAGTGATAGGCGGCGCAGGCAATCACGGGAGACGCATCGGCGACGCGGCCGCAGATGACAATGTCTGCCCCTGCTTTGAGTGCCTCCACGATGCCCCAGCCTCCGAGGTAGCACTGGGCGTAGATGGGCTCGAATCCCCATTCCGATAGTTTTTGACCTTTCCACGAGTATAAGTTAAGTCTGACTGTATAAGCAAGGAGATCTACGCAACATACCTGTCGTCAAACTTTCGAATTCCTCTCCATTCTTCGCGTCGGCCAGGACGGTGTCCAAGACCTCGTCCCCACCAACCCAGGCAACGGTGAGATCCAAGCTCTTGGACTGAACCAGCTCCGTCACTGCGCTGCATAGCTTCTGGGGATCGCTCGCGCCCGCATTGACAGCGACTTTGACGCCGCGGGCTGCGATATGCTCAAGGGCGGGTGCCAGAGAGTGCAAGAAGCGCGACTCGAACTGAGCAGATTCGCCATTGCTATCAACCTTGCCCGCCGCCCTCAGCGTCATATTCATCTCCGACATCCAGTCGCCGACGATGAAGTCGATGCGCTCATGCCTGGCAAGAGACTCGAGGGCATGCTGCCGGTCAGTCACGGCGCCGGATGCAGAGGCAATGCGCAGGGGGTTGTTTGAGATGGAAGCCATCGTGTTGTTGCGACTTTACAGTGATCGACATGGCAAAGAGGGCATCTTGGGAGATGAATCACTGACCTTTATACCTGTTCACCATTGCCGTATCTCGGGGAGACAACAGTGCCTCCTATGAAGGAGCACCACCGGTTTTGTGGAGCTGATGGAGATGGTTTGCGGAGGCGGTTGGACATGACTCATGCCAGGATCCTCCAACAACCGCTCCTTTGACCGCAATATTGATCCATCGTCGCGTCCGAGACTGTCTAGCAAGCCCTGCAGGAGCCACACACCATGCCACCCCGCGAGGGTCCACGTCAAGGCCTGAGGAAGCGGGTGAGATCGGTGCAGACGCTTACGGAGGAGCAGATTCAGCAGAAGAGGATCGTAGATCGGCGTGCTCAGCGCGCCGCACGTCAGCGGAACAGAGACGCCATGGCCGACCTGGAACAGCGGTATACTCGGCTGCAAGAGATGTATGATGAGAGAGATCGCGAGCTGGGCTTACTTCGTGAGAGCAACCAGAGTCTACAGAGGGCGCTCGACCAGATCGGCCAGATTGTCTCGAGCACCAGCCGCAGGACTGAAGTCTCTGCCGATGGAACGAGCATGTCTCGAGATCAGAACGAGTTATTGGCCCGTGGATCCAACCAGCAAGAAACTCGTGGAATCGGCCTCCAGTCGCCATCCAACCTGCACGGGCATATGCATGCACACGCCATCACTCCCTGGCATTGCAATGCGACCTGCCCCTTGGACCAGATCTTCCTTGATGTTCTCGAGTCGAGCAAGATGATGATGTCGCGCGGCGTCCCCATAGACACCGTCGTCGGCCCGCGGAAACCATGCGTGAAAGTCGTCGTAGATGGCACACCTGTTTCAGAGGCAGTGCCTATGAGTGGCCCCATCTCGGAGATTGTGTCGGTCTACCCAGGATTCGCATTGCCAGAAAGACTGGCCTTCTTCTACATCATGTGTCTGTCGATGAGGGTAAGTATACCCAGGACTCTCTACACACAATGCTGGCATACGCTGATTTTGATAGTGGAAAATATCGCCCACCCGAGAAAACTACCTTGCGATGCCGTTTTGGCTGCGTCCGACCGTGATACAAGTCACCACGTCGCATCCAATATGGATGGACAATATTCCCTGGTAAGCTTTGCTCCATGGCCCGTAGGTGATCATTTCTTACTGGAACTCATTCGCAGGCCTGGTATGCGCGACTTCATCATCGAAAGCTTCGAGGACTTTCACCACCCAGAGTTCTCTCCACACTTCTCTACAAATATCAGTGTGAATTGGGCGGACGGGGAGCCGTACATTGAGTCCGGAGACGAGCTCGTCTTGACCGAGACCTTTGAGAAACACGTGCGGGATCTAAGAAACTGGACAATGTCTTCGGCATTTACAGACCGATTCCCTGCCCTAGCCGAGACTTTCAAATGAATTCGGCTTAATTGATATGCCTGATGTTAATGAACGGTGAGATTAGGCATCCGGGGGGGTGATCAACGTACTTCGGATGTGGAGCTGGCATGAATCATGGCACATCAACCCTTGTTCTGCAAAGAGCAGACGACAATTCGGTTGCTAGACACTTGAATTTAGAGTCAAACCATGAGCATGTTACTGAATGAATATTTGGGGTAATTCCTGGGTACCTAGATCAGAGTAGACGAAGACCTTTCCCATCTGTTTTTGTCGTATCCCTACTTCAACGGCTCTCAGCACGAACGAGTTTCTACGATCCTCCTTCCATTCAAAGCGATGAATCTCTAGTGGCGGCAAGCGGAAATGCAAACTCGCCTAGTGCCCTTCTCTCTTATCTGCCTATATCTTTAATCCCGCAACCGCTCATGACCCCATGCCCACTTCATCAACCCGATTTAGTCCTTGGATGAAGTCGTCTGCAGCAGTAAGATCCCATGGCAGAGGACGCGCGCAGAGCCCGGCAGCGGATTGGCACTGCCTGCTTAGGATGCAGGGAGAAAAAGACCAAGGTAACCGCAATCCTCTCTAACTATCCATCCTCCCAATCAACTTCCACCGCTAATCAAGCCTTATTACTATTATTATTATTATTAGTGCGATGGAAACCTCGTGCAATGTTCGGCATGCAGTTATCGAAATCAAGAATGCGTCTACCACATCACTGAGAACAAACGCAAGTGAGTATGCATCCGTCCCGGACTCACCTCTCTTCTGCTGACCGGTACTTTGACCACCGAGCAAAAATTATGTGAAAGCCCTGGAGGCGAGGATTGCGAGCTTGGAGAAGCAGCTGAATAGTCCCAACTTTCATTCAGAGACCATAACTCGGCCGGAGGCGCCCTCGCTCCCAGTGCAAAATCAAGACACAGACCCAGGACCAGCTTTCGGCCACCATGACCATTATACGAGCGAAAAGAGCCCCTTGAATGAAATCACAGACACCCTGGGGAAATTCCAGATCGCCGACGGAGGCGAAGTGAGATTCTTCGGATCGCGGAGTAACTTCAACCTCCTCCAGACGGCCATGCTGAGCAGCAAGTCGTCGCGAGAGATCCAGATGGAGGGCTTCAAAGCAGCCATGTCGCGAATGGAGCCGCTTGACCTCGGCTCTGAGCTCCAGACACACCTGCTCGACCTATTCTGGCGGTGGCAGAACCAGTGGCAGTACTTTGTTTCCCGCAAGCTCTTCACATCGAGCCAGGCCTCCTCTGGCGGCGCCGCTTTCGGACCCTTCCACTCGCCCCTACTTCTCACGGCCATCAATGCGCTTGCATCTCGTTATTCGGATCGGCTCGAGCTGAGAAAGGACGTGGGCGACCCGAACACGGCTGGAGACCACTTTGTGGAGCAGGTCAAGATCATGCTCCAGTATGAATGCGAAGCGCCGACGACGACGACGGTCCAGGCAGTGCTGCTGCTATCCCTGTGCGAGACAGCAAGGGACAAGGAGGCTCTCGGGTTCATGTATTGCGGCATGGCGACGAGGATGGCTCTGAATTTGGGATTGCATGTTGATTGCTCCAAGTGTGTCCCTGCCGGGTTGCTGACTCCCGAAGAAGTTGAGGATCGGAGGGTTACCTGGTGGGGAGTCTACATGCTTGACAAGTATGCTGTGATATGAGGCCCTGAGATCTGGGAGAGCGGTGCTGATCATGAATTGTTCTATAGGCTTTTCAACATTGGGTTAGGGCGTCCATCCATGATCCAGGAGAGAGATATCACCGCCAGGATGCCGTCCTTGGACTCCGAAGATGAGTTTGCGCTCTGGGACACCGGAATAGAGGGTGTGAATGAAATAAGTGGGCGGTGTCTGAGTGTTGCACTGCACACACGACGAATGTTATCAGAAGTCACCGGAGTGCTCGACGCAATGTATGTTGCATGAGGGGACTTTGAGTTTAGTTGCTGACTGCTTGTAGATACTCCCCAAACAACGTATTGGACGCTGCCTCGAAAGAGGAACTTGCTCTGAACGCACAGATCAGGCTCTGTTCATTCTATTCCTCTCTCCCCAGCTACCTTCGGTTGCCCAAGTCGCCAAACATAGCCGAGGCACCTGTGCTGCCCCATGTATACCAAATGCAGTTCGTTTACTTCAGTCGAAGAAGATGCCAAGAAAGTTCACTAACGTTAAGTAGCCTGCAATATCATGTCGTCACTATTTTGTTGCACAGACCGTTCCTGCGGACTACGAGGCTATCCGAGGGCAACATCTCAGGCTGTCTGCAGGCTGATGATTCTCACACGGATGCTTGTCGTTCTTCGACAGAGTGCATCGCCAACATTCTACGCTGGCAAAGCAAGCAATATGGGCTAGTACGTATTATCCAGGCAATTTAAGAATGACCTGTCATGACTGATTGTACGATAGAGGACGGCACCAATCTCAACCGTCCACTGCGCATTCACTGCCGCCATCATTCTACTGGCCGATGCATCGACCAACTCAGCTTTGATGCGCGAGAAGGCCCTCCGGAACCTGACGACGTGCGTGAATGCCCTCGAGGAGATGGAGACCGCCTGGTCCTGGAGCACGCGGTCTCTGCTGGCGCTGAGGAACATTGCGCAGAAGTGGAAGATCCAAGCGGCCGTGTTCTGCAAGCCGAGGTACTCGGATCTGCCGATCCACGAACCTCCCAAGGAAGCGGTAGCTCTTGATGCGACGATGATGTTCAGCTTTGGAGAGGATGCGATGAGCTGGATGAATGAATTCGAGGGACCAGCCTTGTACGATAACCCCGGACTTGCGACTGCCAGCCAGCCCACGCAAATGTTCGAGATGGATTATAATAACTTCATGCCGTTTGAGTAGCGGCAATGACTCTGCATATGATTTAGTTTCGCCCTGTATAACAATACCCTCCTACTATGATGTTCTGTATTTACCTACTAGTGTATGAGTACCCAGTTGGGAAACTGCGATCTTATGGCCGGCTTTTATACACTATGCCTATAAGAAGCTATACGAGGGAGGTATAAGGTTTCTAAAGTCGAATTGAGTAGACCTGGACAGTATTCTAGAACACCGACTTTAAGAAAACCCAACTACCGGATATGAAACCAGTGCCAATTGGATAAGATGCCTTTCTGGGTGCATGTGCTCGGACAATTAGAGGCTGACTTCTTTCTTCGACTCAAGACTATGGCCGTACTTGAGCTCATCGCCGACGTCATTGCGGGTGCTCTTGTCTTCATTATCCTGGCTTGCTACGAGTACTAAGGACTGGTCATCGTTGAAAAGCTGGCCGATCTCTTCTAGCGCAAGACCCTTTGTCTGTACAACGTGTGAGTGTCACAGTTGTCTCTTGGCATATTCGTCTTCATACATACCTCAGGAAAGTAGAGCCAGATCCCAACCATGGACACAACGCAGACGCTGGTGAAGACCATGTAATATCGCCACCCTATCCTGGCAAACGCGGTTGGAGAGACAGTCTGCAGAATCAATGACGACAAGAAAAGACCGGTAGTTGCCAGGGCGCTTCCCTTGGAGCGGATGTGCATGGGCCAGATCTCGGTCACGTACACATAGGTTGTTGCATCAATACACCCTCCGTAGCTTCGCAGAATGTCAGTTCCAAAGCTTTGTTCTGACGATGGTCTGTATGCACTCACAATACAATATGCAAGAAGAGGAAGAACACGGCAGCGCCAATCCCGGCCTGATTGCTCGTTCCTTGGTAGAGAGCCAACATGACGCCCTCGAGCCCGAGAGCGATTGCACATCCGGCAAATCCAATGACTGACTGAAATTTAGTGAATGATAGATACTAAAGGTGCTGGGGGTTTTACCCATGAGCTTCACGCGTCCAACTCGATCTAACAGTAGTGCACTGGCAAAGTTGGACAGAATACCGACCGAGATCCAGCCGGCCGTGATGAGCAGCTGTCTGGTTGAATCAAAGCCCATAGATGCATATAAGCTTGGGCCATAGTCTGCGGGTTCGTGTCAGAAAGAATGAATCTGTGTTTGGTTAATTCTTTGGTTGCAACGTACTGTTGATGATCTGCGTGGCTGTACATTGTCCGCAGAACATAGTCAAGAAACCCACAATGGCGCGCATTCTGTACGATCGAATCTTGAAAATGGCAGCCCATGACCTAGGCAAAAGTTTGTCTTGCTCCAGCCGCTGTTGGATTTGGTCATACTCCCTCTGGGCGTAACCAGCTTGGCCGCCCCCATCACTCGTTTCGTGCAGCTTGGATAGGATCTGCATCGCTCTATCTGTCATGCCATTCTGGATTACTGTGACCAGGGGGTTAGCTATATTTCCACGTCGCGACTATTTTGAAGGAAGGCTTACACCATCGCGGAGACTCAGGCATAGTCATGACACCGAGAAGCAGGATAGCGGGCGGTAGGATCTGGATCGCTAGCGGAATCCTCCACTGGGCGCCGGCCGCCTTGACGAAGGAGAATGCAACGCCCATCCAGCTGGCTAGGGAGTAGCCACAGAGGATGAAGACGCCGTGCATCCCGACGAGAAATCCACGGGAAGCTGGCGGCGCGACCTCGCTCTGCCAGAGGGGCACGATGATGACGAGGTTGCCTATTAGGGGCGCGTCAGGGAACGACAACCGCAAGAAGATGACGAGAGGAGGTTTTTACCAATACCAAAGCCCGTGATGAGACGAGCCACCATGAACATGGCAATATGAACAGACCCTGTCTGCAGCGCCGATCCGAGCACGGCTGCCATGGCGCCTGCGAGAATGGTCTTTCGTCGCCCAAGCCGGTCCGCCAATAACGTGGTGGAAAGCGTGCCAAAGACGCCGCCAGCTTGGAAGAGGCCGTTGATGGCGCCGACGAGCGCATCCGTGCGATCGCTCGGCTGGAGCGCAAAGTACTCGACGAAGCTCGGCTGACCAAGCGTGGTGCCGATGATGGACGAACAGTAGCCATAGGTGATGCTGCCGATGGCTACGAAGAGGACAACCTAATGATGGAGGTGAGTAGAGGAAGTGTTGAGAGCTTTGGGCGGGCAGAAGATACCAAAGTGTTGTATGCGGAACTCTGTGAGTCTTTCATGATGGTGATGTGCTTATGCCGCGGCTGTAAGAGGTCCAAGGGTGGATCATGGCGCGCTATACTCTTGGTGATAGGCGGACCAGCTTGACTTTATTCTTGTCGCTCTGTGCCAACACAAAATGAGGATGTAGAAATGATACGGCGAGGATAAGTAGTACCCGGATACTATGACTAGTTATGATATGAGGTGCGGGCGTCACCGATAACACGCTGTCCGTATTTTAACGCCCCGTGGGGTACCGCGAGCGACTCGGATCAGCTTCGCTCGACAGACTGTGCTCAGATTCCAATACAACACCATGAAGCATATCATCTTAATCTTGAGTATCCGGGCAAGGAGTATCCGGAAAGGTGGGGCCGCGCTGTTCGGCCGTATCCGGCTAGAAAGCACCCGGATTAGTGGAGACTCTAGACATCTACAACCATAGCTTGCCATTACATTGGTATTTCTCGGTGATGATTTGTTGGGAATGAGTGTGTTTGATTAGGAGGGTCACCGATAAGGAGATAGGCCCCAGACATATCCGGATACTGCCTACCCAATGTGATCTGGGGATGTCTTGCCCGCGTGATTGGTAGATCCTCCTGTACATGTTAGACTACCTAAGGAATAAATACTTCAGTGTAAGATCGATTCTTTTACTACGTGCAGAGTTATATAAGATAAACCTAGGTAACGTAAAGGGAATTTCACGGCCCGGCCACCAAGTTCTTTGCTCATCTATTACCCCGACTACCTCTTACATCTCACATCATGTCTATCCGTCAGTGGAAAGCCGCCGTCTGCCAGTCCGAACCATGCTGGTTTGACAAGGACGCCGCGATCGAGAAATCGATCAGGCTCATCACAGAAGCCAAAGCCAACGGCGCCGCCCTGATCGCCTTCTCCGAGGTCTGGATCCCGGGGTACCCCAACTTCCTCTGGTCCGGCAACTTCAAGGAGAACATCCCGCTGGTGCACAAGTACATGCAGAACAGCATCACGGCGTACGGCGACGAGATGCTGCAGATCCGGAGGTGCGCGGCTCAGCATGGCATCTACGTCGCCTTTGGATTTAGCGAGCGGGTGGGATCGAGCCTGTATCTAGCCCAGGTTCTTATTGGGTCCGATGGGAACATCCTCCTCCACCGGCGCAAGACGAAGCCTACACACGTGGAGCGCACGCTGTTTGGTGATTCGACTGGGGACTCGCTGACGACGGTCGTGGACACGCCGCTGGGCAAGATCGGGATGCTCAACTGCTGGGGTGAGTTCATTTAGGTTTCTAGTTCATGTCAAGCTTGGCTCGCTAACATGGAGCACAGAACACTTGCAGCCTCTGCTCAAATACCACACCTACGCACAGGGAGAGCAGGTCCACATCGCAGCATGGCCGTTCAACGGTGAATACCAGGGCGGCATCGAGCCCTGGTCCGTCTTCTCAGAGGCCAACGAGCTGACAGCCAGCCGCATGTACGCCCTGGAGGGGTGCGCGTACGTGCTGTGCACCAACCAGCCGCTGTCTCCCGAGGGCAGTCGCCTCAACAGCGAGGGGCAAGGCAGCGCAGACAAGGGCAGCTTCATGCTCAGCGGTGGAGGCGGTCGCGCTGCCGTCTTTGGCCCCGACGGGCGCCAGCTCACCGAGCCGACGGATCCCACGTATGACGGGCTCATCTACTGCGACATCGACCTCGACAAGATCGACTACGCAAAGGTGATGACGGACTGCGTCGGGCACTACTCGCGGCCGGACCTGCTGCGCCTCGTCGTCGATGACCAGCCCAAGAACTACGTCGTGCGCGTGTCGCCGGATGCGCCGACAAACTCACCTTACCACACACCGACGAGTAGCGGCACCTTACTGTCGACGCACAAGAGGCTCAGTGAAATTCTTGCAGAGAAAGCAGAAAGTGAAAAGGAGGCATAAGCCTTCCTCGATACCATGCTGGTGCGATGCTCACAAAGCTTTATGTAAAGTAGGATCGTTAGCTTAGCGTACTGAAATCAGGCATATGAAGGGAGACTGGCTCTAGGTCTGTTCGGGGCTCCTTTGGTCATCCAAAGAGTAGAAGAATAGCTGTCTCTTCCCCCCTTTGGAAGATCAGTAGTAGAAACTAAATTTCATCTGCTATATCATTTTAAATTATACAAGCCCTTTTTAGAAAAAATGAATAATTGCCATAGATTCTAAAATCATATTTAGTCCCCGCGAAGTGCTCAATATTAATCTACCAACGACAATACTGCAATACCACTCGACTACATATACTACATACTGAGTAGGGATATTTTTCTGCCTGCTTCTATTGGGCTTTCCGAGAGAGAATTTGATCAAGGACTTGCGATAGTTTCTCCTCACAGTTTGGGACCATACCAGAAGCCCTCCAACACACCACGCGGTCAGGCCGAACAAGGACACAGCCGTCCTCATTTACCTCGCGCCAGCGATACCAGTCCCTGTACACATCATGATAATCGCATCCAAAACCGATGCTATAGGCATTTATAGGTATACCAGTTGTTTCGGCAACCTTCCTGGCAGCGTTGATCCACGAAGTTCCACCGACGCCAGTGAGAAGGCAAAACGAGCCATGACCAGCAAGGTCGTGCGTGGAAATCTCCTTCTTACGAGTCGAGATATCCAGCCAAGCATGAGGCAATCGAATCCCAGGGTACGTGCTGATCAGAGGCTTTGTGATAAACTCTCCTTCAAGCTCTGGTCTCGCATTTGTTTCGTCATTCAAGTAGACGGCACTCGAAGTGTACCAAGTGTTCAGCGCAACACCGATACTTTCAGCGATCCGGGCCCCTTCCTCGAAGGCATTGTGGACTCGCATCCTTCGCTGCACGCCTTCATGATTTGGCAAGTAAAGCTTCTCCAGTTCTTTGATGCCCTCCTGCGCTGTGGGAGCCAATACTCCAAACTCTCGCCACGTGTTGATGTCTCGGTATCCTTCATTGGTGATCTTCACTACAAGAGCCCCTACTGGTTGACGTTCTTCGGTGTACGTGTCCAGTAGTTCCTTGCCCGCTAAACCTTTATGAACGTAAGCGACTTTCCAACCCAGGTTGTAGGAATCGGCAATGCTGATGTTGCTCCCGAGGCCAAACGCTGGAGGATGGCGGTGTGCTGCATCGCCAACGAGGAACACTTTGCCGTCGAGGCTATAACTTTCAGCTACAATCTCCCGAATAGTCCAAGGATCTTTGCGGAGGATCTTGATATCAACGCTGTCATCGCCAAACACCTCCTTGACATATTCGATGAGTTCCGGGCTTTCGGTCGTAAAGCTGTCGATGGGATTCACATCGCTGTCTGGTGCGATAATTGTGAGCAACCATAGCTTGTAGGGCCTCACCATGCGAAGGATGGCACCGATGCCGAATCGCCATTTACGTCCCGCGTTAGCTACGAAGTGAAGCTCAGCCTCTCTCCCGGGGACAATATGCTCCGCGTCGGCTTCGATAAGCAAATTGCATGAGACACCGCCTGCTGCCCTCTTATCGAACTTGAAGGGAAAGGACCGCGCAACTTGACTCCGGCCGCCGTCGCCCCCAAATAACATCTTGGTGAGAATTTGATAACAGTGACCGGTCGTCAGATTCTTGATGTCGCAAAGGACGCCCTCTGGGACATGCTGGGCATGGACTAGTTTGTTTCTAAAACAAACCTCGAAATTATGATGACTGGCGTATTTGACCAAGATGGGTTCCATATAGGACTGGGGTAAATCAAGATATCGGCAAGGAGAGGCAATAGCAATGTCATGCTTTCAACACCTGGTCAGTTTTGGGGAATGTTAACGCGGACCATACACATACCGCGTTGCGAGGGTGGCCTCCCCAAGCAAGAATCTTGCCGAATTCCTCGTCCGCAAAACTCTTACACCAGCGGAACGACTGCAGTGGTTTGCCCGTAATGCCCATGCGGAGGCAGTCGTCCTCAAGCCCAAGGTCGCGGAGGCATTCTAAGCCACTGTTTAGCAATTTCGCAAACTACACAAATTGTGGACGGAACAAACCCATTGCGGCAGGATTGACCGCATGAGCTCGAGGCGTATCAGCCGTGCTCATGGAATCAGAGATCACCATTCCATTGAGTCCTGGTTGAGTTAGATATGTCCTAAAAACGGACAACACGATATGCCAACACACCATTTTGGCCCAAGCAACTGGCGAGGGTGGCACCAGATGGGCCTGCTCCAACAATGAGAAAGTCCGTTTCAACGTGGGATGACATTTTTAGTATAGATAGGGTAAACTGTAGTGCGAATAATCAAATTGATGGAAGATGGCGATGTAAAAGATCTGCTTGAGTTTCTTCGAGTCTTAGTGGTGTCCGACCGGGAATTTCACTGGAAGGAGTGACCTTTATATACTGGATTCCTCAACGAAGGAGAAAGAACAATAAAGAAAGAGACAACTACACCCTCCGGCTTATCGAATACAGCTCCCCGAGTTCCGGATTCTCGGCTTTCCTGATGAGTGCGAGAGCTTCCAAAGCTTTCTCAAAACACGTAGTACATTGCCACATATGGCATTGTCAGTGTAAGTCCTGCAAGTCGTGCATGAAAATTAACATTAGCATTGGCCGTCGATCGAAGGTTATGTCAGCGGAAATCGGGTTCCTCAATGCAACCGTGGGTTCTCTGGCCAGACGACCGCTCGCGCCTGGGTCTAGTTGATTCTAGGATGGCCACGTAGTATTTGGTCTTGGGCTTGTCTCCTTGACGAACCCCGACCTGTGAAACTTCCGGGAATGCCCACGTCTTAGTCCTCGCCTTTTGTGTTGGCTTCCAACGTACTAGGGATGGGTGTGGACTAGCTATGATGTTGTAGGCTACATGATGGCTATTCCCTCGGGCCCTTTCTGGATGGGCTTGCTGAGAACCTACTAACGAAGATCATGATCACATAAGACATGCGGCCGTGGAACCTTTTCTCTTTGCCCTAGGATAGAGAGCTGAGAATTGTGGGTCGGAGACCATGAAGGACCTGAATGCTAGTAGGCCTTGGCGCGCGGCTCTATCTGAATGCATATCTGGCAAATTAGACGGTATTATTGGCAGTTTGCTGGAAAATTATTCATGTAATCTCTGTTGTATAAACCCGAGCCGGGAAACGGACATCGAATCTGCTTAGCTGGAGCTGACTCAGTAAGATCGCTAGTCGGAAACCATGGTTTCTTGTATTTAATATCTCCGGGTGTCTCCGAAGATCTCCGCAACTTCAAGGTTTGCTAGTTTGTCACCTTACATAGACCGGCACCAACCCCGACAAGCTGACTTCCCCGTTCGTTGTCCGATCACTGGAAAGTCCGACAATCGTTGCTGGAGGATGATAGAGATGTCAGATCAGGTCCGAGACGTTGCCAGGAAATCCTCTACACGCAGAGGCGTACCCCACAAACGACCACGAAAGCCGCTGAGCTGCGAACCTTGTAGAGTTAGCAAACTTCGGTGTGATCGACATCTGCCCTGTTCAGCTTGCAGGCGGAGAGAATGTGAGTCCGCATGTACTTTTCGGCGAAGTCGAGAGGCAGTTGACAATAACTCCACCGTTCTCGGAGATACGTCTGCGACTCTCACATCTAACCCCTCTGCTTGCCCACCATCCCCACCAGTTGTTGCAACAGCAAATGTGGCCGAGTATTGCCATTCCCCGGGACCCTCGATCCTCAGAAG
The DNA here is from genome assembly GCA_902006505.2 of Clonostachys byssicola. Classification (NCBI taxonomy): domain Eukaryota; kingdom Fungi; phylum Ascomycota; class Sordariomycetes; order Hypocreales; family Bionectriaceae; genus Clonostachys; species Clonostachys byssicola. The sequence continues at coordinate 113,519 of CABFNO020001538.1, read as the reverse complement.
CGCCTTGGGCGAGGACCCTCCGGTACAATCACCGAGCGACGGCCCTCTGTGCTCCGTTCCATCTTGGGATACAGTTCTTGAACGACCTGCCCTGGGCCGGGACAGCGATGCCCCTGGACTAGACACCGACCCGTTTGCTTCCTTCGCCTTTGGCCCGAAGGTGCCAAAGAAAGAACTTCTCGGGCTTTTACCACTCAAGACCACTCGCGAGTTTCTCTTCTCCAGATACTTCACATACCAAGCTCCGCTATTCCATGTCCTCCATGTACCTACCTTTCAGCAGCAGTATGCAGAGTTCACTCATAGCTCCACGGAGGCGTCACTTCCCTGGCTAGCTCTGCTATTTGTCATCAGCTCCATGGCTGTTCAAACATTGGGAGATGGCGATCCAATCCTGAGAGAGTGTCAGCCCTCGGGGTCCGAGATTGACGCTTGCGATCCCCAATCGGTATCCCGTCACCTTCGCAAAGCCGCCCTTGCTTGTCTTTCGGAGGCTCGCTTCATGGTGAAATATAATCTAACCACGCTCGAAGCCCTGTTGATTATGATTTATGGAATATGCCACAGTGAAGGAGTTGATCGTGCCTGGGTCTTTCTTGGTGTTGCGCTCAATATGGGTATTGCATTGAGATGCAATGCCAACCACCCGAATCAAAACAGGATCGAGCAGCAGAGGCGTACGCGATGTTGGGCTGGTATACGGCTGCTTTACACTTACCAAGGCATCCTCTTCCATGACGTCGACCCCTCGTTCCTTCTTGCGTTTCCTTCTCCGGCACCCACAGACGAATACGATCTAGGTATAAATGGAGCGAATACGGGAGAATCCTCGACCTGTCCAAATAGCATATCGATCATGAAGTTCAAGCTTCGACTCTTTGAGCTGTCAGCTCGAATAGGTTCCAGCTTTTCCAGCAGCTCTGGCTTTGACGAGGCCACGATGCGTCACTACGAAGCTTTGATTGCGACCGAACAAGAGCAGTGGACTTCTCTCTTTCTGCCTTCTGGATGTCCTAGCTTCAGTGATACATCAAGCTATGCCTATTGGTGTATACTGGAGACCTACGCGCACCAGCTCTATCTTCTAATCCATCGGCCTTTTTATCACTCTCAATCCCCAAAATTCCTGCCCTCCAGTAGGGAAAACTACACTAAGGCGAGCATAGCTCTTCTAGATATCTATGAGAAGATGTGTGAGCTTCCGATACTTCGGCCCTACCGATGGCTGGTAAACGGCATGACAAGTTTCAATGCACTCCAGGGGGTGATTGCTCTGGCAGCCTGCATGATCGATAAGCCCGGACAAGCAGACTCAATAGCTTCTCACCGCGTAATCTTTGACGCTGCTGTTCAGCGTATTGAGTCACTGCGCAAATCTAGCCCTGTTTGCGAGAGAGCTTATCCTGCAATTCAAGCGATACAGTAAGGCCGCGTGGTTACTCTATAAAGGTCTTCAAGGTCTCACGCTCTCTAGGACGCAAATCTCTGCGCTGACCGACGACGAACGCCATACTCCATCTCGAGAATGGGATCCCAATGCAGATTGGCTCGATCTAACTTCCAATGATTGGGTAAGTGAGCTATCAGTCTGCCGTCATACATACTAGCTTATTTTTATGCTGTACAGACTTTTTGGGAGAATTTCATAGACGACCACGGACAAGGTGGTTTCTAGAATCAGTGTACGAGTACCAGATTGAGCTTATAACCGTGGACTTTGTATTGTTATATCGAGAGTCGCCTTCTCTCATTGTGCATATGTACTACATTCAAGGATATACAGACATTTTGTTGAGCTGGGTTTTCACAAGAGGGTGGGAATGTAGCTTTAAAATCACAGTCGTCAACTATTTGACAAGGGTTGATGTCCAAGAATATTAAGTGATCAATAGATGAACGTATTGCACAACCGACCCGGTGTAGTACAGGTTAAAAGAGTGCACACCGTAGTCTTTGTATGTTTATGATAGATCTAGACGAAGGAGTTTGCCCTTCCACGTGGTTCCATTCTTTGTATCGCTAATCGTGAAGCCCTCCACAATCTCAAAGTGTCGGTCTACATAGTATCTGACGATGGTTAGCACATACTGTAGGTTCAGCTTTTCCCTAAGCACAAAATACGATCAAAGGAACATACTTCACCAAGAGCCCGTTGCCTCCGTCCCAGCAATCGACCCAAACTGCTTGACGTCCGTGATCGCTAGCATAATGCTTTACCCTCTCGATCAACGCATTTCCAGCTCCTCGATGCTTGCCAATGACACGATGGTCAGTCACTAAATACCACAGAAAGACAAAATTACCCTTCTCTAAGGCGGCGCCGACATGGTTCTTTAGAGATTCGGATTCCTGGAGATAGCTCACAAAGCGTTCATCAAGTACTATTGCAAAGCTAACAGCAACTAGAGCCTTCCCGTCCACATCTACGCGCCGAGCCAGTTTGGCGGTAGTAGAGGCTGACGCAGTACCCGGGTCATCCTCAACTTCTGCAATGAACACTCTCACTGGATGACCAGTTCCTGTCTTATAGAAGCTCTCTGATTTCGCAACCATATCCTCAATTCGCTCAGCAAATCCCGCTCTTTTTGAAAATGGCTTTGTGCCCCATTGTTCAATGTTTCCCGCAGCTGCGAGATGGGGTAGCGTTGAGTCGAACGCGTCGATGATAAACTGTGCATCGTTAAACGATACCTCAGCGTTGCGGATATGAAAGTGGCCCGTCATTGTGACAGCCCATGTACCTGATATAGAGATCTTCTGACGGGTGATATTTGGTATTGTAAGCTAGGTGCAGCTGTTGCCTGAGAGATTTACTGACATATGGAAAAATTTAACAGTGTGCCTCACGCAGAGAAGTGGCTTTCCCCCTCCGTTACTCATCCCTGTCGGGCAAACGCAAGACTAGCAGAATGGACGGGGTCTAGTGCCACTCCTGGAGATCTCGGAGATTTCACGGATGGGAACATGAGAATTTGACCATGAATCATCTCGACGAAAGTCCGATGTAACATACTGCCGTTTTTGCTCGACTGTAACTGAGCCTCATTCTCCAGCTTGTTAATTTTGAATCCTATACCTTTTTTGAACATCTAGAAGCATTCTGTTGATAAATTGCTATATTTTTGTTATTATGTCGGGTCAAACGCCTTTTCTCTCTCTCAAGAAACGCATTGCATTGCATTGCATCATCAGACTATTTCATGGTTTTAAAAGGCTTCTCTCAAGGCCCGGTGTTGTAGTATTCTCGTTAGAGAATCAAGGACTAAATCTCGTGCTTTCGAATGTCGTAGATGATGGACAGGTGCTCGGAGATCTTCTAATTGAACACAGTATGGTTATCTAGAATTCAACCGAGTGCCGCCGAAATCACCGGCTGGTAGAATCCCACCGCGAGAAAGATAAGCTCAACTTAGCCGATCTTATCAATCAGTACTTATGGTTGGGCCATCGCCACGTTTAACTGCCTCTCATACTACTCTGAGAGCTCCATGACTATTTGTGGCTATTTCTTACTCACCATTTGTTTCCGGGCTTATTCTCTGCCGATGGCTTCCACAACAATAGAGACTACTTCGGCCCAAGCCGAGGCTCAACCAAGTGATCTAAAGCCTCATGACCAAGAAAAGGGCGTTCTATCACCAGCATTGGATTCTACCTCGCCAGGTGATGATCCGAAACCACGTACCAGGGTCCAAACAGTCCTGGTATCTAGTTCGCTGATGGCCGCACTTTTCCTCTCTGCACTCGATGTCACTATCGTAGCAACGGCCGTTCCAGTCATCTCTCAAGACCTGGAATCTAGCACGGGATATATCTGGATAGGCGCCTCTTATGTATTGGCCAATGCTGCGTGCTCGCCTATATGGGGCAAGCTATCCGATATTTGGGGCCGCAAGGTAATCTTGCTAACCACAATTGGGATATTCTGGGTTGGTTCTCTCCTATGCGGCACCTCTGTGGATATGGGTATGCTTCTAGGAGCTCGTACTATTCAAGGAATTGGAGCTGGCGGCGTGGTTACACTGGTCAACGTTTGCATCGGAGACCTCTTCTCTGTTCGCGAACGTGGTTTCTATTACGGTCTTGTCGGCGCTGTCTGGGGCATCGCTAGTGCCATTGGCCCTGTTGTCGGTGGCGTGCTTTCTTCTCAAGCATCATGGAGGTGGTGTTTCTATATCAACCTACCCATCTCCGGGATCGGTATTGTTTTACTCTACCTCATACTCAAGCTACATAACCCACGCACCCCTCTCAAGGAAGGCCTTGAGGCTGTCGACTGGTGTGGTAGTCTGACCGTTATCGGCAGTACGGTGATGTTCCTCCTAGGGTTGGAACTTGGTGGTGTGACGCATCCGTGGGCCTCACCTCTGATCATATGTTTACTTGCATTTGGGCTCGTTCTAGCGAGTCTCTTTGTCTTTATCGAATCTCAGTACGCCAAATATCCGATCATCCCTCTCAACCTTTTTGCAAACCGCTCTAATTTTGGGGCGCTCACTATCGCCTTCTTCCATACTATGGCCTCTACTTCAGGATCCTACTGGCTACCTTTATACTTCCAAGGCGCGCTTGGCACATCTGCTCTCTTGTCTGGAGTCTACATTCTACCCTTTTTGATGGGCATGTGTATGATTTCTGCAGCCTCGGGTTTTATTATCCGCAAGACAGGCAACTATGTCTTCATCATCTGGGGCGGAATGATTGTTGCAACAACTGGATTTGGGCTATTTACCGATCTACCTGATAATAAAGATTTCACAAAGATCATCATCTACCAGGCCATTGCGGGAATTGGCTTAGGTCCGAATTATCAATCACCACTCATTGCCCTTCAGAATAACGTCAATGCGCACGATATTGGATCAGCTACGTCAACCAATAGCTTCGTGAGACAGTTGGCCAGCGCCATGTCCATTGTCATCGGTGGTGTCGTCTTTAACAATGCGATGGAAAGCCAACAGCCGAAGCTAAAGACACTTCTTGGCCAAGACCTGGCGCAAAAGTTCTCAGGGCGTAATGCGTCATCGAATGTCTTCACAGTTACTAAGCTGAAACCCTCGGAGAGCTATGTCGTTAGGGGGGCATATGCGAAGGCGATAACAAGGATGTATATCCTCTTTGTCGTGTTGTCGGGGGTCGGTCTTCTGGCAAGCCTTCTCATTAAACAGAAGCAGATGAGCCGGGAGCACAGAGAGCATAAAACGGGACTTCAAAGTCTAAAGAATCGACTTGCTGGCACGGAATAAAAGTAGAAGTCTCACTAAGGATAAATCATCCGAACCGAACTGCATATTTAGACACAAATCTTTGGCTTTGTTTCACTATACTTTCTTCCTTTGCTTTTTTCGATTTTGAAATACATAGATAGATATAAACAGTACAAATGAAAGATGAAAAAGGATTATAAGAGATTTAGAGTGACTCAACATAAGGATAATTGAGAAATCTGAAATATTTAATATCATTGAAGAGTCACTTTTTTGTGGAAGGTGTATAAAATAGGTTTTTGTAACTTCGTCTGTCTTTGATATAATGAAGCTCTACTGCAGTCTTCTTTGAAGAACCGACATTCTCGTTACTTTAGAATGATAAAGCGCCCCCATCCCTTCCGCAAACTATCTTTGGAAGGCAGTCTAGTCTACCACATATATTATAGAGTAGACTCCTTCCCTACACAACGTTTTATCCCCATATCAGTATCATGGTTGACTAAGACATATAGTTTCTACCGATGTGATATCTACCAAACACGCTAGACGGGCATACCTTTTCGGAGGTTGCTCATCTTCTTTACATCATAGTCCTTCCAAAAGAGAACTGAGGCCCAGGTAAGTGCCAGCAGCGAAGTGGAAGATATGAAGATAATACGTTGAGTATCAAGGTAAGCATGATTTATCGCATCTCGCCCAGCACTTCCAACAGGATAAGATGACTGCGCATCCAAGCTACCATAAATATCATCGAGATTCACAAGCTCACTGTCGGGCAAGTACTCGGCCAGCTTGTTCTTGAACATGCCAGTCCAGATGGCAGTGGCAATGGCTGACCCGGCGCCTTTCCCAACATCAATGATGATGGACTCAAGAGCAAGAAGCGCCGGCGTGTGTTCTTGGGAGACAGCCATGAGCGTCATCTGCTCAATGGGATACATGGTGCCTCCACCAAAAGCGATGAGGATCTTGCAGACCACCATCAAGCCAATTGGTGTGAACCCAGGCTTGAAAGCAATCATCATTCCTTGGCCGAGAATGAAAAACGGAATGCCAAGAACAATGGTATAGACCTTCATTCGCCCATAGTAACGCATGGCAAATCCGAGTACGATAGTCCAGAATGACGACCCAATATAGTAAATGCTATTGATGTAGGTGGCAGCTGTAATGGATTGGTTGAAGACGACAATAAGCATTGAATATATGTAGGCGGAGCAGATGAATTCAGACGTGTAGAGCGTCGCAGCCATAATATTGGTCCATACAACAGTTCGATCCTTTAGCAAGTGTGATGAAAGGAATGTTACCGGTGCAAGGTATATCTCGTAAAGAATAAAGCATATGATGAGAACTGGTCCAAACACCAGGAAGCAGATAATCAAGGGCGAGCCCCAGCCTTTATCTTGATAGGAGTAGATGCTCAGAGACAGGAGAAGCAGACTCAGTCCAGTCGCAAGAATAAGGAGCCCAACAATGTCAAATTCCTTCAGGTAGAAGAGGATACGTTGACTGACTGTGTTGCCGTGCTCGGGGCGCTCAATCAAGCCGGCTTGCCTTGCTCTCGTATCAAAACGAAACATCAAAGCGATGACAGGGGCAGAGACAACAGGAATAATGATACACCACACTCCAAAGCCCCATCGGTATCCGAGGTTCGTCAAGATGCGGTCAGCAGTGGGACCATAGGCCCATGTCGAGATGAGTGATGGAGACCAGACAATGCCGAATAGAAGGCCTCGGTTGCGGATTGGTGCTGAATCTGAAATGAAAATGACAAGGCTGAACTGGATTCCGTAGTAGCCGACATAGTAGAATACTTGCGCGGCACAATACGTTTCGACACTATTACACCCAGCCTTCATGACGGCTCCAAGAAGAGTAAAAATGACCATGAGAGTGAGACTTTGTGGCCGGCCCCAGACGTCGAGTAGCTTAGCATAAGGAAGCCTAAAGATGCCACTGGCGATGTTGGCGACGACATCGGTGGTTGCGGTGAGGGCGTGTCTTTTGTAATCGCTGACGACGTACGGGGTAAGAACTCTGAAAATGCTGTTTGAGAACCCTAGTGCAAATACAAGCAGCCAGATGCTGGAAATACAGTTAGCTTGAGTACTTTTTGATAGATTTACCGCATAGAAGTCTCACAGGACATGTGTCAAGATTTGTTCGTTTCGAGTCATGACCTGTTGTAGGGCTCCGGGGGTTTCTTTCTCGTCGCCAGTCTTCTGAGGGTCGATGCCTTCAATATCTTGTGCTGGGCAATTATTGCCAAGTTTGGGCTCAAGAGCCATCTCCTGCGTAGCTGGAGCGAGTGTCTTGTTGAGGTGGCTGCCCTTAGTCTCTGGACTCCCAATGTCGGTCTTTTGGTTAATCATAATGTGTAAGGGTGGCAGTATTGGAAGGCAGGAGTAAAAGGATGTATGAGTCTGTTACGAAATACACAGGCTCCTGACACGAGAGCTGAATCAGGGGTTTTATAGATAAAATAATTGGAAAACCCTTTCAGCAACACACCAAGTATGCAAGCCATTTTATCAATCAGCCACCACATAAGAGGTCAGTTAGTGCCCAATCAGAAGTAAGAAGCAGACAAGATTTTCCAACAAATGTAGACTCGTGGATCTGATAAGGTAAAAATTGGCAGGCAAGGGAACTAGTCCACCATCTGATAATCTAAATCTCCCGACGTCTGGACCAGGCTGAACCCACTGAGTCATTTTTCAGGTAGGACTACTGCATGCGAGCATGGTCCCCTTTGACGCAAGCCCCAAGTTAGAAGAGCTCTTCTGAACCCTGTTGCGGGCTTCCATCGTCTGGTACTGGTGGGTTGGTATCACACGCCATATTTGTAACCACTTACCATTGAACTGTGACACTACTATTACTCGGAAAATTCCATACCTCTCAGCAGTTCGATGGAGTTTTGAAGCATGCATACCAAGTTCGTGGCGTGAAGCAATGGATACATGCAGAACTCGACACTCAATTCAGTCAGTACATGCAATTCATGGAGCTAGATGAGAGCAGCTTTTTTGCAGTGGAGGCTTCAAGTAAATGAGCCGGGACGCTACATGCCGTTTTGGATTTTTCATTATCAATCATTCCTCGGACGGGTTTTGCACAGGGAACATTTCGGGGAGCCATCCCGATCGAGTCAGATGTTGAAATCATTCGCTGAATTTCGGAAATAATCTCGAGTTCAGTTACGCGTTGGGTTGTCACCTCCTCCGAGATGTCCGAGATGTCCGATATGATGACTGGTAAGATACTAAGGAAAGTAGAAACGATTCAGGCTTGTTGCATAATTGTTGTTCGAGTACCCACGGTCTTGGACTTGACTATGGAGTCGAACGAGCATCACAATTTCCCACCCATAGAGAGGTATCCTTCGTCTAGACTCCGCCGCTGTTGAAGGACGCAGTCGTTCTTCCGAGAACTCATCAGTGTATCTAACACTACCTACCTACCTAAGACAGCAAACTAGAAGCTAGCGCAGCGCCCTTCCCGCATGAGTTTCGCCGAAGGGCCTTGTTGTCTAAACTGTAGATGCCGCTCACTTTCCTTCTGATATCTGCTCGTAGAGCTATCGCAACACTTGAAGATATATGGACACTTTCTAACTGCCCCTCTACGTTCAATAGGGGGACAGAAAGGGTTCTCTGCTACACGGGTGGATACTACTCTCAGGTCTGAAGCAAAAGCTCGACTACATCTAGGTAATCTAGGCGACCAGACCTCGACCCATACAACATCTCAGCGCTTTGCTGAAACCCGTCTGCATCCTGTCTTGGGCAAGCTCCTCTTGGTAGCGTGACTAAGCGGCATCTACTCCGAGGTTTGAGATTTGTCTCCATCCTACGGGGCCGAGGGTTATTGATTCACACCGACGAAAAGCAGCTCTATTGTTTGTAATTTGATGAATTCCATGCCTCTTTTCCCCCACGCCCTGCGTCATCTATTAACGTGCGATGCGTTAGCATGGAGTTGTCCCTAATCTTAGCTAGTCACAAGGCGACAACTAAGGTCACTTGGAAGCTAGCAACGTGTCCCGGAGACGATGAAGGACCCGAACGGCCAGTCGATCGCTGCACGGTCATAGTTATAAAAGCGTGGCATGTTAGGCGATATTGTCGATGTCTTCCTAAATCTTTATCAACCAACTCTCCTTCATACTAAACAATAACATTTACGCACCCAAAAGCTTGCTCTCAAGTCAATATGAACTCCAACGATAAACACCAACGCACGATCCCCTCCATGGAGAAGTACCCTTCGTCTGGACTATCTGTTGTTGTTGTTGGGGGCGGAATAGCAGGACTCGGATTTGCCATTGAAGCCTGCCGCAAGGGTCACGATGTCCGCGTGCTTGAACGGCGCCCTCAGTTTGTTGAGCTTGGTGAGTCGGAGCCCCCTTCGGTGAGTCTGATGTCTTGTACTTACGCCTTGAATAGGTGATTTGATGGTCCTACAATCCTCGGCTCTGCATACTCCCAAGCTGTGGCCTGGTTTTCTTGAAATGTTGGCGTCTTGCCAGTACAACTCGCCAAACTACTTCAAGAAGTTTGATGGGACTTTTATCGGGGCGCATCATCCGGGCTCCGATGATGCTCCCTCTACCTATGTCAACCGGGCGAAGTTCCACGGCATTCTGGAAGAATACGCTCGCCAACAGGGCATAAAGATTGAGTACTCGGCTAATGTGGTTGAGTATTTTGAGACGAACGACGCCGCAGGGGTCAAGTTTGATGACGGACATTTTCAAATCGCAGATGTTGTCGTGGCTGCCGACGGTGTAGGAACCAAGTCATGGGGACTTCTTCATGGATCAAAGGCAGAGCCCATCAACTCTGGTTTTGCCGTCACTCGGGTGACATTCCCTGCAGGGCCCGCGCTTGAAAATCCAATCATAGCCAAGGAATTTGAAGGTTTCGATCACAGAGTGTCCCTTCACGTGGGGCCAGACTCGCATATGGTCGTCGGAAAGACGGATACTGAGATCTGTTGGTTACTTAATCACCCTGTGAGCACCAATGCCTTTGATGTCTTATGAAACGTCTCTAATGAGTTCGACAGGACACAGATGGGGCTGTCGAGGACTGGTCCTACAAGGCCTCCAGTGACATTGCTCTGCCCCATGTTGAAGGGTGGCATCCATTCTTCAAGGAACTTATAAATGCCACACCAAACCACGAAGTAACGAACTGGAAGCTCATGTGGCGCAACGCTCCACCCACATGGGTTTCGCCCTTGGGTCGCGTGGTCCAGATTGGGGATGCTGCTCACACTTTCCTCCCGACATCTGCCAGCGGGGCCACGATGGCACTGGAGGACGGATACTCCCTGGCCGCGTGCCTTGAAAAGGGTGGAAGAGAAAGAGTTGCCTTAGCTACGCGGGTGCATAATACTCTCAGGTAAGTAGGCGAGCATTCAACTCCATGGCATCTCAGATTCAGCTGACCGTATTGTGAACAGGTATGAGAGGGTGTCATGTGCGCAAAGAATGGGCCTCAAAAACCGTGAAAACTTTCACAAGACGGACTGGGACTACGTGAGAGAACATCCCGAGGTTTTGACGAGCACTATTGGGCTGTGGCTCATTCATCATAATCCCGAGAACTACGCTATTGAGAATTTCGAGAGCTGTGCTACGCATATCGAAGATGGGAAAACCTTCCGGAATACTAATGCTGTCCCTGGCTACACCTGGAAGCCATGGACGATAGAGCAGCTTCTCGCTGCGACGGACAATGGCGAGGAGATTCTTGACGAAGGAGACTGGTCTTAAATAAATATGCACCCATTCATCCGCTCAAAGCGCAACTATTATAGAGTTAAAAGTATACCCCTTCCTATCCGGGGTAGGGTTGAATATATATAAGGGGTGAAAGGTGAATTCTCTCAAGACCCAGGTCTAGTCCAGGGCACCTTATGATTACTAGGAGCAATAGGGGTAAATACAGTAAGGCCTGTTTCTTTCTTGTCAAGCAGCTACACAAACGCACTATTCAGAGAATATTGAGCTTGGAGTTCATCACGTCTTACCCTTTTGGAGTTCTTGTCCGTGACTAACGAAAGCCTTTATCGCTTTCACTATCATTGTCGCAATGAACTAGATCCCAGTTAATGATCCGGATATATCACAGGTCAAATTACCCTTGGTAAGGTACTTGGGTACTCTTCTACCTCGAGGATCGAGGTGGGAGATTTTAGTGAACGGCAAGGATGGAGCGTAGATTATGTCGCCAGTGTGCGGTGGACGGAATGGCTGTAGCACATGGGATACGTTCAGCTTTTTCTTTTTCTTTTTCTTTCTCTTTTTCTTTTTCTTTTTCTTTTTCTTTTTCTTTTTCTTTTTCTTTTAATCATCACGTATCAATCCGGAAGGCATCAAACCCTGTTAAGCATAATTCTTTATCCTTTCTTGCTGAATGCACTGCTTGCTGGGGCGTAGCTAGGAAGTGACACTGATGTTTCCTTCTTTAACTCCCTGATTCTCAAGCGAGATCTTTCGTGCATAGGCAACTACAACTTTAAGCCATGAGCAAATCTTGTTCGACCCAAAAAAGAAGGCCACCTCTTTCATTATAGAACTTTCAATTAATTATTTGTAAATGCATAATACAAGTTAGTAAAATGACCAAATATTACACCAGCCACACTGCATGACTTTTACAGAAATAGCACAGATTAGTCCACCAGCGTAACAGCATGTGGTAAAGATAATCAAACCCCAATAATCTCCGTTGGCGCGCGACAATATCTCTCCCGCAATGGGTATGCCTGTCAGAGTTCTGCGGAAGTCAGCAATGAGCAGGTTTTTGTTGGGCATTATTGTGATTGAGAGGTGAAACAAACAAGAACTTACCCCAAACTGACAACTGTGTAAGCCGTTGCATAATAGCGCCCGTAGTGCTCCGTCTCACATAGCTGCCCTATGCAAACGGGAGTGAGACTTATACCACTGCCACTAAAGAATCCAAAAGCGCAGCTATAAACGACTAGCATGGGTACGCTTCCTGATGCTGGCAACCACAGGCAAACATTGGAGAGCAGACAAAGAGCGACAGTGATAATCAAAACATTGAAGCGTCCCAGCCGGTCGGCGAAGTAGCCGGGAAGAACGCGACCGAAGAACGACCCTGCATTCATAATGGCGAGGAGATGGTACGATAGCTTGGGCGAGACTCCATGAGCTAGGGCGTACGACGAGATGTACGATATTGGGATGAAGAGCCCCCACTCTACAAAGAAAACCGCCAAGGTAGTCAGTAGGAATGGGATATTTCGAAAGATTCGAAGATCAGGAAGAATGTTCTCCTTAGAAAAAGGCTTCGTCGGTAGGCGAGATGTGATTGTGATGCAGGCAACTCCTAGGCAGACGAGCCATATAAGAGCTAGGACCCGGGTTGCCCAAGCAAACCCAATCTGTTCAATGAGGCTTTCCAGCACAAGGGGTATTATTACACCTCCTATCGCACCACCTCCTGCTGCAATTCCTGTTGCGATGCCGCGCTTCTGAAGGAAGAAATGGCTAACAGCTGCTATAGCAGGTGTGAAGACAAGAGATGTTCCCAAGCCTCCACAAAAGCCAAAAGACAACAGAAAGTGCCAGTACTCGACGCATAACCCGAGGGTGGTCATTGTTATCATGGTTAAAATCGATCCGACAAGAACCAGTACTCGTGGCCCTCGCGCGTCGAAAAAGGGGCCGACTATGATGCCACAAAAGAAGGTTAAAAAGGTGTATATGCTGAATATCCATCCAATCTGACCAGAGTTGTATTTTTGTAGTTGGTGTGCTTCTAGATAAGCCTGAAATGTTCCCAAAGAGTTCACCACGCCCAGACTGGCGAGAAGCCCCATGAAACTGCCAAAGACGCAAAGCCAACCAGTCAGGCCACCCTCGGGGTAAAGATCGCCACCAGGATCATTGGGCGCAATGTCACTGTATCTTGATTGAGGAAGACTTTTTGGTTCCTCTAAGTCTTTGGCAGCCATGACTTATATTGTTGTTGATGTTGTTATGGCGAAAATTGTTTTAAAGTGCTCAGGAAAAGACATATTATGATGATAGGTTTGAAACCAATTGAGCACAACACCCACCTTTCAGCAGATATAGATTTTTTCTTTCTCCTGCTACTTCTTCCTCATATAAATTTGTAATGTAGGGAGTCTCTTGCTACATCGCTTCTGTATGTAGCTAAGAAACTTCCCCGCCTAGTGGTCTGCTAGCATACTAGGCCTCGGAGAAATCGTCGGGGAAATTCGGGGCTATTAACTTGCTGAGCAGTTTTTGCCTTTCCAAGGCGAGTGGAGATCCCCTGATGGATCAACCTTATGGTACAAGGCCAGTTTAAAATTTACAAGGTAGGAGAGTCTTAAAGAACATCTACCCAAAGTCTCTCTGAGGCCAGATCCAGGCTACATCCTTACGTACAAGACCGATGTTGCAGTAATGTCTCAAAGCGATTGTATCTCATCTCGAGGCGTTGGGTTCTTGCCCGATGTTCCCAAATTCTTCGACGTTCTGGACGACTTATGGCACCCTGAGACAAATCCAGAGGGCATAGTCAACCTTGGCCTAGCCGAAAATGTAAGAAGCCATCATACAACCTGTATACACTTGGAGCTAATGAATATAGACGTTGATGCATTCAGAACTTACCTCATTCGTCAACTCCCACGTACGGATGTCCCCGGCCATTTCATGCAATGTCCCGCTGATTATGTTAGCTTCATGTCGACCCCCATGCATTAACCTATGGTGATGGATTTACCGGGTCCAAAGTGTTGAAAAAGGCTTTTTGCCAGTTTTTGAACCGATACTTCGAACCTCGTATATCTTTAATACCGTCGCACTTAACTATCACGCCTGGAGTAGGCAATGCCATTGAGTGCTGCGCGTGGTCACTGTTTAACTCGCGAGATGAAGTGCTGATCGGCCGGCCTTATTGGACTGCATTCAACTACATTTTTGGCATTCGAGCAGGGTAAATGATCCCTCTCATCTCATACGGGACCACCTGCTGACCTCAAACAGTGTTCAAGTCCGTGAAGTGTCATTCAAGGGCCTTGATCCTTTTTCCTTAGAAGCCGTCGATGAATACGAGAAGGAGTATATTCAAGCAAAGAAGGAGGGGAAATGTGTACAGGCTGTATTATTGTGTTCCCCACACAACCCTCTAGGTTTGTATCAAGAGAAGTCCGGGATTTATGAATATAGTTGAAGCTAACAAACCTCAAGGCCGCTGCTATAGCAAAGAAGTCCTAACGGCCTACATGCGCCTTTGTGGCAAATGGGACCTCCACCTTCTCGTCGACGAGATTTATGCACTGTCTGTATTTGAAAATACCGAAATGGAAGATGCAGTTCCATTTACATCAATACTATCATTGAGTGCTGAGGGATTGATGGATCCTCGCAAGATCCATGCACAGTGGGGATTTAGCAAGGTACCTTTACTCATTCTCAGAGACGTTCATGAACTGACAGTACGGCAGGATTTTGGCGCCACTGGTATACGTATAGGCTGTCTCATAAGTCAATCTAATCCAGTGTTCCTGAAATCTCTCGAGAGCTTTTCGTAAGTCTTGAAGCTATCTTCCATTTGTGTATGATTATTAACATAATCGTAGACTGTTTAATTTCCCATCAAGCCTTGCTGATAACGCAGCGGCGGCTCTTTTGATGGATGATAAATTCACAGATAGCTATATCTCTCTGTATAGATCTCGCCTACAAGAGAATTACCAGTATGTTACCTGCTGTCTAAAAGACCATGGTATCCCATATCGCAAGTCAAATGCGTCTTTGTTTTTGATGGTGAACTTGGCTGCGGTTGCTCATGTAGTGAGCGATGATGATATTTTAGCACTGCTAAGGAAAGAGAAGTTATATGTCACCTCGGCAAGTGGTTACAAGAGTGAAACTTCCGGATGGTTCCGCCTCGTCATTGCGCACCCTCAACACGTGTTGGATGAAGGATTGAAAAGAGTGCAACGAGCTTTGTCTTAAATTACAGCACCATTTGCTAGAATATTTCGAGATAGGCTTTCACAAAAAAAAAACTATTCTTAAGCTTTTAGAGTATTGTAAGGTGTTGATGACGAAGATCGACGGGAATGAGGCAGTTTCACACCTGGCTCTCATGAGAATTTCCTAATCCAACCAGTTTCCACTCTTGAGTCTAGGGTCAAACTTGGAAGTTAGAGCCCGTTAGCCATCCCTACTCAAGGCTGATATTTATCATCCCAAGCCGCAATAACTCAATTGAGAGATTTCTAGTGCTTTGAACACAAGAAACTACATGAGAACAGAATGACATTATCCGGCGAATACATCACCCTCCGAGCCCGCTGCCATTGCGAGGCCTACGAGCTCACGGCTATTCTACCATCCTCGTCCTTTCCTCTGACGGCCTTTTGCTGCCATTGCACCTCATGTCGGCATAATCTTGGCACGCTCGCATTCACATGTGTCGAGTGGCCGGATGCGGAGATCGACTTGTCCAAGCTCAGACGCTACGTGTTCTCACCCAATGTCGACATCTTTTCGTGCCAGACATGCTCGTCGCAGCTTTTTTGCTTGGGATCAACCACGGGAAACAAGCCCCATGTGCTGACGGGGGCTATTCAGAACACGGAAAAGGGGCTGTTGAGATACGGGGAGCATATCTTCGTGGGGGATGCGGTTGATGGTGGGTGTTCAATGTGGCTTCGGAGGGACGTGGATGGGAGGGTCTTGAAGAGGTCAGTCGCGCGGACCGGAACAAGTGAAGAGCTCCCGTTCGCATGGCCGGAAGCAAAAGCTAGAGATGCGTCTGAAGATAGGGCATCTCCTGAGTTCACGCCACTGTGGTGTCGTTGCAAGGGAGTCAATCTGCTTTTAAAATCTGGATCTGATGTCACCTGGGATCTAGGTGAGAAACCACCTCGTTACATAGATCCGCGAAACAAGAAGTACGTCACCCACATCGATGCTTGTAACTCTTGTCGAACTATTACAGGGAGCGATCTTGTATATTGGGCCTTTGCTGGCGTGGACCACCTCTATGACCCGAGCCGGGGCAATCGGTTATTTAGCACCATCACAGATTTGGAAGAGGCAGTCGATCGCGGGGACAAGAGAATAGGCACTCTTCAGAGGTACAATAGTTCGCCAGGGGTTAACCGCTACTCTTGTGCTTTCTGTGCAGCGACGATCTTTTACACACAGCAAGACCTTCCACAACAAGTGGATATTGCAGTCGGCGTTCTTGATCACCCCAGTGGACCAAGGGCGGAAGGCCTGCTTTCTTGGGCTTACAATGAGATACATTGGATTTCAGATACAAGGGGTGGTTGGAGGGAGTCTCTTTGTATGGCTGCATTGGATGGAATCAAAGAGTGGCGGTCGAATCTTCTCCAAGAGGAGTGAAACCGTCGATAATGAATTGTTTATGCGGCTTTGGGGCTCGGGGTCCGGGTGACGGGCACTGATCGATTATCTTCAGAGTTCTTCGGTGTTCTACTTTCACTCTTATGAACAACAAGGATGCTCAGAGAAAACCAAGAACACAGCTGACATCGCGCACTCAACTCCGCCTTCTCATGCCCGTGCTCGACTGATAACACTATCGTGGTCACATAAGTACAGCAAACATGCTGCATTGTAATTTAACAGGAGTCCATAAATAAGATGGAAATTTCAAGCCTCTTAAGGTTGAGCATACCTTGCGATTGATTGCTTTACCTATAATTCAAGCAGCTAAGCTCAACGGTTATACTGTACACACTTAGAAATCAGAGACAATCGTATCCGTAGCAATCGAAGAGATTCCCTCTTCAATCTTCTTCTTGAGAATTTCCTCCAGTTCCCCTTCAGAGATTGTCTCGATCCCTAGCCAGTCGTTATCAGTCTCGTCAAAGACAACTTTGTACTTGCCACCCCATGTAGCGCCTGCCATTAGAGTAGACACAGCTTCCATGGTTAGTTCCCCTCTTTTCAGCATATCCAGACCTGCCTGGAATTTGGCATCACCGTCCTGTTCTGTAACCGTCCACTCGCTCAACCTCTTGTCGTTCCTCTTGATGATATCCCAAATCTGGCTCTGAGTTATCGGTATGGCATGAACTTGGACGCAATGATCTTTGACCCTGTCAGGCTGTTGGAGAACGCCGGCAACCGCTTTGGCTGCCGTGATGAACTTGGAGGTGCTGAACTGGGCTGTTCCTCCGCTCACTATGTCTAGTTTGCGATTGCCGAAATCAACCACAAAAGGCAGATCGAAGAGATACTCCAAGAAGCCACCACAAGCAACGATCGTCCATTGCATTTGGCCAGACTTCACTTTCAGATACTCCTCAATTGCATGAACGTCCGTGTACGGAGGCAGGTTCCGCACGTCGGGGCTTCGGAGACTCATGGCGTAGTCGGCTGGGATGAAGTGTTTCACCCCAGCTGAGATGGCAGCATTGATAAGTGGCTTCTGGCTCGCGACGGCGGCACCGGCGACGGTTGAGACTACTGCATCGTGGCCCTGGATTGCCTTTCGCAGCGACTCCTCGGATGTGTAGTCCACCTCGGTGACCTTGACTTCCTCGGGGACGCCGGTTATGCCGGCTGCCGATCGCGTCAAGACGGTGACTTTGAAGCCAGCCTTGAGAAGCTCGTCAAGGACGACGGAGCCGAAACGGCCTTTCTATATGTCGAGTTGATCGGATTAGCCACGGGACAGTAAGGGCAATGGAGGGAGACATACTCCGGCTAGCGCGACGGTCGTGACGTTGTTTTCGCTACTCATTGTTGACTTTCTGCTGACATTGAAAAAAGAGTAAGCGAAGAATAATGCGACAGATGTCATAACCTCGTTATAACCGTGTAAGATTCCTGCTCCCCTGTCAATTCCCCTCCTCTCTCGCGCTGTTAGTGCAGGACCAGGGTCAGGCCATCACACACTGCAAATCGGACTCATCACCCGGTAGAGCACAAACAGCCACAAAACCTGTTTTTTTGGACAGTTCATTAGATGTTGTCGAAAGTTTGGTTTGCAATTCCAGCTGCTAGCACCGTAAAGACCAAGAGACCTCTCTGAACTCTTAAGACTGAAACCCATCCAGATGGCCTAGTGCTGACCTCCTCCCAAACGTCATAGTCAGCTCCACAATGGCTCCTTAATCTGAGGGAGTTAAGGAGAAGGAGAATATTCGCAGAGCTACTGACCGCCCCTAGTTCCCCTTAACACCTCGATCCTAGGCGTCTTATCTTCTTACGTCGAACAATGTCGCTACGTTCTTCGGTGATATTGCCATTAAGTACTCCTCGCCTACTTTAATAGCTTGGCTTATATGAGGATTTTTATATCGTAGAAAATCATCATATAAAATGGATAATGTATGATCGGACATCGTCGTAGGAAACTTTTGATATATGTGCAGCGTTGATGTGGGAGTATCTATTAGTGACAACAACAACCACCGATCATTTCAGTTAAAATGGAGTAAAATTTTATTTCTTTATGCCTGGATAGTCAGTTTAATAGCGTAGATGTAGCATGTTACTCTGCGACTCATTTGCCACGCGTCTTGCTGTCTTTTGGTTCGCTGAAAAGTCGCCGAAGTTGCGATCCCGGGTAAGTTCTCTGATGCTACATCTAAATGAGTTAGTCACGATCCCAGTCACCACCAGTCAGAGACCAGCGTCTGCTGACAAACAGATATTGAACCACGTGACGTGTCTGGCCTCTGTCTTTCTGATTTTGGGCCATTGGCTCAGTATTTTTAGTATGTCCGAATTTGGAAGTCATAAGGCTTGGCACGACCCGCTTCTGACAAATCCATCAACAGAGACGCGCTTTCATATTTCTAAACTCTCTTGTCGCCTGCTTTCTTCACCTTAGCTGCAATGCAAATATCTAACAAAGAGGATTCACTTGTAAATATATGAATAAGAAACTGATTATGGCACGTCGCTTTCAGTTCGTCAGCGCCTCGACGCCGACGGAACGAGTGTCCTCTGAATCTCGAAAGTCGAACCATTCACATGTCATGCGCCATGTTCATGCCAGGAAACGACGCTTACGAACCCAAAGATACCGGGATGAATTGATAAATGCCGGCATTAATGTGGACCAGACGACCTCACAGATTGGACTGTCTAGTCCTCCAATCCCAAGATTCGCTACCAGTGGGGATCCATTTTCGTCCTCGGCACGACCTTTATCATCCGAAGAATACTTCCTACTGGATTACTGTATGTCCACAGATACCTTTCACCCTTTTGGATTTAGATTTATTCATTACGCCGGGCATCTTCTGCCAAATGCCTAACCGCGAAACCTCTGCTGTTATTTGCCTGACTTGATCGTAGATGTCCAGGTTGTTATGCCGTACTCCATCGGACACTGTCGTCTGTTTGATCATGCCGGCGACCACCAGAATCAGATGCTCCGAGACTGGGTGGGCCTTGCTATTAATGACGACATATTCATGACTGCTGCTATTCTGCTCAGCACATGTCGCTACGTTTTACATAACCGGCCTGGCGACCCGTTCTTCATGCGAATGGTTCTGTGCTACCAGCAGATATCCCTCCGCTCATTGCGCTCGGAAATTGAGAGTACGCCGACAGGCATCAATGCCATGAGTGTTGCCAAAGCATTAGCACTCGCGATAGATGAGGTGAGCCCGATGAACATAGTTTGCATCCGCTACGTGATATACAGGATCAAATAGCTAAGATAATGACTTGTAGATGAATTCCGGAGAAGAAAGTATTGCTCGGAAACACTTGCAAGGTGTGCTTGCTATGGTGGAGTTTAGCGGTGGCCCAAGATCGATTGGTCTATCAAGTTTACTGGAGAGAATTTACCATGTGTTTTTGAGAGAATTACGGCGTCTAGACCAAAGGATGGAACAAAGAGCCACTGAGGGGTAGCTGCTCAGTTGTAACGCCTGTCCCGTTCTATAAGATGTGGGCCACTAGAGTTGTATCTTATGCTAAAAATGACTCTCGATCTATCGTAGGGTCCATCCCATGACAAATTCCGATGCCAAGAAGTATGACTTCCTGATCGGGAGATGCTAGCTCGGCAGAGCCCTCCTTGCATTGACACTCGTCTTCAGTGATGTAAACCAAGCTTCATGACTTGCTAAGCAGAAGTTTCTTCCCCTCCATGTACATCAGACTGATCAGTATTAACTTGGACTGATCTGTAAGCACAGTCTGGATTCCATGTCGTCATGGGGCGAAGAAAAGCTATAAAGAGGCATCGAACCTAACTCTGTTCCCTAAGCCAACAAGCATCTACTTTGATACAGTCCATTTGTACACACAGTCCATCTCGATATCAGCAACATCATGTCCTCTTTAGACACAACCATTCCCAACGGCTCTTGGGTTCTTGTAACTGGCGCCACTGGATTCCTCGCCTCCCACATCGCCCTCCAGTTCCTGAAGCGTGGCTTCCGAGTCCGAGGTGCCGTTCGAGACGTTAATAGAGCTTCATGGCTTCTTGAAGGTCCCTTCAAATCCTACGCAGAAGGCGGTGCCATCAAGCTAGTAGCTGTGCCCGACCTCGGGGCTGATGGAGCCTACGATGAGGCCGTCAAGGGCGTTGCTGCTATTTTGGATACAGCCTACGTGACCAACATCGTCCCTGACCCCAACCAAGTGATTACCCCGGCAGTAAACGGCATCAGGTCTATCATGAACGCAGCCATGAAAGAACCATCCGTGAAAAGGATCGTGTTTACTGGCAGCGCCGTGTCTGCTTCAGCTCTGACTCAGGACATTGACAACGGCACTATCGGGCGCGACTCATGGAACGACGCCGCCCTCGAGGCTGCCTGGGCCCCGCCCCCTTATGGATTATCCCACGCCATGGCCAATTATGCCGCTAGCAAAGTTGCTGCTGAGAAGGAAGTGTGGAAGTTTGTGCAGGAGAACGATCTTCCTTTCACGGTCAACGTTGTGTCCCCCGCGGGACTGATGGGTGAACCCCTCACCAAGGCTCACATTGACGGACCGGCCAACTGGGTTGCTCACGCCTTCAGAGGCAATACGCAGGTCATGGACCAAAGGCTTGCTTGTAAGAATCCAATTTCCCTTGACTTGAGACGTTTGAATTTGGTCGTCTGATCTGATGTCGTGTAGCCTTCCTTAGTGATGTGAAGGACGTGGCAGCGATACATGTTGGAGCCACTCTGGATCCCGAGATCAAGAATGCGCGTTTGCAGTCCTGGGGACATAGTATCCACTGGAACGATGTCTTGGCTATTCTCCGCAAGATTCGCCCACAGAAGCAATTCATTGACGACTACCCTGACCCTCAACATCTGAAGATATCGGTCGACCAGTCGGGCTCCATCGTTCTCCTAAAGAAGTGGTCTGATAAGGATGGATGGACGCCGTTGGAGGACGCTGTCCTTGAAAACATCAATAACCAGTACTTGGTTGATTAGAGTAGTTACAGAAATATGTAGCGCTTGCTATCATTGGACGCTTTGGTTCGTTTTCATATGCCTATGGTTGTGATGTCTCACCTACATAGACTGCACAAACTTGGGAGTAAATGACTCTGTTCATGGGAGTTTTTCTTAGGAAATTACGAACAGACGCCTGTCGAAGCGGGAAAGGGTCTCAATGACAACATCTTGAGCTTGCATATTCCGGATACGGATTGAACACTTCCTAGGTGGGCAGCCGCGAAGACGATGATCCTCTTCGACGATATGAACATGTCCTCACGCCGCCACGCTTCCAAGAGACAGCCTCATGGTTTCGTGGTCTAGTTGGTCATGATTTCTCGCTAACATATTCTGTTAATACCGAGACGGTCCCCGGTTCGAGCCCGGGCGAAACCACGCCTTGTTCTCTTTTTGCTTGCTTTGACAATGTGACTCAACTGGGGATAGTCATTCCTGGCATTCGATGTGGGTGACACCTTGGAAGTTGATGTCACTGCCTCCACTGATGTGCTCAAGCTGGAATTGATCCCCTTGAGTGTGTTGGTGTGTAAGCCCCCAAGATTGGATCCTGGTGTGTCCCCGCAAGCGCAGAACTCGTTACATCGGCTTTTGGCGCCGAAGCAAGAGCATGAAGTCTGGGAAATTAGACCAAGCTTTAACGATGGGCTGGCTAAGCGCTGGCGACTCCCAGGATCTCATTGGCGGGATGGACAGAATAAGCGCCAAGTGCGTTGCATTTGCTCGGCACTTGGCCCACTGAAGGGCACTTGTGTGGATGAAGGAATCTGCCCCTGTCAACTGTTGGTCTACAGAATACGACTCTCACTGGTCGAGACCAGGGATGCGTCTTTGGGGTCCATTCTGCTGCCGAAGAGGGCTGAAATCCTTGCGAGCGTGGTTCGACATCTAACAAGGAGCACTCTATCAGCAACTGGCTTGAAGCTGTCAAAAGAAAGCTGATTAAAGCAGTCATATAATAATCTCCACTATCTCCTTGCTGAACTGACTCATTTGAAGTAAGCTTCTACTGTTTGTACTTGTACGCGCTCAGAGAAAAAGAGAATCTAGTTACAACCCCGGTTGGCCCACAGACTGTTGGTGCTTAGCTCGAGCAGCATCGATGGGGGTTCACTCTTAGGCTGTTCCATCTTATGCATGTTGGTTGTCAAATTGTTTTTCACCTGGCTTGCAATCCATTGCGCCCCTTCTGGACCCCAAAATATCGCGGGGGAAAGGCAAGGCAGACATGGCCAGTCGATTTCTATTTCGAATAAGCGCCGCATCTGGTGATCCGCGAGTGATGCCGTCCGTGGATCTTGGAGTATAAATGATTCCTTCTGTCCTCAAGCAAATGGAAGCTACCTACACGCTTTCCATGCTCACCCACTTCACCATTATTACTACAAAACCTCAAACTATCATGCGTTCTTCCATCAACCTCTCCTCTAAAAGCCTTTTAGGTTTCTTCACTTTCTTGTCTCTTCAATATCATGCCCATGGTGCAGTCTCAATATTGATGATGGCCTCGCCACTGTTACCGGCTGTGGACATTAACTCCCAAACCATAACGGCTGCCCCCACGTTTGCTCCCACACTTGATGTGAGAGACGATGTCAAAGAGGAACAAACCGTGGCGTGGTTTTCTATGCCTGGTGTCGATAATTGTCAGCTACTTCTCTCTCCCCTCAAGATGATCCAATCCCTTGGCTGACTGGTAACCATTTCTATCATATAGGGGCATTCGTATACTGCGACAGTCAATCCGCATATACCAGTTCTGGAACCTTTGCGGGATGTTGGAGAACCGCGGCTTCTACTGTCGTTTTACCTACAGGATGCTCCAATAATTACGTACAATATCCAAAGCAATCAAGTTCAGCATGGTGAGTATTTCTGATATGCCTGCCTAATTTGGTAACTAAAAAGCTAAAAAAAAACAGCACTGGTGTTAATAAATGTGGTAAATTTACCATTTTCGAGAGTCAGAGCGCCACAGCCACCAGTCTCTTGGTTTATGATTGCATGCCTACAGATAATGATATTCCTATCCCGGCGACGTTGTATCGCACTAAATTTCCAGGTAAGTTGCACATGCATGCCGTTTCCCGGCTACAATCACGTCGTTTTGCGATGAATCTCTAAACTAACTCATTTCCCAGTTTCAGTACCTGAACCAACTTCAACACCCAGGCTGACATCAACTGCCACGACGACTAAATTCAAGACAATAACATCATCGTCTGCGACACCTACATCGAAACCAACTTCTACAACATTGTCAACCTCGACAAGTGTCATAGGAAGCCAAGCAGCTATTACACCGATTTCAATCAACAGCCGGACTGCGACCTCAAGAACAACATTTGGATTCGGGCTTGGGTCAACGACTGCTGCGCCGTCAACAACCGCATCTGGAACTTCAGCAGCCTCGCGAACAATCCGCCCCATGTTGAGCCTCGGTGGCATCTGCTCGATCAGTGTGATTTTGATGGTGGCTTTTCTGGGCTGATGGGTGATGTTTGAAAGATTGGAATGATTTAGGCTTAGGCTTAAGGAGCGTATTCATTTTGTCGAGATTTTGGTTTGGCATCTTTGGGTTTTAACTTGTTACTCGAACTTCATCTGTCTTATAATTAAACATGTTTGGATGGTGTTGGTAGATAGCCTGTTGATATTTTCTATTTATTGCAGTTAGATCTGCCGAGATGCTTTCGTTATATTCGGGGCTTCGTGAGATCCCACGCACTGGATGATGCACTTTTTTGTCCTCAAAAACTCATTTGAACGGTTCACACAAGTCAAGTTGGCCATTACATGTCGAGCTACAAGGTGGTGGGTGTCCAGCGGATCCTGGATGTGATAGGTCACCAAGGTGATCCACTAAGCAATGCGCCCTGAAGGAGGTAGCAGGCTCGCTTACAGTGTAGAAAACGGTGGGTATAACGGGCATATGTTGCTGGCGGTGGCTGTGCAGTAAGGCATCATATTAGGCTGCTATGTACTGCTGCGCCCCGACCTGAGGTGCCGTAGACGGCTCACAGTTGCTACCGTCTGACCATCTCATCCTTTCACACTTGCTCCTGGAACCTCACGCACTGACTAGCAACAAGTGTGATCATGGCAGATTGGGTCACCGGGTCCAAAAGACACGGTCCCCATGACGGACACGATGAACAAGAAGTCACCGATGATGCGGCCAAACGGCCCTGTCTTGCGGGTAACAATCAGTTGACTGAAGCAGAGCTAGCCATGTTTGACTTTGACAGAGCCAGTGGGCCAAACGAAGGCTTTGACGCGTGTTTAAGCATGGACTGCTTGATGAATGTATTTCAAAATCCAGACGATGCAACTCAAACCATCTCATACACCGGGACAGAGCCGTTCCTTGCCGACATCGAGTACGGCAAAGCTTCACTGGAGAAGGCTCCTCAGCAAACACCGATGGAGGAACATAACGATATTGAGGATACTAGACCAAACGTCTCAAATGAGGAACTTCCTCCACCACATGACACATGTTTTGGCGTGGTAAGAATTCCATGCTGAATAGTTGCGCGGTGCGTATGGCCTTACAGACCAATAGATCACAGTAAGCGCCATCTCCGAATACAATGGAAACAAAAAGTCTCTAGAATCGCCTGTTTCAGTCGAACACAGTAAAGCTATTCTCAGACTCCAATTAAAGAGCTCTGGGGAGTATGCTGGATTTGTGAAGAGCGAAATACTGGCTCAGCTCCTTCAGAGAAAATCAATCAGCGTCGACGGCAAAATAAGAGCACCATCGGAGCACGGCACGTGTTCCAAATATTCCGGAAAACGCGAACTGAGACTAGTTGTGTACGGATACAAGTCAGAGGCTGACGCTATAGGAAACGCCTTGGGCGATTCGTCGTTTTGTCTCCAGCACCCAAGCGCTAAAGATTTGGAACCAAGCATGGATTATCATAATCCGCACCTCCTTTTGCGCCCAGGGTCAAAAATGCCGAGTCTCGAGCTTCTCAGCATAGAATCTAATACTGAGGGAGCTAAACTGGATACAATGGACGAATATAGCAAGGCTCATGTCATGAGACTCTTCGATCAAGCTACTCATTCTTTCACGAAGTTTGAATTCCCAACTAGTCCCCGACTCAAAAGTATTTTGAATAGGTAACGCCTCGGTTCCCTCCCAAAGGTATGATGATTTGGCTAAGAGACGTGTTTGGGTGTTTGTAGACATCAAGTTGAGGCTGCAAACTGGCTATGGACGATGGAGTCAGGCCAAGTTACCCACAACGAAACCCCCTCACTTTGGAAGCCCCACGGAGAACAGTACGTGATCATTGTGAACTTCCTATTCCATGAGGATCTCCACTAAGTTTCTAGTTTCTTTCATCGGATCACTGGAAATAGAATGAAGAAGCCCACTCCGTTCTACGGTGGCATTTTAGCTGATGTACGTGAGCATCTCTTGAGATAGTTCTACCTGCTTATGCATGTCTCACTCACGCAACTCTTATAGGAGATGGGTCTTGGGAAGACACTCAGCATGCTCGCGCTTGTTTGTGGATCGTTGGACCTCCAAACTCAAATAAAGGGGCCTGGTACAGGACGTGGAGGGTCGCGAGCAACTTTGGTCGTAACACCACTGTCAAGTATGCGCCAATCATTTAACAAGCTTGCACCGATTTTTTCTAACAGCTCTTAGCAATACATAATTGGGAGCTACAATGCAAAAGGTAAGCACTGAGGCAACAGACGAGAATTCCATTAACCATTTCCGCTTGTTAGGCATGTTCACCTTGGACAGTTAACATGGACCATTTATCATGGCCAAAACAAGGAAAAAAAGTTGAAAACTTTGGGTGAACAGGATATTGTTTTCACTACATATGGCACTATGCGTCGCGATTGGGTGGCTAAGGGGTCCCTCTACTCCGAAAAATGGCATCGTGTCATTTTAGATGAGGGTAACATGCCCCATTATTATAGGCTGCCATTCATAATACTGATGATTGCCTCCAATAGCTCATCACATACGCTCTCGGTCCTCTCAAACGTTCAAAGCAGCCTGTGAATTGAACGGTTTACGTCGATGGTGCGTGACTGGGACACCGATTCATAACTCACTCGATGACCTTGGAGCACTCCTCAGCTTTGTCAAAGTGCCTAAGCTTATGGAAATGAAAATATTTCGACGCTACATCGCTGAGCCAAACAAGGTCGACGACCCAAGTAGCCTAAGGCGGCTGGAGCTTCTCATCTCAGCGACCTCCCTACGACGGACAAAGCAGTCTGCTGACTTGGGCGTGTCACTTCCCCGTAAATCTGAAGAGACAATCTCTGTCGACCTCACACCACAACATAGGAAGCTCTATACTTTTTTTGAGTCTAGAGCTGCTAAATTGGCCCAAGGGACATTCGAAAAAACAATTACCAAGGGTCCAAGCTCTAAGGGTCCAAGCTCGCCAGGTCATGCGGAAAAACAGAAGGAGAGCAATATCTTGTCGCTTATTGGTTTGTTGCGAATGATTTGCAATGGGGGAGAAAGCTTGCTTTCAACCTCGGCATTATTGGCCTGGAAGAATAAGGATGCCGATTCGGTTGATTTGAAGATGATGCAGACTGTCGAAATGGACTGCGTGCTGTGTGAGAAACCAGAATATCAGTTGGGGACGTGCCGCCAATTTTCATGCCACCATATCGCGTGTTGGGTTTGTTTAGATTCTAGGGAACATATTGAACCCACAATGGAATCAATATGTCCAAACTGCTCGACTACACCGAGAGGAGTTTCATCTCCTCTTAGAATTGCCAGTCAGCTAGGCGAGGGCGGCGCAAAGCTGGCTTTATTGATTGAAAACCTTCATAGAGACCGATCACTCCTTATGAATGATTGCCGCGGCCCGGTTAAAAGGTAGGTTTACCCTTGATTCGGTGGCTCATAAGAAAACAATAATAACTGAACCGTATAGTGTCGTTTTCAGCACATGGACTAAATCGCTTGATCTCGTTCAAAAAGAGCTCGAAAAAACAGATATTAAGTTCCAGCGGATTGACGGACAGACGAGTCTGACCGGACGTAAACATGCTCTCGATGTCTTCAGTGGAGATTCGCATTGCACTGTACTATTAGCGACTGTTGGAAGCGCTGGTGAAGGGTATAAGAGCCCATTTTTATTTTGTTATTTATTTTGCGATGATCTGCTGGATATAAAAACACGGCTAACAACATCCGAAATTAGGATTGATCTTACTGCGGCCAACATTGTTCACCTGCTGGAACCCAGCTGGAATCCAATGACCGAGGCTCAAGCTGTTGATCGTATCCACAGAATCGGTCAACAGAGAGAGGTGATGATAAAGAAATATATTACTCGTGATTCCATCGAAACAGTACGTCCGGCTCTTTCCGTTGAGGCCCTTCATCTAACCCCTATCTGTAGTACGTTCAATGGATACAAAGGAACAAGATCCGTCTCATCGAGCGTTCCCTAAGCTCTTCAGCCTCACTGACAGGTGTCATGGACGAGAGAATAGAGGTGCCATCTTCTTGTTAAGCCCCCGCTATGGTAGCTTGCTGACTGATTAATAGAAATTATGCCACGTACTGGGGAGCTAAGAATATTGTTGTAGATAGATAAATCGCTTGTGAATTAGGAAAGGATAACTCTAACTCACCAAATCTCTTGTGTCATATATCAATCTCTTTCATTTGATGTCGGAAAAGACCCGGGATACAATATTCCATCTTCTCTGTCTTTCTTGACCCTTTCAACTAAATCCTCCCAATTCATGCCAAGCCACTGTGAAATGTTCTTGGCCCCCTCTAGGTCGATCATCTGATAAGCAGTTTCTCCTTTAAACCAATCTGCATCTGTATCAGCTCCCTCATAAAGCAGAAACTTGGCGAATTCAGCGGCCGCTGAAGAGGACTGTTGGCAAGCGAATTGTAGTGGGGTAGGACGATGGTAGAATCTTGCGTTGACATCAGCCCCGTATTTCAACAATGCTTTGCCAAGCCGTATAGAGTAGGTCGTTTTAGTTAGATATTCCAATGCCCGTCGAAGCATAGTTTGCGCTTTATTGCGTGCCCCCGGTAAGCCAGCTTTCAAGGCCAATTCATCACAAATGTCCAGAAGAAAGTCCTCTCGATCGGTGCTGAGGTTAGTTGCAGCAAATACACGTGCTGTTAAGCAGCATTCTAGTGCAAATCTGCAATCTCTTGCGCCTCGCGACCCATATAGCTTCCAGACACCATGCTTATAGCAGTCGCGCATCGATATGTATTCGGTTTCCATTGCTGTTATCAGAGCATCTGGGCACGACTTGATGGTAAATATCTCGAAACTGAAACCGAATATTTCCGCTTTGTCGACGAGCCATTCCATTTTGTCGTTGTCCCCAGACTCCATTGCAACCTTTGCAGCCTGGTGGAAGAGGTTGTCACCTAGTACTGGTGCAGCCAATTCGGTCATTTCCCAGGACCCGAACTTGGCAATGAGGGGTGGCGCTTCCTTCAATATCTCTGAATTATGTCGCGCTTCGCGCAGTCTGTTTTCCATCTCGGATATTCGGTTGAAATGTACAACCTCACTTAAGGGAGCGTGATGCTGTCCTGTATCCTGTTGCAACAAGGCCGTTTCCGTGGGATCTTCCTCGAGATGACTGTGTTGGTGATCGTCCCTCATTCTCTTCGAAAGAAACCCAAGTTTTGAGTAATGGCAAGACGGGCGATCGCATTTCCAAGCAGGTGAATGACTTTCGTGGTGTGAAGCCCTCACACCCCTAGATCCAAAGCCAATGCGTCGACCTGGACATGAAAGATAGTCACACTTGAACACCCGATCGCCGTATTGTCGATTGATAATAGTGCAATGGCAGTTCTCAACATGCCCTTTATCATTGCACATCACCTCATCAATCTCTTTATACAAGAGGCCCGACGTAAAATGTATTGTAGTTGTATCATAGACCACCCAAGACTTTGCTAGGCTTGGTGTTAGTAATCTCCTCTGCCAAGACTCGCCCAGCTCTGTTTTTATCACATACCTTCACTCAATTGCAGATGAAGTGAGCTGCGCTTGTGTGACAACTGTGAGAAATGTCTCACAAAGTCAAACAACCTTTCGTTGATGGACTGTAACTTCTGTAGTGGAGAGTGCCACCTACCATTCAACAAATTACTAGCATCAAAATTGTCGTTTTTTCTTGTTTCCATTAGGGTATTGAGAGCCGCAATGAGTTCCGGTGACACTCCTTCCGGCTCCTTTTGCTGAAGATAATCAACCACAAGGTCAAGCCACATGGTGGAGGCGTAGTAATGGAGCCGATAGTCACCAGCTATGAATCTGGTACGGAAATCGGACACATCCATAGGTATGTCGTGATGACTTTGGCAGAGATATCTTATGCAGAATAGCACCAGGGAAAGTTTGGATTCGGTAATGTCGATGAAGTTTTCAATTGACGGACTTGTTATGTATCTGCGATCATAGTTAGCATGTCGATTTTATGTCATGCGGTATCTTGGGTTTAGTCACTCTTTCACAGTGAAATGCACCACGTTCACGAAGCCATCGATGACTTCTACAATAGGGCCACACAATTCCAAAATGTTCAAAGTCGAAGACACTCGGCAAGGGCCTTGTGGATTCGAAGACACTAGGAGTGCCTGTTCTATCTCGCGAAGTGTCATTGGCATCGGAGAGCAGCAAATCCAGCCGAGAAGGGCTCGACATTTTGCCTGGGCCGCAAGGGACTGATAACTATGGATTCGCCGGAATATTCTTCCATAGGCTTCTTCTAAACTCTCAGGTAGCACTCGTAGCTCGTCACGGATCTCATGTATTTCACTCAGTGGCTCAATGCAACTTATCATAATCCGGACGTACAGGAACATGCCTGGAGGGAAGATACAAAGTCAGTAAATGGTTCCTTTTTCCCCAATAAGGGGACTGGAAAAAAAACAAGGGCTCGGAACCTTCAGCTTTCGAGGAGAGAGGTGCAAGCAAGCTCTCAATTTCTTGCTGGTATTCAGGAAGGAAATCGCGGTTCTGAAGCCATTGCTTGGTCCACTGAGTGACAAAAATGCCAATGCTTTCAGAGTTTTGCTCGTGCACACGAATAACAGAGGCCTTTGGCTCCAAGACTTTAGTGATGTGATCCTCGCCTCGGCTTGAGATAAGCACCCGTGTCTCATGGCAGTCTTGGCATAAATCCACCAGCTTTCTTAGTAATCGAGTTTGTTCTCTTTGAACTATTTCGTCTATGCCATCGACGACAATGTAATTCGGGCCGATATATTGGACCAAATCTCGAAGAAGTTTAGCAGCTGAATCAAGATTCATTTTCAGTTCAGTTGTTGAGGCCTGGCTGACAAGGGACTGTAAGTCTTCGTCTTCTACAGCAAACTGGATGATGATAGAATGGATGACCGATAGGGCAGACGTGGTGGCCGTGTGTGCATGGCTCAGAAAGGCAAACGCAGTTTTGTGTCTGTGGCGGCCGGCTTTTATGGCAGCTCCGGCAAGAAACGTTTTGCCAGCGCCTGGTATTCCGCTTAGCCAGAGCAAGTTAGAAGAACGCTCTGTTGTATCAAGCCACTTAGATGCTAATGGATGCTCGAGCAGCCATTTATCTGTTCCCGCATATGTTAAGTCGCAGATGCGGTCGAAATCACGGTAGTAAAAGGTAGGGTTGAGTCTCGTCATGGCCCTGTCGAATTCCTGCCGCCTTTCGATCTTTTCAGTCTGTTCAAAATGCTCGATGGCTTCTTGCCGGGCTTTGTGCTCGCCTCGAAGTTGTTCATATTGGACTTCTCTACGCATGAGTGATGCGTGCCTTTCGATGTAGCCCGTCACAATCTTGATCTTTTCTCGTTGTTTGGGCCATACTGATTCAAACAGGTAACGCCAGCCTATCAAATCACATCATCAGCGCCATCTCGAGGGCGTCAGATATCAGAACCTACGATTCATTCCAAAGAATTTGAGTGCGATGAGATAAAAGTCGAGTATATCGCGGAAGAATAAAACGGCAACGTCTTTGATGACTTGGTTCTCGGAGAACAACGTTGCCATCAATTTAAACTCGGGTAATAGGCTGCCAATCTCGCCAGTTATGTTGATGATTGCATCCAAAGACTGCGTTAGAGTGCTGGTCAGTTGAATGAGAAGTCGTATTGGTCCCCACAAGACGGCTGTAATCTCTGGCTTAACATGAAAGATGTTGATTGCATCGCAAAAATCTTCAAGCCTGTTAAGATAGGGCCGGATTTTTGATAAGTGCCTGAGGCGGCCCGTCTTAGCCTGCTCTGCTTGAAGCTTGTCGGTTGCATCATAAAAATCATCAACAGATTGCGTCTTCACGATCTCCCGATACAGCTTGTCGTTATTGAGGCTTTTTTGAAATTCACGGGCCGCCTTGGCGAAGGCCTCCTGTATTATGTCAGGCGCGGCTGCAGCCATGATTCATGTAACGATTCTGGCCAGAAATCATGCAGTATCTTGCAGAAGCACGAATAATCGGCGTCGGTCTGGATACGTCCACGTAGCGACATCAAGATCATGCAACAGGTTTATGCTTCTCCAAAGTTGGCGCCTTGAAATAATCTGTGATTCACGTGCTTTATACATCAGGCCCCGACACTTGTCGACAGCACATTGGTCAGGTCAGTCTCATTGTGACGTATCAAATCAGTCCCTTGGTCAGCCTATAGACGCTGACGGAGTGAGGCTTGAGCAGCCCCAGTGGACACTCATAGAAAGGCTACAAGGCGAGAGAAAATACAATCATGTTTTGGTAGTTAAGAATGATTTAGAATTCCCTGAAAGGACTTTATCTCGGTCTTTATTTTTAGACTAGCGCCGGATCTGGCATCTTCTATTGTTGTTTTTGACTTTGTAGTCTAGCTCTCCCGTCTTATTAAACCATGGCCGAGTATATCTTACCTACTCTAACATAGATCAATAGGAGTAATTAAAAAAATTAACATCACTTTTAAGTAGCAAGGAGTCTTAATTAGAGTTTTAATAGGAGAAACAGGTGAAGCTTTTTTTAATTATTAACCTTTCGTATTGATTGCATTAAGTTGTTGGATCTGATATCTTCTTTTGTTTTAACCTTCTATCAAAATCTCTCCGGTATGGGAGAAAAAGCCCCTTTCGATTTAATGATGAACATGATACTCCTACTGCACGATCACAATGTATTTTAGAGCCGAAGATTTCATACACTGTTTCCACTAGCTATGGAGGCATCATAGCCTCTATTATTCTCTATTCTACATATACATGGCAGACTCGTCGAACTTATCCATATCTGACGCTTGCCCAAGACTCGTCCTGAGGTATATAAGTTACTTAGTTATTTAGATAGTACTCATTCAATCTGGAACCACGCGCAGTCTAATGTATAATATCTATCTGTTCAGTCTTCCCGCTCTACACGCTTCCGCATGGCCTTCCGATACGGCTGTAGAAGACGCAGCACCTCCTCGTCCTCCGCGAGATCCCACGGCGTCAAGTCCGCGATTGGAAAACTAAAAGGGTTTTGCTGAAGTAACAACTCCACTACCTCTGCATGGTCGTTATGTGAGGCTTCGACGAGAGCCCACCAGATTGATTCTTGCCTGACCTCTACGGAGGGGGCATTTTGTCTGAGACAAAGTGCCACTATATCCTTCAGACCACACTTTGCCACTCCTCTCAAGACACATTCGTCACTGAAATCGCCACCGAACGGGTTTGCACCATGCTCGAGGAGTAATTGCATGGCCTCGTCCTTTTCTTCTTGGAAAGCGTGCATCAAAGGTGGTCTCCCTTCAATATCTGGGTTCACAGAGGCATCATGTGCCAGCAGAATTCTGATCACAGCTCCATTGCCATTTGCTGCGGCCCAGGACAAGGGCACCATGGTATCCCACATGCCGTCATCTTCGGTATCATCGGACATATTTACGTCGGCGCCTTTCTCGACAAGTAGGGCTACAACGTCTTCGAGGCCTTGCTCAGCGGCATAAGACAGTGGCGCACGTCCCTCTCCGTCCTTGATATTTAGAGAGGCTCCGGCAGTAATGAGCAGCTTGGCTACTTCGACATTTTCTCTCTCAATTGCAAAATGGAGGGCCGTCCTTCCCCATTCGCTGCCCGCCAGATCCAGATCTGCGCGGTTGTCAATGAGAACCTTCGCAACGTCGGAGTGTCCCTTTCTTGCAGCCCAGAAAAGTGCTGTACGCCCCTTTTTGTCTTGAGCATCTAACATCGCACCAGCTTCAACAAGTATCCTCACTACTTCGTGTTCTCCTTCCGCTGCGGCCCGAGACAGAGGCGATGCTCCAACATCATCTTGGTGATTGACATCTGTACTGCTCTGCAACAACAATTTGACGGATTCTAAAGCGCCACCTTCGGCAGCGAATGAAATGATTGTTCTTTCGTCGGTAAAACAGACGTGAGGATCTGCGCCTCTATCCAAAAGCACTCGGAATTGCTCATCACACCCATGCCTGGCGGCCAACGCGAGCAGCGTATAACTTCCATAGTCCCGTCCGTTGACGTCAACGTCCCATCCGTCCAACAGCTTCGAAAGAATCTTACTATTACCGGGGGTGGTAGCTGCGGCTTGGAGAGCTGAGAATTGCACGGGGCCCTTTAGAGAGCTTTCGAGTAAAAGGGCAGTGGCACCTTCTTCTCCCTCTGTGATGGCCCATGCCAAGGGAGACATGCCTCGCTTACTGTCTTCACTGTCCAGGCTGGCCTTGTGCTCCAACAGCAATTTGAGGATGGCCTCGTGGCCATTGATCGCGGCCCAGATCATCGGGGTGCGTTCACAGTTGCAATCGTCTTCAAGATCGATGTTGGCACCGTAGTCCAGCAACACCTGGACGACGTCAATATGGTCGTATATTGAAGCCAATGACAAGGAAGTCTGCCCTTTCTTCCACGCTCTAACATTGGGGTCCGCGCCTGCTTCGAGCAAGAGCTTCGCGACAGCGGCGTGCCCTTTGCGGGACGCTTGTAGAAGAGGCCTCTCGCCCGAAGTATCGCAAGCATTGAAGTCGGCGCCGCTTCGTAGAAGTAATTCCGTCATATCGACGTGCCCATTGGCCGCGGCCTGGGTCAAGGGTGTGCGACCGAAAAGGGCATCGGGAGTATCAACCTTGGCTTGCGCATCAAGAAGGATCTGGACAGCGCCGGTGTGTCCTCTCTCGGCAGCCCAGGACAATGCTGTTCGCCCAAACTCTGTATCGCGACAGTTGACATCTTTGCCTTTTTTCAGCTCTTCTGATAGTGTCGTGGTGTCTCCATTGGCGGCAGCGATGATGAGGGTCTCCTCCCACGGACAAGGCTCTGTGGACATGGCTTTCACACTGCTCACAGAGGTATCTTATAGACCAGATTGCGGGCAGTAAAGATTTCGTTACAAGACGTTAATACTGGAACTACGATGTATTTAACTTTCTGGTCTAGTCAAGCAACTGAAAACTTTTGCTCGTATCCGTTGATGGCCTAGAACGGCAACTCGAGAGTGACTCCAAGACTTGATTGGCGCAGTAAGTGCTGGGTTCACCTGAAATTCACGATCGGTGACATACTCCCTGCAAATTTGCTCTGCTGCCTGCCGGTTAGCCAATCGTTTCGGACTGCTGTCATGTTTCAACTGTCATGTTCTCGGCAGCCAGTCCACTTAGAGTTAGAGCATGTCGATAGCAGCTGAGGGCATTTCATTAAAGAGGTTTCTTCAGCCCAATCTTCCGATACCACCGCCATGAGTTCCCGAATCTCGAGAGGACAGAGTCATAAGCCACTGAGATCTTATGCACACCACCAGGCATAGTTAATGAAGCATAAGTTGGGCCGATTTAGAGTATTTATGTTTGGATGGAAAAATATGGTTGCTTTAAGTGACGAGAATCAAACAGTTAGCTTTAGAGATAGTAGGGATGCAGCAGTGCCTACATAAATTCTAAGCAGGTTGAGTGATGTGATGGTTTCTATAAAATCTATAACCTTGACCCCTTGGCTCTCCTTGCATCGCGCTCTTTGTCTCTTAATAGTCGGCGAAGAATTTTTCCACTTGGACTTTTAGGAATGAGCTCTAGGAATTGGACTCCTCCTCTTAGCTGTTTGTATGAAGCCTTGTGGTCTGCCACGTGCTTCATGATATCGCTCGCCAACTCGTCATCGGTTAATGACACAGCCAGTGAACTCTTTACAACAAAAGCTTTGGGTACCTCCCCTGAGTGGTCATCGGGTATCTGGATCACTGCACAGTCAGAGACGTGAGGATGCGCCAGTATATGGGCCTCGAGC
Organism: Clonostachys byssicola; assembly: GCA_902006505.2. NCBI lineage: Eukaryota > Fungi > Ascomycota > Sordariomycetes > Hypocreales > Bionectriaceae > Clonostachys > Clonostachys byssicola. Next base: position 77,566 of record CABFNO020001538.1, on the reverse strand, counting down.
TCTGCAGGTGCTACTTGATGACCCTTGTAATTGTCAGTCTCTGTTTCGTACAGATATAATGCTCACTCACCTTGACTTTGATCAACTCCTTGATCCTATCAACAATCACAACATGTTCGTTGCCTGATGGCGCGAGAGTGACCAGCGCTTCGTCTCCTGTGCGAATCCATCTACCGTCTGAATGGTGAACAAAAGTTTCTGCGTTGGCCTTCTCATTGTTCAGATAGCCCAACACAACAGAAGGAGCCTGGACGAGAAGCTCCCCAGGCTTGTCATATTCAGTGACTTCTTTGCCCTCTAGATCTATTATCTTTCCTTTTGCACCTGGTAGAAAGGAGCCAGAGCCTTTGGTGAGCACGTCATCTTCACTTGACGCTGTGACGACCGTGGCAGTTTCCGTCATGCCTATTTCTATTAGACCAGTTCTTGACCTGCGGGGGGTCGTTCGTGAACACTAACCGTAAGCCTGGGCTATAGTCCATTGCGGGAATAGTTCTTTCGTGTCTCGAATGGTTTCTTCACCGAGAGGAGCTGCCCCACAGAAAACAAACCTCACGCTGCTCAGATCGAACTTGGCACACGTTTCTTTGTATCGCAGAATTTGGATAATGATGGGGGGCACCTAGGCCGGCTGGTTAGTGATTCAGTCTGGTAGCTCGTGTTTATACTTACCACCAGTAGCTGTCTGATCTTGAAGTCCTGGACTGACTTGAGAAAGTTGTGGAAGTCAAATCGGGGAAGAACAACGACTTGGTCACCTCGCCATGTACTCGTGTGCGCAGCAATGACGAGACCGTAAATGTGCGAAAAGGGTAGAAACCCTGTAACTGCCTGCGTAGTCACGCCTTTTCTGGCTCTAGCAACAGAGTCAAAGGTGACATGTTGCAGCACGTTCGCAATCACGTTGTAGTGGGAAATCATGACGGCTTTCTGTTATTAGTGTTAGTCCACATCTCCATCCTGAGTTCGAGCGTCCTTACCGGCAAGCCTGATGTTCCACTTGAAAAGCATAAGAAAGCCGTTTGACGAGCACCTTGGCCACCAGTCCATCTCAGCTGATCGATCTCGCCAAGCCTGAAACCAGAAGCTATTAAGTCCTCCACTGTCGCATGTGAAAGACGCGAAGTTGGCTCAGTCTCTGGAATGTCAAAAAGAAACACGTTTTCATCTGGTATCCCAACGCTGCGAGACGCCTCGAGAGCTGTTGGGAGTAAAGGCGTACACGTAATTAGAGCCTTGGCTCCGGATGACTTGAGTTGATGCGTCAACTCAGCAGCGGAATATGCTGCATTGGCTGGCGTGACAATTCCCGACAGACGATGAACTCCGTAGATGGCCGTTACGAAATCAATCTGGGCGCTTTGGGTTAAAATATATTTCTAGGGGACTCAGAGCAAAGGTACGAACGGTGTTGAAGGAGAAGATTGCCATAACCTTCTCCCAGGGCGTCCCCTCATTTGGCTGCCATTGCAGGTGCTTAGCAAAGGCTCTGGCTAGGTACTCTGATCGTTGGAAGAATTCAGAAGTTGAGTATGTACGATGAGTGATTCCGCAAGTAAATGGATCTCGGCTTTTGGCAATTGGGCAGCGGCCATATGCTTCGTTCTGCATGAACTCTTGGATTGAGACCGAGTCCGGAGGATCTGTAGATTGTCAGCGAGGGGTTGATGCTGGTGCATGTAGATCATTGGTACATGTACGCACCTATCGGCAAACTAGGCACCCAGCTAGGGGAGGAGAACACCATGTTGGATCGTTTGGCGGATGGACCGGTCACAATTCGGCGTGTTTTGCGTTATTTACTGCGCAGTGAGAGTGCCCAGACTACCTGTTGAGCTCTGCTGTGTTTGGACACCATCGGCTTGAAGTGAAGTCACTTAAGTCACTTGATATGTGGTGATGGTGTTGGCAGCTAGTCCTATAATAGATAACCGAGAGTGAGACCCAACCCCGGTGCTTACCATGGCGCCCTCATAGGGTTGATTGTATTTAGCCGGGCAGCTAGGTAACTCGGCTTCAATCATTCTGTCATTTATTCATGTGTACGCGATTCAATATGTGTCAGGTCGGTTAGAGCACAGGTTTGGTAAACTCCCGCCTTAGACTGGCAACTTTCCCCACGTCTTGGTTAATGCGATTCAGGCTATTGGGCGGGAAACGTTACCTCGGCATCATCTCTCTACCAATTATCGGCGAAGGTGACCTCTATTCCAAGCACTAGACACCTCTTGATATGCAGGTCCTGTGCCGCAGGGTATAGCTGTTCTGAGAAAAAGATTCCAGAATTTATTCACAACTCATCATGGCCAGTTCAAATCTTGAAGAAGTTCCCTCCACTATGTGGGCATGGAGGAAACATCGAGGGAACCCAAAGCCAGTACGTGATATCGCCTTTCAAGAAAACTATAGTTCCTAACGCCATCGAGGTATATGAACAAGTTCCTGTTCCCAGTTTACCATCTAATGGCATTCTCTGTAAAATGCTGGCATCGGGTGGTACGAGTAGCCGCTTCTTCAGTGTGTTACACATGCTGACTGTCATCCAGTCTGCAGAAGTGACCACTCTCTCTTAACCATAGACAAACAAGCGGCCTGGTTTGAAGACAAGTATATCTTGGTATGATATCTGTCTAAGGGTAGTATGCAGCTGTAACTGACGATGATCGCGCAGGGACATGAAGGCTGTGGGCAGATCATTGGGATAGGTAGCGAAGTACAGAATGGCAGGTTTCAGGTGGTAAGCATTATAGTTGAAGGAATTCATGTCGCCGCTAATCGCACGCTTAGGGCGACGTCGTGGCCCTTCATGCAGTCCCCGGTTGTGGGCAAGATGATTGCCCAGAATGTTCGCGTGACTTGGCCCAGCTGTGTGAGAAAGGCCATCACTCCGGCATTGGTCAAGACGGCTTTTATGCACCTTACGCAGCGATTGACATACGAGGCGCAGTCAAAGTACCCAAAGGTAATAGTCACGACACTGAGCACAAACAAGAATTTCAGCTAAAGCTTTGGCAGGCGTTACACCGGCGGAAGCAGCTGTTGCGACAGACGCAGTCAACACTGCATATCATGCCATTACTAGACGAGGACAAGTCACGAAGGACGAGACAGTGTTTCTGTTCGGGCTTGGAGGTTTAGGGCTCAACGCTCTTCAGATTCTCATCCACATTGGAGCCAGGGTCATTGTCTCGGATATCCGACAGGAACTGCTTGACGAAGCACAGAAGCTCGGCATTCCGCCTCGCGATCTGGTTCCCATTGGGACGGCTCCCCAGCAATTTATCGCGGAGAATGGCCTTTCCGGCAAAGTCGATACGGTCCTTGACTTTGTTGGAACTCATCAAACGTTTGAAGATGCCCAGTATATTGGTAAGCCTCCAGTTCCATTGAACATGCTCTTGATAAGAATTGACAAATCCAGTACGGCGCGGAGGCAAACTCCTTTGTATCGGGAGTCTGGACACGGAGAACACAATTCACATGAAGATTGGAACAAGAAAGAGACTTTCATTCATATTCTCTTACGGTGGCCAAGTGAAGGATCTCGAGGAGGTTCTTGACCTTATTGCGGCTGGGCGCATCAAGCCTCAGGTCGAGACTCGAAAAATTGGACAATTTGATCAAGTTCTTCAAGAACTTTGCGATGGAAAGGTACGGTCGCGTGTCGCTTTGCTGCACGAGTAGACAGAAGAACTAGTGGATGGGTGATATGAAAATGATACTCAGTGTGTTGAGATATCATGTCTGGAATCTTTCATTGTTGTTTCTAACTTTAAATAATATAACTTTCATCTCTTTAGAAACGGTCCTCTTCTCTAAATTCATCCATTGACACTCGCACTTGCTGGTAGACTGGTTCCGACTGCTGCGGTCGTACCAGCATCTACTGGCAATATGGCCCCCGTGATCCATCTTGCATGGTTGCTTGCCAGGAACACAACAGCGCAGGCCGCATCCCACCCGGTCCCCTCCGTTCCAAGCAGGCTCCGCGCTTTTCTGGCCTCCCTGGCCTTATCTGTCATTCCTTTCGCGTACATCATTGGGGTGTAAAGCATCTAGAAGTAGTCAGTACAGCGATCCCTCTTAGGCATAGATCACTTACTCCAGGGCAAACACAGTTGACTCTAATGCCATCTTTGGCATGATGTGCAGCCATTGCTCGGGTCATGTTGACGACGGCGCCCTTGGCAGTTGGATAGAGGAGATGCGGTGTCCCTCCTTTCAACCCGGCCACACTCCCCATATTGACTATCGATCCTTTGATTTCACCCTGATTTCTGAGCATTGCGGGTATGGCATGCTTTGCCATGAAAACCATGCTCGACACATTGACATCGAGGCCTGCAGCCCAGCCAGCCATGTCCACATCGACAGCCGTCCCCGATGGCCCTGCTATGCCGACGTTGTTGACCAGTATGTCTAATCGACCGAGCCTCTCCAGTGCCAATGCGACGGCCTTTTCACAATCAGCCGAGATGGTGACGTCGCCTTGTGCTGGAATGGCTGTCTCTTGGCCAGTTCTTTGATTAGCCATATCCGCTGTTTTAGTCGCCCATTCCAATTTCATGTCGAGGCATATCACACTGCATCCCTCATCTGCCAGCATGATGGAGATTGCTCGACCGTTCCCGATGCCATCTCCAAAGCAGCCGGCGCCAGTCACGATGGCGACCTTGCCTTTTAGTGAGCGGGAGGGAGGATCAACGGGAATCTCAGACGACATGGTGTGGTGGAACTTTGCAAGGAAATATGTAGATATAGTCAGGGTTATTAAAGGCTCTCTCCTTTATGTAATAGTCGCACCTCATCAATATGTCTGACCTTCTGCGAGCAGATGCAGGATGGACTTTATTATCCGGCCACCATACTTGACTATTGGGCTACCTGAATATAGCTGGATGAGGCTTGGAAGCCGCCAAATAGTGAAGTATGGTAGCCGGATATTAAAGTCCATGTGGGATCTCGGGGTGTTGCCAGAATGGCTATCCCAATTAGTCAATCCCGGGCCCGAATCCGACCTCGCAGCCAAGTACCCAGAGGAGAAACGAGACAGCTACGGCGAACGATAGAGATGAGTGTGTCAATTCAGATTTTGTAATACGATCACCCTATGGGGTTTATACATTTAAAGGCTTAGTTTTCTGGATTCAAAGGGTTTAATCGCTTATCTCTTGATAAATACAACTATCCTCGCCTAATTGAATAGCTGTATAAGGCTAATTCTCCCACCTTCCTATTATTTACACCTACAAGCTGTCGCGATTAACAGCTAATTCGGAAGATAGCTATGCGACTATCCACTATAGTATATGATAAATTCTTCTCTTATTTTCATATTTATATTGTGTATTCGACATAGGGTATCCCTATTATGAAATTCCACTTTAATTTTTTATTGACTCCGCCGTACTACGGCGGACGATAGCGTAGTCAGCAATATGCCATAATAATTGACTCAACTTCAATGTCACCCACAGAGTGTCACGTGACAAGAGAGTTGGGCAGCCTGCCAAAGACATACACATAATCAGCAGTTGGCAAAAATAGAAGCATCCCATTCAATCACACGAATTTAACAACATGTGCGACTTTTCTCAATACGGTGGCAAGTCGGAAGAATGGCTCGCATTAGAAGCAAGCCTGCCACCACCTCCCACCTTTGCAGATGTTTATGAGAGACAACGGGTAGTCAACCGCGGTCGAGAGGAGGTCTCGGCTGCAGACATGAAGCAACTGGCTCCATCCATTCGCCTCAAAGATCACAGCATTCTCGCCAGAGACGGAGCGACGCTCGAAGCACGAAGCTACAGGCCAGCAAACATCGAGGATAATGTCCGTCTCCCCATCTACATCCACCTCCATGGAGGAGGCTATTTCTTCGGCACGCTATCTTCAGAGGATGCTATATCTACTCGGATTGCACTTGGCGCGGGAGTTACGGTGGTAAATGTCAATTATCGCCACACGCCAGATGCTACGTTTCCCACCGCGTGGAACGACGCTGAAGATGCATTCTACTGGGTCCACGATCACATAGATGAGCTGCGTGGTAATTCTGATCAGGTTCTGGTTGGGGGCATCTCGGCTGGTGCTCAGCTTGCGGCCGCTTTGGTCTTGAGACAGAACGTCGCCTCGCCCGATATTCTCCCAAAGCCCAAGATTGCCGGACAGATCTTGATGATTCCCGCCTTGGTTCACTCCGACTCGTACCAGTCACAGTTGGACCAGCTGTCGGATCCCTCGGTTTCCTCCTATACCGAGAATGAGCATGCACCTATTCTTTCGCAGAAGGTCATTCAATTCTTTACCGGATTACTAAAGTTCCCGGTTCTAGATCCCGAAAACGAGTATTTCCGCTTGAATACCGGCAACGCATCATCGCTGCAGGTGCGAGGATTGCCACCTACGGTGTTTGGCATAGCTGGACAGGATCCTTTGAGAGATGAAGGACTACTGTATGGCAAAAAGTTGGCAGAGGCAGGGTAAGATCACCAATTGAAACTTGATTCCTTATGCTTACAACCAATCGTTATAGTGTCGCCACCGATATTCACGTCTTCAAGGGTTTGCCGCATGGGTTTCGCCGTTATGGTGATCGGTTGAGTGAGTCAGCGCGATGGGATAGAGTCATGGAAAATGGTATTAAATGGGCTCTTTCGAATCCTGAGCCTTCTGGGAAGTTTGAAATTAAAACTGCCTAGAAACAACTCGATCGATCTTTGTAGCAGATGTCGTTTAAATTACCTATTCTACAGTCTAGTTATGTCCCAGTACGAAATCTGAGTATTCCCGAGCCTTGACCTCGTCACATCTCTTTCGATAGCCTGGCGCTGGCCCGTTATATCGTGTCATGGACCGCTTCTGCTTGTGTGCCAGGTTCTTGTTGACTCCAGTCATCCACGAGTCAACTTCATTTGCCAGAAGGCCCTGGCCACAATCGTGTACATGCTGTGTCCAGTCCTCCATGCCCTTCTCAGTCGCTTCCACGGACGTCACCTTGTTGTCCCGGGCATAGCGAATAAAGTCCGCTACCCAATCCGCTGCATACTCGATGGATCTGAAAGAAATTATTGTCAGCGACATGTGCCTAGAAAGAAGGGGAAGAGAATAATACCTTGGGATGTTGCCAAACATCTGATGTGGCCCCATGATCATGAACATGTTGGGAAAGTCCTTGACCGTGAGGCCCAGGTACGTCCGGATGCCATTGGCCCAAACATCTTTCAACTTGGTCTCGTTGCGGCCCTGGAAGTCCACGGCATTAAAGGACCCGGTCACGGCATCAAATCCGGTGGCGTAGATGAGGATGTCGAGTTCATGGAATGCGTCCTCGGTTTGAACCCCGGTTTCTGTGATCTGAGAAATCGGCGCTTCCCGGACATCAACGAGCTTGACATTCGGTTGGTTGAAGACCTCAAAGTATCCGCTCTCGAGGGGAACTCGCCTTGTGCCAAAGCCGTGGTTTTTCGGGATCAGCTTCTCGGCAATCTTTGGGTCTTTAACTCTTGATCTTATCTTGTCCGCGTGAAACTTGCTATACAATGCATTGGCCTCGTGGTCCGTGAAGACATCTCCAGAGATGCTGAGTACCTTGGCAAACCCAGGTAAGGCGTATAGCTTCTCCCAGTGCTCTTGTCGTTCGTCTTCTGTCATGGAGAAGATACTGCTTGGATCGCTCACATGGATGAAGCAAGAATAGGACTCGAGGCATTGGCGGAAGATTTCTGGATATCTCTTTCTGATTTCGCCCATCTCCTCAGGACTGATCTTGCTGTTTCGCAGAGGAGCAGTCCAGTTTGGCGTCCGCTGAAAGACGGTTAGGTGGCCGACCTTGTCGGAGATGGCCTGGATGGTCTGGATCGCTGTCGCGCCGGTACCAATGATGCCCACTCGTTTACCAACAAGGCTAGAAGAATCACTGGGCCATCTTGCCGTATGCCAAGACTCGCCTCTGAAGTTCTTTACGCCCGGAATGTTGGGCAAGGTCGGCTTATTCAAGATACCCATCGCCGTAATAAGATACCGGCATGTGTAGTGAGCGCCATCGTCATCCTCGAGGAGCCACGAAGAAGTATCTTCTTGGAATCGTGCCGAACTGATACGAGTATCAAATTGCATGTCTCTCTTGAGGTCGAACTTTGAAGTGAGGTACTGGATATAGCGAAGTGTTTCCGGTTGTGGAGCAAAATGTTCCGTCCAGTCCCATTCGTCGAGCACCTCTTGCGAGAATGAGAAAATGTAAGAGTAGCTCTCGGAGTCAAACCGTGCTCCAGGATATCTGTTCCTGCTCGGGGTCAGTTGCTGGTTCAAGATACAGCCATAGATCATCAGATGCTTACCAGAACCAAGTTCCTCCTTCGGCAGATCCGGCTTCAATTACTCGTGCCTTTAGACCGAGCTCTCGCATGCGATAAAGGCTGAGGATGCCACTGAGCCCGGCACCAATTATGAGAACGTCATAATCCAGGTCAGTATTTGACGATCCGAAAGCATCGTCCCGGAGTGGTTGTGCAGAAGGCATTGTGAGAAGGTGTCTGAATATGGGGGGATGTGGTAGCAAAGAAGCTAGACCGAGTATAGAATAACCTGATATAGGAAGAATAGAGCATCTACTCTTGAGTTGCCATCTGCAGGTCTTCTGAATGATTTAAGCAAGAAGCCCCGGCCTCGAGGACCTTGTCAACCCCGCGTCGTCCCCGCGTCCCCGCTTCAACCGGGTTGACATCTGGCAATTTGTTGGTTTCGCCTTTAAAAGACAAACTAGATGCTTTCGGGCATGAGCCGGAGATGCTAGCAATTACACCAACCAACAGTAGACTAGACAGGATTCAAATCTTGCGCTTCTCCCCAATAGGATAACCATTACACTGCCGAAGAGTTTGGCCTTTTCTCATCCATCGCCATAGCCGGAGGCACAGCAGATCTGCTTCTTGGCAACTCAATCCACCAACATGGACAAACATGCCGAACGAGTTATCAGGGCCAATGTAGGCGGAGTATCGCTAGTTTGTTGTTTGTTCTTAATTCACTTGCGTGGCTACCTCTACAGTAAGCCCTGGGCTTTCCAATGATTCTCAAGATCCCGGAGGAAAGCCCATTTCAGCCCTTTGCCGAAACCTCTAGCTTTCCAATCATTCAGACTTTGCGGAAAGTGTGGCACACCATCTCGCACCGTAGAGTCATGGGCCACAACAACAAAGATATCCGGGTTGCAATCCAGCTCTTGTAGTTGCCGAGTAGTCTTGGTGGCAAGTTCCAGATCCAGGCCGAACGTCAAGTCGAATAGACTATCGGTGGGCTCCCTTCCTCGTGATTTCTGCAGGCGTGCGAATGCCTCCCCGGGACAGAGAACACTGTCATGCCCGGGGTGGCAAGGGTGTGGAGAGATTGCGTCTGGAATTGGTAGATATTGAGAAGGTCGGAATATGCCAGCATAATGGCAGACATCCCCACCCATCAGAATGAATGTGTCCGGTTCAATAGTCGTCCTAGCTAGACCACACAGATGACCTACAGCGTGCCCAGGACTATCCAATAGGTAAAATGACCCGTCCCCGAAATAGTCAAAGGCAGGGAACTGGCCAATCTTCAGTGATTGCGGGCCTTCGAAACTGATCTCGCGTAGATTGCGACCACTAATTCCTGTTGTTATTGCCAAGCCATTTACACAACTGACAGTGAACTCACGCATAATCCTTCTCTTGGATGGGTGACTCTGGATTTTCTGGAGCGCCGGGAAGCATGGCTTCTTTGAAGCCTGGTCCGACGACAAGATCCGTCTTTGGGGGGAATGTGGAAGGATCACCGATGTGATCCCAATGCCAGTGACTATTAGAGTTTCAGTGACTGCGGGGAATTCTTGGTGTAATTACAAGGGCTACTTACCTCCATATCACTGCTTCAATCTCATCCAAAGAGACGCCATTCTGCTCTAGAATATCTGCCACGTTCCCCACCACCTCGATGTTATATTTTGTAGTCGGCAAGTATTTCACGATTGAGGGTGCATAGTTTTCATGGTCCTTCCGGATTCCCAAGTCAAACACAAGTTTCCTTCCAGACCTATGCTCGAGAAGGAACGACAGCGACGGTGAGCTCTTGAAAGTCTCAAGGCCTGGGACAGGTGGTGCCATGAACCTCTGGAGAATTGCAGGCCCAAAGTTGACAGGGTTGATTAACTTGACGGCTTGCATTGCCTCTCCTCGAGGGAGCTCAAGATGCGGTGTTGGTGTTGGTGCCATGTTGGTTTGCTAATCTACAGGAAAAGTCTTGTTGGACAACTTGCAGCAACAAAAGATGATTAACTGAAGCTAAACAAATACAGATGACAAATCGGATCCAGTGTCAATAAACTCGCGCCTGTGTGATGGCCAAGCAAACTAGTGTTGGGTCTAGGCCGTCGGCAAACCTCTCGGTAACCTTTGTCGGGTAACGTCGCCCAGCCACGTCTAACCAACATTGAAGCCTTCCCCGGACCCCAGCTTTTCCCCGGGAGGCCGTGTGCATCGTCCCCCAGGTCAGCCTGTTCAATGACCCTGATAAGGTTGAGCATAAGTATCGAGCTGTGGTACACGTAATGTTGCATTCGACAACTAAACAGCAAATACATTGTAATCAACCATGTCTGACTCTGACAAAGGCGCCGCGATTCAGCACCATGAGGACATGGCTGAGGCACAGACCCAGAAGACGGTAGACACCGTTCACACAGATGAGGCAGTCAAGGTTTTGGCAGCCTATCAGGGTGATGAGGCGTGGACCGACGAGGAAGAGAAGAGACTACGCCGCAAGATTGATTGGAGGCTCATGCCCGTTCTCTGCCTAACATACATGCTGCAGTATTACGACAAGGCCATGCTTTCCCAGGCCGTATGTGCTCCTGTTCCCAGGCCTATGGCAATAGCTTACTAAACTTTGTATGCAGGCCTTGTTCGGGTTGAGGCAAGACCTTGGCCTTCTCACTGGAGATCGATACGCCATGTCGGCTGCAATCTTCTATCTTGGCTTCATCGTCGGTGCCTACCCAAGCATGATGCTCGCACAGCGATATCCCATTGAACGAGTCGCTTCTGGCATCGTTACAGTTTGGGGTGTCTGCCTTATCTTGACAGTAGTCTGCAAGGACTACAGAGGACTCTATACACAGCGATTCTTCCTTGGATTCCTCGAAAGCGGCATCAGCCCCATGTTCATGATGATTGTCGTAAGTGCCCATGTGCTGCCTAGGGTATCGTGCATATGCTCATTTTCTTAGGGAAGCTTCTATAAGAAGAATGAACAAGCCATGCGCATGGGGTAAGTACTTGACTCTACTAGTAGCTATGCATAAATATTGACGTGGGAAATAGCATCTGGTACAGCTGTACCGGTTACGTCTCCATCATCTCTCCCCTCGTCAACTATGGATTCGGCCTCATCAATGGGGGCGTTTCCTCATGGAGATATATGTACTACTTCGCCGGTTCTCTCACGATCGTGTGGGGCATTATACTCGTCTTCGTGCTGCCTCCCGATCCTATTCGAGCCAAGGGTTTCAACGAAAGAGAACGTTATATCCTTGTCGCTCGACTCAAGACAAATAACTCTGGAGTCCGGAATACTCACCTCAAGGTCGCTCAGATCTGGGAACTTTTACTCGATGTCAAGTTCTGGGCCGTCTTTGCCATCGCCTTCCTGTCAATGATTGCCAATGCTCCGATCTCGACCTTTGTTCCCATCATCATCAACGGGTTCGGTTTCAGTACACTCAACTCACTGCTGCTCATGATGCCCTGCGGCCTGTATGCCGGCACGCTCCAGCTACTTATGCCCTACCTGGCATACAAGTACAAGAATATAAGGACGTACCTAATATTCGTAGCTCAATTGGGAACGGTTCTGGCTTCTCTTCTGCTCTGGCTGTTACCTCAGTCGTCAACGGGCGCGCTGCTGTTTGCCGTATACATTCTGCCTTCTGTTGGCGGCGGCTATGCGGTACTCATGGGGCTGCAAATTGCCAATACCGCAGGATATACGAAGCGTTCCGTCGCTTCTTCTGGTCTCTACATTGGATACTGCTTGGGTAAGTCATCATCCTATCTCATCATGAACAAGCCGTCTTAATCCGCCCTAGGTAATTTTGTTGGCCCTTTGTGCTTCAAGAAGGAAGACGCTCCTCGCTACGTGCCGGGTTTCATTGTTGTTGTCGTCACCGCCATCGTTGCTGGGGTACTAGCCATTGCATACCGTCTGATATGTATGTGGACCAACAAGCGACGTGACAAGGCTGGAATCATGGAAGGCTTCGATCACGCGTACGAGGATGACCTCACTGATAAGAAGGTGCGTGATATCACCCCTGAGCTAAGATGGTTGCTAACAACTCAGAATATGCAATTCCGCTACATTCTCTAGATATATCCAAGGGTCGGCTCTGCTGTGTTCTGTGGGGTTTATGTCCTTATTGAATTTTGATTCGAAATCCTTTACATCTAATTCAAGTTCGTCCAATGGACAGAGCCTAGATGAGTGTGTGATGATTGATATTACTAAATACAACTTTATTAAGCAAAACTATATTTAAAGTAAGGCTTTTCTTTATTTCTTTTATGACTATCTATACATAGGGCGAGTTAGCGTATTCATCGTGCTAAAATGTCTGGCTGTTTAACTTCATTTTATACTAATAACGATTAAGTAATCGTTGCCCAGCTTCTCCGGTTTGCCCTCTTATATCATTACACATCCCTTAGTTATTTGGGCATTCAACTTGACAAAAAATTGTATTCAGATAGCATATTAATAAGATTCGGACCGTACGCCTCAAGTACGTACATTTTTTAAACAGTCTTCATCAGAAGCTCCAGGTTTCGCCCGCCATAGCCTCATCCCTTCAACGTGGAATGACAACAATCAAGTGTAGCCAGAGATCACCAATCAAAGAAGAACTGGTAGAAGACTTGAATTTACTATTTAAAGAGGGCCTACTCAATATCTATTTATCCATCGAACAAGTTGTCCCGTCATCTGGGTTCCATCGCGTCACAATACTCGAACTCCCTCGCCTATAGGGTAGTCCAGAGAAAGTTGGGCAAGGATTTCCGTTCGCCTAGGGACTTAAATTGATCATTGCAATTTAGAGCAATTTCCCCGCTCTCCGCACCTGAGCACGTGGACACGTGCCCCGGCTTTTAGTTCGGTTCGTCCGGGGCGGTTACTTGAATTTAATGCATGGGGTTGCTCTCGGCTACCATCTGCTGAAACCTACACTCTCTTCTCTCGACCATCCGGCAATGACAGAGCTCGTCGGTAACTGGCTCCATTTTGCAGCCCAACAACCGAAACGGAAGCGTGCTGAAGCTGTTTGTTTCTTCTGTCACTCTAAAAAGATCAAGTGTGATCTGCAGGTAAACTTGCCCCATGTAGTTCTGTTCCGAACGCGCCTTGACCTTGTGTGTACCAGAGCCGAAGCTCCCAAGGCCACGCGCGATGCTCCAACTGTGACAACCAGGATCAGGACTGCCACCTTCGGCCGTCTAAGAGGGGCAAGCAGCGGCGAAGAGTCTCCACTCAAGCAGAATGCGGGACGGAGTCTGAGATTATTGTCCAGGGCGGTAAGCTATTCCCTTTGCCTTTCATTGCTCCCACTAGAACCATATTGACAACGCCAAGGAGAAGATGTAGACGAAAATATATCAGTCCCGCCTGATGTCGCGGCTATCGAGTTTGTAGATGAACTTGCAGATCATGGAATGGTCGAGTCGCCAGTCTCTGCGGCTGCCTCGACTCGTGGGGTGGTATTTGCTCTGCCCCCCGCTGAGCCTCCCCCCGACGTTGCGATCACCCATAAGACCCAGTCGAGCACTTCGCCAACAGAAGGCGCCGGCCGCAGCCATGCAGGCGATGTCGATACGGGCTTCCTCCAAATCTACGGGCCCGAGAACCAACTCGAGGCCGAGCAGCAAGAACTAGTCGCAAATTTCGAGGCTCGAAGCCCAGCATCAGATCCTCGGCAGCAGGAACTTCAGCAGAGCTTTTCTGAAACGTACTTCGAGTATTGCTACCCATGGTGTCCTGTTCTTGATCGCCAGACACTTGAGTCTGAAGTAGAAAGGTCTCCCATGCTTGCGAATGCTCTTGCACTTGCCGCGAGCCACATACAGCCCCCTCTGATCCCACATGAAGGGCCAGAGTCGTACTACAAGAAAGCGAGAATGATGTTCTATGAGGATGAAGAGCCAGACATACTTGTGGCACTGAAAGCCATTTCTCTATTTTACTGGTGGGCACCTCGGTCTCCTGCTACAGCTCATCGTCATGCGTCTTGGTGGTGGACTTCGGTCATCATAAGGCATGCGCAACAGATGAACATTCATCGTGAGCCCCATGGAGAAGCAGCCAGCAAACTCCATCTCAGCTTGCGGAGACGGTTATGGTGGACTGTATTTGTAAGTTTGCCACTTGATTCTATTTGAGAATATGCTAACGTTCGAACGATAGGCGCGCGAACGATTGACGTCTCTGTGTCAAAGTAAACCTTGTATCATATGCCCAGAGGACATGACGATCAAGGAGGTCCAACCGACCGACTTTCCAAGCGATCCCGCATCGCAGAAAAAAGGCCGCATTTTTAAGTATTGGGTCCGACTATGCGGCATCATGGGGAAAGTCTCCCAGGCACTGTCCAGGTCGGCGGACTCGACCTCTGCTCCATTCCCTACGGAATTGAGACAGGAGCTCGTTGACTGGGTTCAATCATTGCCACCGGATCTTCAGCTTCCCATTGGTTCAAGCCGTACGCAATCGTTTGACCGCGACGTCCATCAATTGCATCTTCCATATCTCACAACCATCATTGTCATGCATCTTCAAAGAACAACCCCGGATCTGCCACAGGCTCTCCCACCAGCCATTTTGGCTGCGTCATGTATTGCTAGGGTTCTTCGAGATATTTTATCCCGTGGAAACGCACGTTTTCTCATGGCTATTACGTGCTGGTATTGCGGCACAGCCTTCATCGCTCTTCTCCAAGCGAGTCGAATCAAGCAGTTCTCGCAGGAGGCCGAGGAGGGCCTGGACATCTTGGATCAGGCGGTTGCGCAGCTTCAGAACATGTGGGCATCTGCCAATATCATACGACAGGGCTTTGAACGGCTTCGGGCGTTACCTCGTACCATGATGCACCCCGGCCGAAGTAGAGCTAGTGAGCCTAATGGGCAAAGCAATGGTGGCCGAGGAGCGGCAAACATGTCGGTCGACTTTGACTGGTCGCGTTTGTTCCCTTTCGTGACGAGATCGACTGGTCGGATTGCTGATTGCCTCCTTGCCGACAATGAGTTTGGCACCACTACAACCGCCCTGCCTTCACCAGAGAATGTGATCTTTCACGAAGACTTGCTTAATCGTTATCAGGATCTGTTGGAGCCATTTGTTGATTATAATTTTGATTTCTCAAGTGTCAACTTGGACATCTTGTAACTGTACGCAGGGTTGGCATAGAATCACATCGTAGGTAGATGGCAAATACTGTATTTATAAGCGCTTCTTCAACAGACATAAATAAGTGAAATGCTGCTACATCAGCTCATCGGACTAAACTAAAGGTATACGGTCTATTGACTACAATATTAACATCGAAGCGTTTCTGCCTTCTCTACGTACCAAGACAGATCACTCTCGGGATCCATCTCAAAAGCCGTAAAACCGTTGCCCATGAACCTGAACGGGTTAGAAGTATTGTAAGTGATGTCGAAATCCTCGGCACGGATATCACCGAGCATTCGATTGAAGAGATGGGCGCTGCCGCCAAACAGCGCTGTAACCCGCCCGTCAACCGAGCCTCTCTTGTACCAGCTGGTGCAACCGCCACTCCAGACGAGGGTCTTGTGGATCTGGTCGCAATACTTGATGAAGGCGTCAACCTTGTCTTGCTTGGGGACAACGTGCTTGATGTCCTCGGCTGCCATCTTCTTGATCCACTTGACAAAGTAGTCCCCTGTCCAGTTGAGAGATTCTACGAGTGACCCGTGGCCGCCGAGACAATTTGGCCCCATCATCATGAAGTAATTGGGCATGGACGGTACGGCGACTGAGATGTAGGCTTCGGGATCCTCCTTCCACTGTTCTCGGAGATCCACGTTATTCAAGCCGATGATGGGATACCGTGGTTGGAAAGAGACATCAAAACCGGTAGCATAAATGACTAGTTGCGAGTCGGTCAGTCTTGTAATAGCCAGTAATCAGGTAGAATGGGATTTACTCACTGACGTCCACCTCATGCTCCTTCCCATCAGCAGTCCGAAGGCCATTAGGCGTTACTTGTGTGATTGCACTATCTGTCAAATGACAGTTTGGTCGCAGGAACGACTCTAGATATCCAGGCCCAGGTGTTATACGACGGCAGCCCAACTCCCACTTGGGGATCAGTTTAGAGCATAGAACGGGATCATGACCAAGCTTCTCGGCCATTTGCTCTGCAGCCATCTTCATGCCAGCTTCATTGTTCTCGCCTCTTCTGAAGATGTAAAAGGACTTGTTGGTCCGTGAGATGATGCCTTTGCGGTGTTGAAGATGAAGCTCTGGGTCTTGGAAGCGGGCTCTGTCTTGTTCCGAGTATCGAGGGTTTGGGTCATCATCCTCTCTGCCTAGATGCTTTGAGGGAGGAGCCCGGTAAAAGACCCATGCAGGGCCTCGGACAAAGTTGGTGACCTCTGTACCAGGTAGCTTGGCCATCTGAGGAACTATTTGGATGCCAGACGAGCCATTGCCAATAACAGCTATGCGCTTGTTGGAATAGTCGTAGTTGTGATCCCAACTTGCTGAATGAGTCGTATGTCCCTTGAAGTCTTTCAGTCCGGGAATCTTTGGCCACGACTCGTGTCTATGGGCAGTTAGCTCCGTTGCACATGGAAATGGGGAGATGTATTGACTCACACGAGTACTCCCTGGGCTGAGATTAACACGTGACAATACTCTTCTCTCTGGATGTTTTCGTGCTCTACGGTGACCTTCCATTGGCCTAAGTTATCCAGCCACTCAGCCCCGACGACTCGGGTGTTGAGCTGCAAGTCACGATCAAGGTTCCATTTCCTGACTGTTGTTTTCATGTATGACAGAATATCACCTCCACTGGCATAGAACCTCTCCCAGTTGGGGTTGGGGTCGAAAGGAAATGCCTGCATGTGATTAGATCAAGCACCAGCGATAAAAATGGGATCAACATACATAGATATGAGCTGGGACGTCGCATTGAACTCCGGGGTAATTGTTCGCCAGCCATGTACCACCGATGTCGCTTCGGGCTTCAAAGATGGTATGATCTACGATGTCCTCCATCTCGGGAAAGCGATGCTGGAATTTGTGTGCCATGAGGAGACCAGAGAAGCCGGCACCAATGGTGATGACCTTGATTCTGCGTGGTGTGTATGCAAACTCTTGACTGAGCTTGAAAGGATCTGTGCTATGCCCATTGGTATGGCCGTTGGTATGGCCGTTGGCTCCATTACGTATCTCATCGGTCTTCATGACGAGCTCCGGAAGCTCTGTTGCTGGTATCCCCGACATATCATGGGCCGCTTGGGCCTTGGACTCTGGAGACTCATCGAAGGCAGGCATGGTAAAGGATACTTGGTGGCGTAAAGGGATATGTGCGACTTTCTGCCTTGTCTCTGTCGTTATGATACATTAACTTTTCACTGGGACGCGCATTATATCTGAAAGGTGACAGGATCTCGCACGCACGAGGGGCTACGTTATGGAGCAGTCTACAAGAAGCGGCTTGCCACCACTGCCCCTATCCAGTTCGGCAAAGTCTGTCTAGGGCCACCGTGCCATGGGGCCGTGCAAGGCTTCTTCCGAGAGCAATCCATGACCCAGCATACTTGCCGAAGCTCTGTCTGCTATTGTACAAGCGTTCGGCAACCAAAAAATCACATAGTCTCCGTGACTTCGGCTATCCCAGTTTGGATTACCGACTCTTGGTCGATAGCGGAGGTCAAGTGCGGGGTCGGTAAACGATGTCCGGAAGAGCAACAGCCCTCCGAAATCAGCTCTACGTTACCGGGGAGTTCTTCGAAGTGCTCGATTACTGTTCCATCATATGTAGCCTAAAAGTCGCCATTAATTATTCGGCAATGTTCTATAGTGTCACTTATATCTTCGGTCACCTAAGCTAATCGAGCATCTCTCACTGAATAACATCTAATTAACCATGACTCTGGATCGCTACTCTTACATTGGCCCCATAGACCACACAGTCGCTCCCAAACTAGAAAATGTACGGGGAAAGTCGGTCATCGTTACTGGGGGAGCCAATGGCATGGGTGAAGCCTTCGTGAGGGACTTCGTCGCTGCTGGCGCCTACGTGACCTTTGCAGATGTCAACGAGCAGCGTGGCCAAGCAATTGAGGCAGAGCTCAATGCTAATGGAACAACATGCAAGTTCGTGAAATGCGATATTAGAGATTGGGACCAACAAAAGGCAGTCTTTGAAAAGGCCAAAAGCCAGAGTCCGAGCAACAGTGTTGACGTTGTGATTGCAAACGCTGGAATCAGCCGGAGCTCTGGCGACAGTTTGTGGAACTTGGACGGTGAGTGTTGGCGTGCACGCTAAGTTACTTAATGAGTCGCTCGTAATAAGAGTTCGACTGACAGATCCTAGACCCTGATGGCGAGCCAACAAAACCCGACTTGAACATTGTTCGCGTCAACATTGACGGGACATTCTACACGTGGAAACTGGCGGTTCATTATTTCCGCAAGCAGCCGGTGAATGATGAGAGAGACCGATGCTTTATCATCACAGGCAGCATGGTGGCGTGGATAGACTCTCCCGTAAGTAAACATTTCGGCTGCGCAGCAGTTTTGTATCTGACTGAGATGCGGCAGGGTAACTGGGAGTACACGGCCACAAAATATGGACTGCGTGGCTTCATGAGAACAGTTCGAAGATCCAGTCATGAGCAATCTATACGGATTAATTACGTGGCACCATGTTGGATCAAGAGTGCCATCCGAACGGCCGAGTACGAAAAGTGGCTTATCGACAATGGGGTCGAGTTTGGCGAGCAGAAGGATGTCTCAAGCTGCATGTTGCGAATTGCTACCGATAAGTCTATAAATGGTCAGCGAGAAGAATATTGCAGGGGCTTTATATGTACTAACAATTCTCAAAGGCCGTTCTCTGATGATAACTCCTCGCACAATCGCCGAAGAGGGATTTGTGGATATTGATAGAGAAGACTATAAGGACACCCCGGAGGATGAATATCTAAAGAAGGTACAGGCCTCTCAGCTAGTGATAATTAAAGACAAATGGCTGGACGACTACAAGGTCAGGATATACAAGGACTGAATCGAGCATGGGACGCATACGGGAGCTTCCTATAGTGTGCTTGTGGGTTGAGCTGAATAGAAATTTTCCCGTCAAGTTCAGTTTCTAACCTCAGAGTATAATAATATCCCGATTATACTACCTACTTGAGGTAAGACACAAGCCCTTTGTATCGGGACTTCAGTTGCACGCCCAGGTACCGTTCAGTTCAGACTGCTTCACAACAGCCTTCTTGGGCCAAGGGCACAGAATTTGATCCATAGTCTTGTTTGTGGGCAGTTTAACCGTGACTGGACTGGAATTAGGAGCCGTTCCATTTTCCACCCATTCTCGTAATTGGTCAAAAAGGTGTACGGGTTGACCGCCGTTGCCACCCCAGCAGTGGCCGAGACCGGGAACTCGGTAGTAGCGGTAGAAGTCGGTAACATTCGAAACCAATTCCGAAACTGACTTGTAGTATTGGAGAGTGCTGCCGGGTGTGATTGCGGGATCCGCCTTTGATCAAGCTAGGTCAGTCATGTCCCTGTCCAAGCTGCCTGTTTCGGAGACGGGGAATACACTTACAAGGCCGTGGAACGTGATCATCTTTCCACCGGCTTCCTGGAAACGAGTAATACGTGGTTCCGCGGCTTCCAAAGATCCAGCAAAGGTCTTCTTGAGGGTGAGGTATAAATGATCGAATTGGGCGAGGGAAAGAGTAGTTACGTTCGCCTTGAGATCTCTTTCAACATACTCGAGGTACCAAAAAGCTGCAGTTGATCGTCCAGCTGGGACGCATGTTTCGTTACAAGTTGTTCCAGCAGCGGTAGACAGGTCGACACCAATTTCATAGCCATACCACATGAAGTCTCCATTCGAAAACTTTGCACCGCTCCAGGTAGCCTCAGCAACTGATGCAGCGGCAGGGCTAATCTCCATATCAAGAACAGCCTCAATGTCCTGACAGTGGAAAGTAGTACCGACATAGTTCCAGGGGTTAAAGATCGCTCGGCAGGCTTCAGGATCTGAAATAAGCCCGTCCTCGACACCATCAATGTTGTCACACTCTTTGATAGCCAGCGATGTAAGTTGATTCAACTCACAGTTACGCGGGTACTGGTTTGTCAGATCCATGAAGACTGCCGGCCAGATAGAACTGATGGCTAACTCCGCCCAGAATAGGCCTGGCGCTGCGGCAATGATACCATCGTAAGCCTCAGGATACTGTTGAGCGAGAATAGCAGCCTGACGCCCGCCGTTTGAGCAGGAATTCCAGTAGGAGTAGTCTGCGGGCTTGCCGTAATACTGTTCAACAACACTCTTGGCGATGACTGCCTGCGGAGGTAATTAGTATAAATTTAGCCTACGCATTCTTTGCTGTATCAAGTCACTTACTAGATCACCCAATGATCGCTGTCCGAAGTTATCTAAGTCGACAAGATTTAGATTTCCTTCGCTCACGAGACTCCATTCCGCTGGAGACGAGTCACCCACGCCGGCGTCAGTCGATGCAGTGGCGTAGCCTTCAACGACAGCACCGGCCATTCCCGCATAAGCCAGTACAAAACGGCCGGCTGCCCAACCTCCGCCACCAATAGCCTGTAGCCTTTGGTTCCACTTGTCTTTAAGAGGCAGCCACACTTCGGCATTGATGGTGTCACCCTGGTTAGGATGTGTATATGTCACCGTGATATTGCAGAAGGTGGCATTGTCGACAGCATGTGACGGTTGGGAATACCGCCACCCATCCAGGACAGGGTAGCTGAAGCCAACGACGGGGTCAGCACTGATCGAGAGGATCTCCGCGCCGAACAGTGAGAGAGATGAGAATGTATCGGGAACACATCCCTGACTTGCTAACAGAGAAGCCATCTCTAAGCAATGAAGAAGCATACGTTAGAATGATGAGATGATGGGACGGAAGAGAAGAACTCGATATTCTCGGGGCGGCGCTCCTTTATACCTGTATGTGATACAATCTACTACGTCATGGCCCCTTCAAAGGCGATACGCACAAAATTTCAAAAAATGCGTATTCACAGGGGGCGATGCATGACTACTAGGTAACATTACTGAGACGCAAATGATATTGGATGGGCCTCGCTACGTTTTGAGTGTGGCCATCTCGGTAATTACAGTATTCGTTAAAATCATGAAATTTCGATTAAGGCTTATATGTGTCTGATGAAGCAATTGTCTGCATAGCTAATATTAATTTGGATAAAAGGGAATTACCGCACTGCAATGTACGATATTATACCGGCCAAAACATAGGATTCCAACGATTTAATCCGTCCCCGCGAAACTCTAGACTAATAACATATGGAAAATTTGTTTAAAATATTGAAAAATAGAAAAACCCTGCCATATGGAACCAAGCATTCATTTCTGATGAGCGACCATACCTCCCACCTGCTTGTAGCCGTTTCTATCGACCATAGGGGCCAAACGAGCTTTAACCTCGTTATCAGCTTGGATGATCTGGCAACACTGACACCAAAAGGCCGTGCAACAATCACCGAACCCACTCCCGGGAATTCCAAAACGTTGGCGGATATCACCTCGTTTTATCATGGTGTAAATCCAACCACTTCCAAAAAGTAGCGAGAGGCCAGCATGGATCATGCAGTCGCCGTTACACATATCGGGAGACTGGGAAGTAGGGTCTTGCAGTCTAGAAGCGGTTCTCCCAACAACTGGATCATAGGCTGTAAGTTAGAATGCTCAAAAGCAAGAGTCTTTGTATTTGGGAAGAATACTTACGCAGACATGGCGCGAAGGAACCGAGACAACAGGACCCACAAGGTGAACAGTCACATAGGCCTGACTCCCAATCACCGCCCCTGATCTCTCCTGCATCAGGATTCATCGCCTGTCCTTGCTCGCTGTAGTGATGGGGATGGATGTTGGGTTGGGCGTTTGGATATGGCGGCAAAGAGCTTGACTCGGGATAAGACTGACCGTCAGACTTGGGGCTGGACATAATGACTTGGTGCAACAAAGAAGAATGCAAAGGAGTGGAAACTTGAGGAGGGAAATTTCACAGAGTCTTCTTAACATGCTTCCCTGAGGGTGCTTTATAGGCGTATACCCCTTCCAAACTGTGCAGAGTCATGGTAGAGTCAACCCCATAAGGATGGTTCCATCATAATTAATATGGAGACACGCACGGCATTTAATGTATACGCATTTTTTGTACCGAAAATCACAAAAATGCGTATTTATATGTGGACCTAGCTGTTTATCTAGCCTTGCTTGACCATATCCACACCCTCTCCCCTAGCTAAACCGTCAGTGCCGGGAAAATAAAACTAACTTCTTCAGTTTTTAGTTGGATCATTCCGAGATTACATATGGGGTGAGGCAATATGAGGGAGCAAAGAGCGATCGCTGCGTAGTGTCCGTTTCTGAGGCGAAAAGGCATGGATCTCTCTTGGGGAACTGACATCGGTGGTTAATTAGCGTAGTTTTTGTAAGGTCCCATAAAATGCGTATTATTTTTACGGAGTAGCAGGTGGTCTAGCGAGACGGAGTTGGGTGGGCAATACTTGGGAATACGGGGTACATTTTGCCTGCTTTCAGGGGCAAAAACTACCTCGGAAGCAGGAAATTTTCTAGCGTAAACTAACTTGGCTCTTTTTGAAATTATATCTTGACACGACGATTAGACCTACATATGAGCGTCATACTGGGATACGTATTTTAAGTACCGGCATTCCAAGGCAAAGCATTCGCCTAACTCATACCACGGCCTGTCAGATTCAGGTAAACCCAGGCTCCCTCCCCTGTTTGACCACGTCATCTGAAATCAGCCCTTTGGCCATGGAGGAACATGGCAACTGGGACGATGGACTGCAAAATCTAGCTCCCCCTGGCACCGCGAAAACGACATCCGACCAAGTCGAGGCCGTGAGAACAAGAAGGCCGCACAAGAAGTCGCGAAATGGTTGTCAGCAGTGCAAGCGGCGAAGGATTAAGGTAAGATTAGGATACCTTGCCAGTTGTAATTGACGTTTACTGAGACATGTAATGGGCTGCTTAGTGCGATGAGAGCAAACCCATCTGCGGCACCTGCTCCCATTTATCCCAACGTTGCAATTATGATTCCTCTGGCTCCCAGCTAGAAACGCGAGACCTAGAAGTGAGAAAGAGAGGTAGACCACGCAAAAATTGGACCGTCGTGGCCGTTGAGCGAAGAACTGCTTCTCCCTCCGAAGTTAATACCACCACCGCCTTATCAACGTCTGCGCCTCTCGCACGCTCGTCACCAGATTCGTCGACGTGGAATGTGGAAAGGCCCCTGCACCTGCCATGGGATGCCGAAGACTTGGAGCTCTTCTTCCACTACCAGACTGAAGTCTGTGCCGGCATGGGGGGGCCCGACCTACAGCTGTGGAAAGACCGCGTCCCCCGGCTTGCATTCCGCCGCCACGGAGTGCTGCATCTGCTTCTCGCCGTCTCCGCCCTCCATCTGTCAAGACAGGAACCCATGCGATGCGGTCAGCTCGAGGAGCGCGCAGAAGTACACCTGGCCATCGGCCTGCGTCGCACCACCGATATCCTGCCCAACCTGAGCGCCGAGAACTGCGCAGAGCTGTACGTGGCTACCATTTTGGTCTGCACCTGTACCTTCGCCAAGCGGCCAGGACCCGACAACTTGCTAGTCGTCGCAGACGGCGGCGAGGTGTCTTGGTGGGACCTCTTCAGGGGCGTCCGCATCATCGTGGAGACAATCGGCATGCAAGCTGTATTTGCTGGTGAGCTGGCGCCGACGTCGTCTGACACTCAAGGTGACCGACAGGATGAGCCTCCTCATCCTCATCATGTTTGTTCTGGTGCTATATTAGATTGGGAAGACGCCCTTGATTGCTTGTCTGTCCCCATCTCTGCCGTGGCTGATGAAAGTGTCAGAGGCGCATGTCAGGGTGCACTCTCCATTATGAAGTGGTGTTTCCAAGAAACATATGGCACGGCTGTGAGGCCGAAGGCCACGGCCGATGCCAAGTTTAATGTTATCATGGCATGGCTCTACTGCCTCTCCGAGGAGTTTGTGAAAAGTCTGAAAGAAAAGGAGCCGGCCTCTCTCGTTCTGTTATCTTATTTCGCTGTACTTCTCCAGACCCTTTCTGCAGCTTGGTTTATGGAAGGATGGGCACCTCATATCTTGCAGAGGGTATCTGAGATTCTAGGGCCAGCCTGGACTGAATGGCTACAATGGCCGGCCCTTCAAATCAAGAATTTTGGCACATTACAGACATCCTAAAAGGCATCTGAAAGGCAGGCGCGTTATTGTGAGAGCAGGATTGAAGTACTCGCGATCTATTAATAATATAGATGAACATGCTTTCTAAAGAACAGGGACTATTTAGGGATCTCGTAGCATTGTCTTGCGAAGCAGCAACAGCTTATCAAGTGCTTCACGCACCCTCATCCAGGTATTGTGATGTTTTCGCTGGCGAGGATGCCACTGTGTTATGATAAGAGCAATTTCTTCAGCGATAATGTGAGAGTTTACTGTCATAATGTAGGCAGAAATAATACTTGTTCTTTCTACTTTTCCTTCGTAGCCGCGACGTAATCAAAAAGCACCCTCTCATCCAATCCAAGGAGTGAGGCGAGATTGCTGATGTGCTGATGGATACCAAACAGGGACAGCTTTGACTCGGGTTTCTACGTTTCCGTGCGTCAGTCACAGAGGAATTCAGCCAATGACCAGAATAGGATAACATACCCTAACATACCATGACATTCATAAATGACATCTCAAGCGTCCCATTGGCTGGCGCAAAGGAAAAAGACTGTGATGGTGCCTAAATCTGCACTTCCTTGTATCCGCCTGTGTCGTAATCCCGCAGTCACATCTGAGAGCTGGCCGAGTGTAACTAGGTAGTAGTTGCTACCTCAAGCCACGTTGTACTCTTTCCGCTCCAAATCTCTAATTGGAAACTACCAGTTGGTAGGCATTTCTAACGCGTCTACGAAGTCAGTCTGGTTAGTATCTAACTAGACGAGACTTTTAGTCTAAGCGAGACTATCATAGGTATATTGTAGTAGCTCAATGTATGCCTCAAGAATCTCAACGCGGATTTACATATGTATCGTATCATCTTACTCTAAACCTCTAGTGCTTACATGTGCACTTTCAGCCGCTTGAGTGTCATCACCTCCGCAGTCTTTGCTTGGAAATGATTGGTTACTTGGGAATGCACGTCAGCTATTTTTCGTCCCTAATATGCGGGTTCCACGGTGATGGCGGGCGGATCTATGCCAAGTCACACTGTCTGCCGTCATCTTATTTTTTAGTTTGACGCCTTCCTGTGACAGCTCTTGCATCGAAATCTGCAGAATTTACTCGCTGCGTATTACGCCATCCTGATCACAACTCCCCCTTTTCCATTGACACATTCTGGTATACTTTCCCACCCACGACATTTGATTCGCTAGAATGGCCAAAGTGGTCATCTACATGGATGGTAGTGATTGTCCTCATCCCGCAGCGTGACATCGCCATGGTTTATGTCGTCAACCCTGGATGGGGGCTGCGTTTGTTGCTATGGAACTTAGAGAATCATGCCCTATCACGGACTTTTGACAAGCAACGGAGAAGCCCGCAGCGAGTGGATTTGTTACCATCGATACGTCTCTATTATTGTGCGATGTCGAGGAAAGTCTTACACTATATTCCTCCTCAATCACCATGCCGTATTGTGCTATATCAAGACCGGCGTGGTAAGTGATGTCTATATTAAGAGCCACGAGTAAGGCATCTGGCATGAGTCACGAGCAGTCCGCTAGGTACTATTGCCCAAGGTGAATGTGAATTTGACTTGCATTATCGGCCCTTCTGGCCACAATCCGCGCAATCCGGAAGCCTATACTCTCGTGGAAGCTCCTTGCTCTTGGCCCGCCGGAAAAGATTGGCCGTCAGCACATAGCCTGAAACCTAGTCTGACGCCCTGTAAAAGGGAAACTCACCCACCTTTTCTGTATTCCGTAGCAGCTGAAACCCTCAATAGTGACTCCCAAAAGGGTTGCAGTGGACTTATACGTCGACCGCGGCTAGTCGGACACCCGGCACCGCGGAATCCTTCGTCGGTTGAGATGGTCTACATGCTAAGCCGCAGAAACATGCAGCTCTTGCCCTCAACCACACTATTTACACCCCTCGTCGATCACCAGGGTTCAAGAAGGAAGCAACTTACTAAAAAAGGAAATTGCTACAAATATGGAAGTGGTAGATTCCACAAGCTCTTACACTAAGAGAGCTAGGTATATCTACGTCCTTGAAAATTACTAGGATAGCTAACATTTTCCATGTATAACTTAAAATGTTAACGAAGCTATCTTCACGCTTTGAATATATGTTAAGATCTATTTGCGATGTTAAAAACCTGGTGTTGGTGTTGAAAAGCTGTTCCAAAAAGTCGCCCTTCCAGCTGCAAAAGCGGCTGAAAGAGCTATCCAATGAGGGGAAGCTGACAGCATTAAATGTGGCATTCATATTGGCATAATAGTAGCTGCGATGCTTTTGATGATGTCAGCTGATATCAGCGTCGGCACGGATGTAATGATTTAACGTTTGTGATCCCGCAGGGTGACACTGCATATATGCAGAGGGGCGGAACTGGGCCGAGAGGTGGATCTCAGTCTTACTCAAGTTGAACCGCATTCGTCTGCCGTTCATATTGTTCGGCTATGCCGAGCCTTCAGTTACTCGTCCTGTTGCACCAAAACATGGAAAAGCGCAAGGTATACGGTTCCTATCGTTACATTGCTGTGTTATTTGAAATAAATGTGTATCTAGATTACCCCTATTAGTACAGATAGGAAATTGACTTGATGAAATTAGGGCATACTACGTTGATCAAGATAACCTCAGGTGACCAGCTTGCAAAGAAAACTGCACATCAACTTTGTTACAGGGCTAGAATGGTATTTGATGAATCCCAGACAACTATCTGTTCTATTTGGGATACAAAGGGAATGCCATAGATGTATTACCAGCCCAGATTTATGTCCTCCATCAGAGTCAGAGCAATCGCAGGACTTGCCAACGTTCAATCATCACCACGCGAGTAGGTCACGGTGAAGTTGCCATCGGTGTCCTCGACGACAGTTGCCTTCTTCTTGCTGTAAGGGAACTCCACTTTTAAAGCAGTCTTGTCATCATCAAGAGAAGCCTGAATAGATTGTCTGTCGAGACTGGCAGCCTTGACGTAGACGGCATTGTTGACAGTGATGGTGTACGTCGGACCCGCCCGGAGGGGAACGCAATTGAGGGGCGCCGGATTAATACCGTCCCCCAAATCTATGCCACGGGATACGCCAACGACGTCGTTGTCCGGCTGGAGCCTGGCGCTTGCCGCGATGGAGAATTGGTTCTTGCCAGGTACAGGGTTTTCGTCATCCGGGGGGATGACGCTAAAGACGCAGTCCTCGTTAAGGGCCAGGATGCCATCTTTTGTTCCAAGCGTGACTTTCTTCTCGGTCTGTACATTGACATTACTACCCACTTGGAGGGTAGCAGAGCCCGAGTGGCCCATGAACCCGTAGTAGGTGTTGCCAAAGTTGAAGGTAGCAGTCCCTCCGTTGTCGAGCTTTCGAGAGCGGAACAAGGCGATGGACTTAGTTGTGTCCGCATTGTTGCCTGCGCCGGTGATGACGGCTTTGGCGGACAAGAAGCTGTACACTCTGCCACCGTACCCGGACTTGTTCTTGACCTCGATGGTGTATGACATGGTGTCGATGTTAGATTGAGGGCTCTCGTTTGAAGATTTTAAAGGTTGGCAAGTATAAAATATATGCTTTCTTCTTCAAGTGATCTGAAGTGAAGACGAAGATGGTAGATGCTATGGTTTCAAATGCTCTTCATGGCGATATATATACACAATCCCACAACTTCTCGGCTTTCCCCTCTTCCGTAGTTAAGCGCTTTCCTCAATCAGCTGCGACGGATATATGCTTCGCTCTAAAAACGGACAAGATATGCCAGTTTTCATCCAAGGCTACGCTCGTCTGACAAGTAGGGTTGTAACTAGCGTAACCGAGCCACCAGCTGCGACCTTGTGAGTGCACTCCTTTCTATACTTGGGATATGCTGACGTGACAACGCATCAACAAAGGTTAACCGAGTAGTCTAGCAATAAGCTGGCAGTCATGTGGTTCTAGTTGCGGCCGAGAATGGAACTTGACGAGCTCAGAGAAGCTGGGATTACGCGATAATAATTGTCCCGATGATACACACCACGAAGCATCCTTGATGAGAGTGGTGGACGTCAGGTCTCGCGAAGCCAATGAAAGGATATAGAATGATGTCCGTGTGACTGCTCGGGCGTATTAGCCCCCCACGTTGATTTGTAAACCGTCAGCGTAGGGTTTCGTACAGACACGAATATCCCCTCTTTTCCATCACGGACAACCTGAGTACCTTGTGATCTTGCTGGCTCGGTTAATTTGCACTGATATATCATTGCTTCTTCATTATTCCAATGCCCCTTTGATCAGTTCACAAGCCCAGAAGTTTCCAAACATCAACACTCTTCGTATAAGCGTTACCTAGCAGCAATCATGACATTCACAATTAAGATCAAGAACGAGTTTCAGCCACACACCAGCCGTTCTTACTGTGTAGCTGCGCAGCCCGCCGTTGTGAAGGACGAAAAAAATATCACCGTACTGCCGGAAGACCAAGGACTGATGACGCCTGCATTCGCCGTCACTGACCTTCTCACCCACGGTTCTGTTGTCTCAGTGACCTTCCAATATGAATACTTTGCTTTTGTGGGCATTCGCAAGTCCGAAAGCAACCACCCTAAAATCCACCTCACTAAGAGCGTCCCCGTTTCGCTCGGATCTGGAAACGAAAACGGATCCGTCGTCCTAGTCGACTGGGGAAACGACTCCATCGACATCAACGTTGCCGCGCAGAAAGATCTTGAAGAACATCAACTGAAATTGGCCCCCAAAGACTCGGTCCGTATCAAATGTCTCAGGCCTTCCGACGACGACAAAAAGACAAACTACGTGGTTGGGCTCGCCCAGCGTCTCATCGCCGGCGATGATAGCACCAATGCGGAGGAGGATCCAATCCCCATCACCGCCGTTGCCTACCACAGCGATAAGCTCTATACATTTTGGGCGTCTGCGATCATGGTCGTCAATGCGACCGATAGAACCACCCTCGAGGGCGAGGTTCTCAAGCCTAGTACGCAGATGGTTCCGGTCGACTTGAGCAGCGTCAGGAAGAACAGGAGCCCTCAGATCTCCTTGACTGAGAAACATGACGGCTTCTACCTGAGCCGAACAACTCGCGTCGTGGCAAAGACACTGTGGGAACTCTGTACCTCAGGGGTTTCCTCGGAGCCGCCACCACGAGCTCCCCAGCAGCAGCCTCCGTTGCGCAAACAAGCCGCCCCGCCCAAGTGGAAGGAAGAAGCTGACAAGTTGGGATTCACGTACTTCCGACAGGTTAGTTACTTTCTGAAAGCAGTCTGCTCCATGTGACTAGCCTATCACTGACCAGAGTTGCCCACTAGTTGCACGCATACAAGTTCCTCACGAAATACAACGCCACGCAACTGGCAAGCTTTCACAGCGACGATCAAATCAAGAAGATCGCTATGAACGCGAAGATCTGGGGCGACAAGATCCGCGCCAAGGACGGGTATAGTGACGAATACCTAGACGACCTTCTGGTTCTAGCGTTGTTCGACACAATCCTCTTCCTAGGTAAATGACCATCCCTCCTGGCCACTGATGGCTATCCCTTTCTCTTTTATTAACATATGTTATGTTAGACAATTCATGGTCTATGAACGACTCCAACGAGCCTACTGAGGAGCTGCAAGATATTGCCGGGAGTATTGTGGAGGTCGAGAGCATCTATGACAACACGCCGTCTGTCCGTATCGAGTTCCTGAACGGCAAGCCCCGAGACGACACCGCTGAAACCGCGGACGAGGTGAGGGAACTAATTGCTAACATAAACAACTTCGGAACCACTCCGCTCGGAGCCCAGCTCAGAAAGAAGATATTGGACCGGTTCGTGTACCCCAAGCTGCAAGCAAAAGGCACTTTCCGGCCAGTGCTCATTTGCGTAATCACGGACGGATGTGTAAGTGTTGACCTACTATGTGTACCTTTATGATGTCCGCGATCAAGCAACATCTAGATTGGCTAACCGCTTTTCGCTTTTACGATTACCAGCCCGACCCTGCCGAGAAGGGCAGATTCCAAAACGAGATTGATGAGTGCAAGAAACTCCTTAGGGATCGCGATAGGACAAAGGTTGGAGAAAAGCGTAAGATCAAACACCTGACTCTATGAAAAGAAAGAAAATGATGAAAGAGACTAACCCAAATTCAAGATGTGCTCTTTCAAATCTCCCGAGTGGGAAAGCTGCGCGAGGCCGAACAGTTTATAAAAAGCCTCAAAGCTGACCCGGAGCTAAAGAATATCCTTCACGTCACCTCTTGTATGGCATTTCGCAAAACACGGCTTTCTCTTTGTTGTCTACTAACAAGGCAATCAGATCAACAGCTCGATTTTACAGACGACAGCAACGACCCTATCTTCACGTACTCGGCGGTTTGTACTCCCACAAAGCTTTTACGTCTGCTTTGCACAATTTTAGAAATGTTGACAAAACTTTCCGCAGGCTATCTCGAGACTTGCTGGCGCTGCCCTCCTTGGTGTACGTCACAATCGTCCCACACTTGGTCAAGTAACATCAATGCTGACTGAATCTCCAGCTCAAACGCGACGAGAATGGCGAGTTGGTTTTTCCAGTGAGCCACTAGAGCATTGAAGTTTATACTCAAGGAAGCCAAACTGCGTCATAAACACTATTAAGATAGTTGTGCCGCACTCGTTACCTACATAGTCGGCTTACATGACGGAGCATTGAAGCATTGTGTAGTGAGAGAGATATTTCAGCACACACCTATAGGCGATTGTTATAATCAAGGAGCTCCGGAACGTGAACTTATATCGCGGCAGAATGTTGTTCAAGACTGCATGGTCTGGGTGGTCGATGTCAATACTGTTCTCATTACAATATCAGTCACATTGTTTGAAACTTGTACTTGTCACGGTCCTCGTTCCAGGAGTTCGTAAGCTTGCTTCCTATGTCAAAACCTATTCATGGATGCGGCCTAAGTATGTTTGAAGACAATTTGTCCTTGATCAACTGCACCGCTCCGATTAGATCGAAGCACAAAGTTAAGGACATATCGAGTAACAAAGAAGATCAATCATCAATCGCCCCTATTGTTGAAGGACAAAGTAAAGATACTACTAGGAACAAGAAGGACCAACCATCAGCTGCCCCAACTGGATTGAAGCACAAAGTAAAGCATTTGTACGAACAAGGAAGATCAATCATCTACCACCTGACGATGGATGAGTGGGCAGTTTAGTGTTATTGCTGCGATTTATCTATGGGTTAAAATGGCTGGTCTGATCCGCTCTAAACCGCAGGCAATCTGCTCTCTGTCTTCAACATATCCGTACTTAATCCACACATATTTACGTAAAATGCCGATCCGAAGTTTCATATCCTCTTTGCGGTTTAAATGGCGAAGAGGGTCAGTCTCTCGCGTGGAACAGGTCATCGACCGCAGCGACATTGACCCTGCCAAGCTGGCCCGTACTGTGAAAGCGAAATTTCGACAAGGTGAATATACCGTCACTGTAAGTACAGTACGCGCCTCCGAAACTGTGGCATTGAGGGCACCTACTGAACTCCAAGTTAGTTGAGACAAGGCCGGTACATTCTCGTCATCCCCAAACCATTATCGTCCGTAAGTACAATCTAGAAGATTACCCAGGCTTCTTGGAGCATTTGCTAAGTTTAATTAAAAATTAGAAGGAAATCAATGCCTGCCGCTATAAATGGGAAATGATCATCGACGGCCGCGACATTGACCCCGTGAAGCTGGCCAATACTGTGAGAGAGAAATTTGGAACAGGTCGATTTAGCATCACTGTAAGGACTCCAAAAGTGTGGCATTGATGACATGCGAGTAGCACCTACTAAGCCCAAGCTAGTTGAGTCAAGATACGTACATTCTCAAAATCCCGAAACTATTATCACTCGTAAGTAAAATCTGGAAGACTAGGCTCCTTCAAATATTTGCTAAGTTTTTAATAAAAATCAGGGGGAAATCGATGGCTGCCGCTTCACACGGGCTCAAAATTAGAGGTCCCGCGCCAGGGCCAAGAAAGAATCCTATCACTGAGCAGGAGGCTTATCCGTCACAATTACCCTAGATATGAGTCGGATGCGAGTGGGAGGCAGAGACGGAGGCGGCGAGGGGTTTGGCTTCGTATGTGCGCTTTGCGCTGGACGTGGCTTGGTGGCTTGGGGGTTGAACAACCATCGTATATGTATATCTCAAGTTACACGCAGAAGCGACCTCTAAGGAAGGCATTGGCAGTTTGTCCTATTAATTTGCCCCTTGCGTTCTCAGCTGCAGCCGTAGACGCCTCATAAACTCATGTGACAAAAGTTTGAGTTTCACATATCCGGTTTTATGACCTAGGCCAATTTCTCTTTGACCTTTCCTACTCAACGTAGCTCATTAGGTATGGCCATAAGTTAGGATGACTGTCTTTAGTTTTTATGGTTTCTTTTTTTTCCATATCAGCCCTTTTAGGCCTCGCTGTTTCATCATTCGTAACTCTTAATATCTACATGCCCAGTGCCTCCTTGCGACCTATACTATTCCGGTCGAGATACGGAGCTTCGCCCAAGCTGCAGACTCGGTCTCCAGCCCTGGCAGCCTCATAATCATAGGTTGCGCAGTGAAAAGTCGACCGGTTATCCCAAATTGCAATGTCTCCCTGATTCCATCGAAACCTCACTTGCGCATCATGGTTCTGCGTTACCAAGTTGAACAAGTACGGCAGCAGCACATCGCTCTCGTCACGGGTCACTCCGTTGATGCGCTTGGTGAAGCCGCGATTGACGTAAACGCTCCGCCACCCGGTAACGGGGTTGGTCCGAATCAACGGGTGGACGGTCACGAGGTTGTCGCCCTGGTTGAGATGCGAGCCTCGCGGGGTCTTGCGCAGGGGGTTGCCCAGACGAGCAGCCTCGTCGTGGAAGAAGGACGCATCGTGCGTTGCAGTGAGCCCGGACAGGAATTCTTTCATTGGCTCAGAGAGGCGGTCGTAGATTTCGTAGCCAGAAGCCCAGAGCTGCCACTGTCAGTAACCGACATTTTGGACGAATTTTGAGGTTTATGAAGTAAGTGCCAACATACCGTGTCGCCTCCGGTTTCTGGGAGAGTGTGAATTTTGAGCATCGCATAATCGGAGGGAACCTTTTCAAAGGTGCTATTGGCTTTGTCAGTCAACTAGACACCCTTCGTCTTCTTTTCATGCATTTCCACTTACATGTCGCTATGCCAGCCAGCGCTCGCGAATCGACTAACATCACTTAGTTGGTGAGTCAAGCCACCTCCCTTCTTCTGCTTTGCACTCGAAATTACACTAATCTGGTCCCCCAGCTCGCTCCCCTCCTCAGTGAGAGGGTGGACGTGCAGGCCTGATGACTCAGGGCACCCAGCCTGCTCTGTCAGCCGCAGCATGAAGTCCTTCATCTCAATGGGTGTTACGTCAGCTTGCCCACGTAGAAAGACCACCCCACGCTGCGAAATAGTCAAGGCCAAATCTTGAATCTGCTCGTCCGAGGCCTTGAGGAGATCCTTGATGTGCAGCCCTGTGTACTCACGGCCAATGGCAGGGGTCACGTCGAAGTGGGAGAAGCGGTCCAGGGAGCCCGTGTAAGTGAGTGGCGCCGTCAGGCGGGGCCGGCTTTCCGGGTGACCGCCGAAGATGGTGGCGTCGACAGGGCCATCTACGGCCTGAATAATAGCTGGCATTGTTCTTGGCTGTGGTTTGTAGACACGGGTGAGTGAATTGGCTGTTTGAGACCAAGTCTTGGGTAGCAGTAGGAGGAGCTAGACTTCAACAGACAACCCTCTTTAAGCTAGACGATTTATCACGCCAGAGCCAGGAATAATGAGTTAAACACACTCAAGGGACGTTATGTATTCCCAGATTCGATAGGTGGTGGTCAAATTGTGCAAAGCGGTAGTTATACCCGTTGACATGCCCCTCGATCTGGCGAATCACGCACGCGGCGGATGACGAGATCCGGACCCATTATGGCATTCACAAGCTGCCGGAGAAATTTTCGGAGAGGAAACCACTCAGACAGCCGCTTGGGCTCACTCCCCGCATTGCTGGTACCACCAGCCTGGGCCTAGAAACGACACTATTTGTCCGGCAAATGCGTGGTCATGCTAGAATCCAATCTAGGCTACCCCGGCTGCTAAATTCGTGCCTTCAGCGGTCATTAACGGTTGGTTGCCACCATCTCATTGGGATTCCGGCGTTGCTGGTTCTCGGTCCATCACCTTATTTTGTTAAATAGGCTGCCCAGGGGCAAGTCATGGCTGCGATGAGGTGATCGAGCAGGCTCCGAGAAAGTCGCCGTCCACTAAAGATTGCCACAATTCCAGGTGAGAGTCATCTCTTGGTTCGATTGTCATCGTGCGACCGACTGGGGTTGGCGTGTAAGCTGGCACACTCCTTGGCTTCCTCAGCCCAGACAGATATAAAGAATACGCACGCGGCTCGTTTTCTTTTCTTTGTCTCACCACTTCGACTCAGATATTGCCTGACCGACTATATCCCAATTGGCGATCTGATCCTGCCGCATCATGGGTAACAACGACATCGAGGCCCGCACCTCGAGTGTGGCGGCGCACGACATCAATGACGGCAAGCCTCAGCCCGAGGTCGGCCGTGAGCACATCCATTCCACGGTGCCTCCCCATGATACCTATGAGGGACGCCATCGCTTCGACCCGAGCGCATCATGGTCACCAGAAGAGGAGCGTAAAGTAGTCAGAAAGACTGACTGGCGACTGCTCACTTGGCTGTGTGTCATGGTAAGAAAAATTGCACGCGAGGCAACGAAAGATCAATACTGACCTTTCGCCGTAGTTCTTTGGGTTGCAGCTTGATCGCGGCAATCTCAGTAATGCCCTTGCTGATAATTTACTGGATGACCTCGGCCTCACGACAGATGACTACAACAACGTAAGTGAGACCGGATTGAATGAAGGGGAGGAGTTGATCACAGAGATATGACACTAATGCGCCACATTTTATAGGGAACAACAATCCAACTACTGTGCTTCCTTGGCGCCGAGTTCCCAGTGCAATTTCTTACCAAGCGCTATGGCTTCAAGAACATTCTTCCCGGAGTATGAACTTTCTTTCATTCGCAGTTGAGAGGAGGTTGGCTGACACGAATTCGGGTATATAGCTAATGTGCGCATGGGGTCTTGTTTGTGAGTAGTTCGTCTCCCTTCTTCTCGACTGGCTCACTAACACTTTTCGCAGCAACATTCCAGGCATTCATGAAGGACAGGACTTCATTCTACATTACTAGAGCATTCATTGGCCTTTTCGAGGGTGGATTCATTCCTGGTGCCATCCTCATGGCTACATACTTTTACACTTCCCGAGAGCTCTCTATCCGCCTGGCTGCATTTTGGTCAACCCTCAACGTCGCAAGTAAGTCACCCTTTGCGTACTAAATTTGCAAAATGTCTAATATTTCATCTATAGGAGTTATCTCGGCTCTTCTCGCTGCTGGTTTACTCGAAATGCGCGGCGTCGGTGGCCACCCCGGCTGGTTCTGGCTTTTCCTCCTTGAAGGTCTCCTCACCCTTCTCCTCGGTATTGTCTCCTTCCTCTACCTCCCTACCTCGCCCACAGGGACCAAATCACCCCTTTGGCGCAAGTCTTGGTACACCCCCCGTGAGGAAACCATCATGATCAACCGCATCTTGCGCGACGACCCCGCAAAGGGCCTCACCAACCTCTACGAGCCAGCCACCTTCAAGGACATCAAGGCGGCATGGGGAGACAAGTCCATGTGGGGACTGTATCTCATCGGATTGGTTGCCTATATTCCAGCTACTCCAGTTCAAGCCTACCTCACATTGACGTTGAAGCGTGTGGGCGGATTTAACACACTCCAGTCGAACCTGCTCACAGCCCCATCTGCTGCGCTGCAGATCATCACCATGCTCGCCTTGGCCTACAGCTCAGAATATTTCAATGAGCGGGCATTCCACTGCCTGTTTGGTGCGTTCTGGTCACTGCCTATGCTTACGTCGCTCATCACACTCCCGGACGGTGGGCGAGAGTGGGAGAGGTTCTCGCTCATCACCCTCATCTCCGGGTACCCTTACTTCCACCCGCTTGTGAGCTCATGGATTTCGGAGAATACCTTTGATGTTAAGAAGAGGGCAATCACTGCAGCCACGTACAACGTCATTGTTCAAATGTAAGTGCTCAACCCCGTATACCGGGTCAAGCCCGCAGCATAATACTAACTCTATCCTTAGTGGGAGTGTCATTGGCAACCAAATCTATCGCAAATGGGACTCACCATATTACAAGACGGGAAATAAAGTGTGCGTGTCTATTCTTGCTCTTAGTCTCATCGTCTTCATTGTCCACCGCCAGTATCTTGTCCACCTCAACAACAAGAAGGAAAAGATCTGGAGCAGCATGTCGCCCGAGGAGCAGCTGGAATACCAAACGGATAAGGAAGCCCGCCAGGCTGACGGTAACAAGCGTTTGGACTTCCGGTTTGCCTATTAGTAAACAGGAAGCAGAACTGCCACCGATTCCGGCCCATTCTTCTCATGCCTACCTCCTATCATTGAAATGTGGAGTGAGCTCTAATTAACCCAAAGGAAGAGCCAAAAAGAGCGCGAGGCATCATGCGCATTACGTCTTGTGTTTTTTCTTAACAATCTTGGATACTTAGTAGTAATAGAAACTTTAGATACTCTTTATAAGAGATATTTGTTCTCGCATTCTTCCGCCATGACATCAAACATTGGCTTGGCACTGAACCACCCAGCCAGAGGACTCCCCACGGTCTTGAATGTCACCTCCGCATCCGCCTGATCAATTTGAATTGGCTTGGTCGCCGCGGCCTCAGCCATGAGCTGAACGTGGCAGCACTTCTCCAGAGACACGAACCAAAAAATCGCAGCCTCTATTGTCCTACCGACGGTAAGAAGACCGTGGTTCTGAAGCAGGCAGGCTTTGCTCGATTCGAGGGTCTGGGCGATATTGTTCCCTTCTTCCTTCGCGAGAACGACGCCTTTGAATTGTCGGTAGACTTTAATATCATTGTAGAATGCGCACGAGTCTTGCGTCAGCATATCGATAGGTCGACCCAAGGTACAGAAAGCTCGTCCGTAGATACTATGCGAGTGTGCTGCACAGTGGACATCGGGCCTAGCAGTATGAACCGCGTGATGGATCATATAAGCCGCTTTGTTCAGAAGCCTGTTAGGCCCTCCTTCGATCACCTCGCCGTTTCCGTTGACGAGGATCAGATCGGATCGCCTCATCAGGCTAAACGCTCTCCCCATGGGATTCACCCAGAAGTGGTCTGGGCGGACGGGGTCACGCAATGTGATGTGGCCCGCGACGCCTTCATCGAAACCGAATTTACCGAAGATCCGGAATGCTAGCGCCAGGCGGCCTTTGAGATATTCACGCTCTTCGTACTTGTCGGTGAAGACGGGAGGAGCAAGCAGTTTCTGGGATTCGGCTCCCACACCATTTTGCTCGGCGCTCGGTGCCACAATGACAGAATCCGTTGCTGAGTCCATGTTCAATTTCAGCTTTCAAGTGAATCAAGGTCTCAAGGAACTCTCCCTCTCGAAGTGAAGTATGGTGAAGAAAGTAACAATAATTGCCAGAGAGTTGACAGAGAGGAGGAGATGTTCAAGGTTCCATCACGTGGTAGGAGTTGTCTCCCCCGCTTCCGAGGTCTGTTGATCTCTTGGCGGGGAAACGTCGACATTCATCCCAGCCAAGAAGTGCGGGGGAATTAATCCGCTTTACATGTCCGTTCATTGGCCTGATTAAGGATTGCCGGGTGAGAGTACGATCCTGCTTTCCACAAATGGTCTGAGACTTTGAGTCCCCGGAAGGGAGACGAGATGGCGCATGATATCGGAATAACCTTCAACTGGTATGTACCTGTAAGATGGAGTAGGGGTAACTTTGTCCCTTCTGAATGAGAACACTCCGTTCAATTAGCTAATACGAGGGTAGTAAAAAGAATAATACAAATTAATTGGCATGAAAAAGACTGTCGGGGTGATAGGAGCTAGACTGGGCACCTGCGACAAGGGGATATAGGGTAGCTGATTCATTTAGTAAAACGGTCCTCTGGACATGCTTGTATTTGAAATTAGTCGCTTCTACAGGTGTTTCGGCACGCTAGAAACATTCCCTAGATTTAGGCTTGCGATGGCGACATTTGGGCCCAGAATTGCACCATCGCGGCAATGCACGATGGTCCCTCACGGCCTGCATAAGTCTCTTCGGGAGTGGATATTGATCCGTGACACGACACGCGAGACTGATGCCGAGGCATAGGCTGCAATTCCAATTCCGATCGATCTGAATTGTTTTCCGCAGTAATTTGGATTCTGGCATCTGCCGTCTCCCCACCCAGCTGTTCATCAAGACACCATCACCACGTCGGGCTGGAAGACAGGGGTAGATCTTCGAACGCGCTTTCCAATCAATTAATTCTCGTTTTTCGACGTATGGAGAAATGATGAGCACTGGAAATGACCAACAACCCCCCCTCCGCCGCCAAACGAAGGCAGAAGTTGGTGAAACGCGCCTGTGACCCGTGCAAGATCCGCAAAATCAAGTGCTCCGAGGTGTCGCCTTGCACAGGCTGCATTGCCGCAGGCATCGAATGCACTTTCAATCGTACGCCCTCGATCCGGGGACCAAGGACGCTCCGAGCGAAGACGATCCATCGCATCGCCAGCAAAAGGCGTGATGGAGGCGCTGAGTCTCCTCTAGAGCGGCAGCATAATGAGGAGGCCGGCGACGGCATAGGAGACTTGAGCACTCTCCTCGAGCTGCTGGGGATTTATGCGACAAGACTGTTTCCTATTTGGCCGATTGTAGACGCGACAGATCTCTCCAATACCCTCCTTCTAGATCCATTGAATACCAAGGCGCGACATCTCGCAGAAGCTGTCGCTTTGGCCACCGTCGCGCAATTGAAGCTCAGTCCGAGTATGTGGAAGGGGAATGTAGAGCAGATAGAGCACGACGCGCTGAGGGAGACGGACACGGGAGATCTGGTGGACAGCTTACGGGTGTCGTTTTTCTTGCACATCTACCACGAGAATCAGACTGCGGGAGGGATCAAATCCTTGCTGTACCTGCGCGAGGCCATTACCAAGGCCCAGCTTCTACGAGTTGACCGTGAGGCGACATACTCCTCCTTAGATGGCTCTGACCAGCAGCTTCTTCGACGGCTGATCTGGTTATTGTTCGTCACCGAGCGGTAAGTAGACTGCATTAATTGCCTTCTGACAAGCAGTGATATCTATACTAATGCAACTGATTTCCAGAGGCGTTGCGATGCTTCACAAGCTTCCTGTCGTTCTTCGCCCGAATACATTGTTTCCCTGGGCCACCGATCATTCCCGTGATGAGGTGCTCCCTGCATTTCTGAAGCTCGTCCACCTCTTCTACGTCTTTGATCAGTCCGGCATCTTTGAGCTCTTGCGCAACTCGGACACCGACGTCTCCAGCATGGAGGCTCTGGCCAGAGGCTGCCTCGAGCTTCTCCAGCGGAAGCTTGTCGACAGCGACAGAAGCGGCGACGGGGACGGAGGCAGCAGCGACGTGCAAAAGGCTGACATCTTTGTCACGAGGCAATGGATGCGAGCCGTGTTGTGGAGGGCGGCGAAGAAATTTGGCGTCGTCGTGGATGGCATTGATCCGGTTGGTGTCGCTTGTGAGTTTCTTGCTCTCGTGAGCCGACTGCCGACGACGGCGTTGGAGTCGCAAGGCCCGACACTTGTGAGTTCTTCTGCATGCTATCCTCACTCTGAACGGGAAGCTAATGATGGATTTCTAGGAGTTCAAGACGTATGAGATTGCCACCGCTGTCGTGGACGCGGTGATGGACAGACGTTCGTTGGTACCGACGAGCCGACCGAGGGATGTCCTTCACGGTCTGTATAGCATCCTTTCTTCATCACGAGGCGGGAACAAGACCCTCCTGGCATTACTGAATTCGAAATTGGCGATGGCCAGCCCAGACTTGAGGCTACTGCTCCGACCATCACCTACAGCGATGAGTGTACCATTTCTCCCAGAGCAAGTCCAATGGGATACGTCAATCTCGACGAGTTTCTTGGACATGATCGGCCAGGAAGAAGTCGACCAAGACCTGGCCGATCTCTCCTGGCCCCCTCTCGATCTTGGCAATCTTCTCCGCTCTCCCTCGCCGATGACTCAAATGCTGCTCGAGCCCCATCAACACGACCAATACCACCATCAGCATCAGCAGAGCTCCATCCCTGGGTAGGACTGACCCAATCACTGGCATCCGCTAGTGTCGTAGTGCTTCGTAAACCCGCCTGTCATCCAACACCCCGCACCTAAAACGTGGATGTGTGTCGCGGCGAGAATCAGCGGATTCTAAAATCCGCTCAACCGCTGCCCCATCAAACGTACCTCCGAGAAATTCGCCGGCGGTCCCCGACGGTCGTTTTGCGGCCGACCTCGCTGAGCTAAAGTTCTCTTTAACAAGACCTCGTCTCATCAGTGAACTTTTACCCTGCCTTCATTCAGCTCACTCCCCTCCGACGACAGCTACAACACAACTCACAATGGCGTGGGCAGAACCTCGAAACACCGGCATGGTCTACCGCCGCCTCGGGCGGTCCGGCCTTCATGTCTCAGCCATCAGCCTGGGCAGCTGGCTGACCTACGGCGGATACGCAGACGAAGAGAAGACGCTGGCCTGCGTCAAGAAGGCGTACGATCTGGGCATCAACTTCTTCGACACGGCAGAGAACTACACCGCTGGCAAGGCGGAGATTGCGCTGGGAAACGCCATTAAGAAATTCGGCTGGAAGCGGAGCGACTTGGTCATTAGCACGAGTAAGTCTCACAGCCTTTATTCCTGCTCTGGCTTCAATTGATAGCTGATGGGTGTCCGAACGAAGAGATCAATTGGGGTGCGCAAAATGGCGAGATTCTCGTTAACAACCACGGCCTGTCACGAAAGCACATCATTGAGGGCTTGGAAGCCTCGCTTGAGCGCCTGGGTCTGAAATATGTCGACATCGTCTACGCGCATCGCCCTGACAGGCTGACGCCGATTGAGGAGACTGTGAGGGCATTCAACTATGTGATTGACAAGGGCATGGCTCTTTACTGGGGCACATCTGAATGGAGTGCCGAGGAGATTGCCGAAGCAGTAAGAATGACCATTATCACAGCACCACTTTTCCATTTGTATTAACCTGAACTATAGGTCGGCGTGGCTCGAGACCTACGGATGATCCCACCCATCGTCGAGCAGCCCTTCTACAACATGCTCGTGCGCAACAAGGTCGA
Organism: Clonostachys byssicola; assembly: GCA_902006505.2. Taxonomy (NCBI): domain Eukaryota; kingdom Fungi; phylum Ascomycota; class Sordariomycetes; order Hypocreales; family Bionectriaceae; genus Clonostachys; species Clonostachys byssicola. The sequence continues at coordinate 35,784 of CABFNO020001538.1, read as the reverse complement.
GGGCGAGTTCCAGCGCCTCTACGCACGCCACGGCCTCGGCCTGACGACCTTCAGCCCCATCAAGATGGGCATCCTCTCGGGCAAGTACAACGACGCCGTCGACGGCAAGCTGCCGCCCGACTCCCGCTTCGGCTCCAGCCAGGACAAGTTCGCCAAGTTCATGCGCGAGAAGATCGGATCGTCGGGCGACGACGAGTGGAAGAAGGAGATCGAGACGGTCAGGAGGCTCAAGCCCGTGGCGGACAAGCTGGGTATCTCGCAGAGCCAGCTGGCCGTGGCGTGGTGCCTCAAGAACGAGAACGTGAGCAGCGTCATCACGGGCGCGAGCAAGCCGGAGCAGATCGAGGAGACGGTCGGCGCGCTGAAGATTCTGGATAAGCTGACGCCGGAGGTCATGGCTGAGATTGATGAGATTACGGGGGCCAAGGTGACTCTTGACCCGGCGAGGCAGGACTAATTAGGTATAATTGTGAGAATGAAAAATAATGACAAGGACCAGTTCTAGCTATTCCTCCCTTCTAAGCCTTAATCTCGCGAAAAGACGTGACCTTGAAGGTACCAAGCCAGATACCCGACAAATACCACACCCACCACCCAGTACAACATATTACGCACAACGAGAGAAAGACTATTTCTAAAGTTGGCGCGTGAGTGTGCGGTATGTGCTGCCTTGTCATTCAATCTCGGGAACGGCACATCTGGAATCTCCTTCCCAAGAAACGCACACAGAGGTGCCCATCTCGCCTCAAGCTTATGCTCTAGCCTCCTCTCTTCCGGAATGAGACGCCGAACATCATCAAAGTACCGATCATAGGCCTCCCGAGCATTCGCCTTGATCTCCTCAATAGACTTGGCGTGGAAAAAACCTAGAAAGCATTTCCTCAGGGCATTGCCGGAGCGTAAACCGAAGATGGCGAAGATCTTTATGAGAGGTTGGGCTCCTCGGAAGAAACACCACCCGAGCACCTCTGATTCGAAGCTGGACCACCACGAGTCGAAGTCTCGCTGGACGACGACGAATATGGCGTCCGGATAGGCCTGTGCTAAATCCATCGTGAAGGGCGAGGCGACGTCGGTGACTACGTCGTAGGATCCCCATATGGCATCCCAGTCAGATCTCGTGTAGGGTCTTCTGGGTCGAGCACCCGGGACGTCTGGCCATTTCCCCTCGGCTGCCTCCTCGATGAGGTGCCATGGCACGGTGAAGGGATCGTCAATGGCGTGGTGGGTGCGGTATCCGAGGATTGTGTACGCTTCAGCCATGGACTTGGTGCCCATGCGGAATAGAGAGGCATTGATTATCTTGATCCCGCCGGCGGGCTTCGACTTGGGGTCGCCGGTGTTGGGCATCGTGTGTGGCACTCAGCGTAATGTGTGTCTAGGAGAGGATAAGTGTTGTGATGATTCAGGGAGCGGGGTTGAAAGTTTACGAGCAGGAGAGAAACTGCTTGTTGTGGAACCTTGGTGCGGTCAAACTCTCCCGAATGAGACGTGTCATGGCAATATCGTCATAGGAATGCGGCACGCACATGGATAAAACACGTGTATACACTGTTCTCTAGGTAAGCAAATGGGTGACACAGGAAATGGCACACCCAGATAATCACCTAAATAAACACCGAATAAACATCCAAATATCTGAATAAGTAGATTATTCTAAATAGAGGTTAGAGATTATTCATACTTAGGCCTGAATATTCTGTTCTTTTAATCTTATTTCGGTATTTCTATAGCTGCCTATAAAAGATTATAGATCAAACATATATTAAAGGAGTGCTCAGGTGTGCCATTTCCAATGTCACCCACTTGGTAAGTTAGCTGCGGGCGTGAGAATATTTGAGACCTGCAGGACCTTAGGAATCACCTTTGCTCAGCCGGTGGTAGACAATACCAGGCAGAATTACAATGAAGCAAGCTTCTGAGATTCAAATAGGTTGTGTTACTTGATGGGATGAGATTAGATCCCGTAATATGGGCGCTAATTCATGATCAGCTATCAATGTGATTGATCAACAGATATTGATTTAGTCAAAAATACATATGTCATACAAAGGCCGTAGGATACACGTAGGTCACAGCCTACTTGGCCGAACATGATTGTTCTCTTGGAATGCGGTTCTTGCGTTCATCGTGCCCTGCTCGAGGGCCCCGTCAATTGCAGCCCTCCATCCATGAGCCCAGTCTGCTGAGGCGAAAAGAATGTTTCCATGACGGCTCTGCAGTTCGTCTTGGTACTTTGACATATAACCAGGTCGCCACCACGCCGGACCGCCCTTTGAGTAGGGGTCTGTACTCCAGTTGTGTAACAACTACATTTTCTCGTCAGTATACATAGCTTCGGGGGGCGACAAGCTCTCTGCTAAACTTACAAGACGTTTAACATGCATAGGGTGCAGGTCATTAAGGGCATCGATTGTCTTGTTTGCATCGTTCTCAGGAATAAAGGTCTCGCGATCATCCTTGCCAAACGCCACGATGTGAACATCTCCATTCGGCAGGACACCGTCTGCATACCCATACATGAGATGGCTAGGGAAACGCATTCCATTCCATCTTTCCAGTTCCTTGTTGCTGACATCTGCATGAACCTTGGTCATATGATTGACATGTCCAATATTTATGGCTTCCTGGCGTCGCTGAGAAAGGGGTGGGGAAAATTGAATATCTTTGAGGACATTGAGAGGGATGGTGCTGATGACCTTGCGACCACGGAATGTCTGATTATTAGCCGTACGTACGGTGGCTGGGCCGTCTCCGGAAGCGCTCTGGTTAATGGAAGCGACCGGCGTAGAAAAGGCAAAATTTAAGCCGTCGTTCTTGGCTTCCTGGAACATGCGTTTTGCCAGTTCGGTTTGGCCATCTCGCAGCTTATACCGGAGCCACACGTCGGTAAAGTTGTCCGAGTTATGCATGAGAAGAGCGTGGGAGCGGACCATGTCCCAAAGACTGGAATCTTCCAAGTTGCCACCGGAAATGTGCAGAAGGAGAGATACCAGGAGGCCTTGTTCTTCAGATGTGAGCTTTTGCTTGATCTCCTCGAAGCGGTCCTTGCATGACACCTTGTCCCATTGCTCCACGGTGCTGCGAGGGACGATGGGATTGTCAAGCTGGGCATGGGGAAGAGGGCATATGGTTCGACCGTATTGACCATCCACGTTTACAAACATGTCCCAGGCCTTGGCCTGCATCGCTCCCGCTTCCTCATGGGAGAGTTTCCGAGGTTCGACGCCTGGGAGGTAGGAGAAAGTGATTAGTCCTTTGATTCAATGGAGACTCAGACATAACCCCGAATGAAACTCACCAGGGACATTGATGGTGTAAAAACCTTTTTCCATGTTAGGGCTGCCTGTAGTAATTAAATCACGGTCCATTCCATATCGAACCATCTCTCGAAACAGATAACCCATGTGATGAGTTACCCATGTTCCCCCCATCTCGTAGAGGAAGTCTAGAGAAATTAGAAAAACTCAACGATTCTTGAAATAACTGATCTAGCTGTGCCTCTCACCATCTTTCTTGGCTGTGTATGTCCGGCCGCCGATCCGATCTCGTGCTTCAAGGAGTAGTACAGACTGCTCTATAGGCGCGTTGTGTCAACGTTTGCTTCAATTCAACGCGGTCGAAGGTGTAGGAACTTACTTTGATTGCATAGGTCGCGCACGGCGGCAAGTCCGGCGTATCCTGCACCGATGACGACAACGTCGTAGACAGTGTTGGGGGATGTTGAAATGGACGTTTGAGGAGAGATGACGGCGTCAGTCTCAATACCTGTGGTAAACCCACCAACGGGTGTCCAGACATGGCCATCTCGAGACTTTTCTGCCATCTTCACGTATTTTCTGTCTGTATGCTCCTTTTTCCACTCCTTTACCGCGGATTGGTAGCTTTGAGGGGCATTCACGTGCTAAATCAGCGCTTCGCTAATCAGTTCAAGACGACGTCAATAGCGCGAGGCGTGGGCCTTTTAGCAAGACTTGTTCCAATGAGAGAAGAACATCCGAAAGCTTGCTACTGGACTAGGCAAAGAGGGTCCCGAACTTGTTACTTCTCGCCTCGGTAGTCTAACTTTCACCGGAATAGGGGTTGATGGATGACTATCTAATCCTGTTTGGGTTATATGGAACTTACTTCCTACTTAGGAATTAACATACTGGCCCTTGTCCATGCATCGTCGATGAGTTCATCTGGACCTAGATACTTAATGATAGTTCTACATCAATCCCAGTCACCAATTCCACACCCCCAAACGCTTATACTTACGCTACACCACTTACAACACCCTATTCAATACCCTAGCCACTGGAACGCAAAGATGCCTGACTTCACTGGCCTTGAACTGACCGGCAAGACTGCCATTGTCACTGGTGCCTCCCGGTATGCAAGTAGAGTATCCCATTCATAATGTCCTCAAGCTAACTAGGTTGAACGCAGTGGGCTTGGTGCAGGTATCGCCCTTCTTCTTGCCAAGCGCGGCGCAAACATTGTCGTCAACTACATCAGTGATGGCAGCCGCGAGCGCGCCGAAAAGGTTGGCAAGGACGTCGAGGCCCTGGGAGTGAAGTCCATCGTGGTCCAGGCCGACGTCGGAAAAATGGACCAGATTCCCAAGATTATCGATGCTGCTCTCAAGATTAGCAGCACTGGAAAGATTGAGATCCTCATTCACAAGTGAGTTTTAGTCCCAATGGCGGCTTTTTATTACCTTGGCTAAACTCTTGGGGTTTCATAGTGCGGCTCTCGGTCTTGAGGCCAACCTGGTTAACACAACTGAGGAATTATACACCACTCACTTTGATGCTAATGTCAAAGGCCCAATCTTCTTAACCAAGGCGGCGGAGCCTTACCTGCCTCAGGGAGGCCGCATCGTCTTCATCTCTTCTGCTGGAGCCCGTCTCGGTGTTGCCGGCCAAACCGTCTACGCCGCTACTAAGGCTGCAGACGAGGCTCTGGTCCGTGTCTGGGCCAAGGAGTTAGGTCAGTCTCATGGCATCACAGTGAACTGTGTTAACCCAGGCCCTATTGCAACTGGTAAGTGGCTTCCGCTCCAAAGTTAATATTTTCGAGCTTTGTCAAGCTAACACTAGGTTTTTCTTACCTCTTTCCCACAGATCAATGGTTCCAAAGTGATGAACAGTTCCTCAAGGATATGCAGCCTTTGATTGAATCGACCCCTGCTGCGCCCCGTGTTGGAGAGGTCAGTGATATTGCACCGCTTGTTGCCTTCCTTTGCAGCGATGATGCCAAGTGGACTACTGGTTCAGTGCTGTCCGCCAATGGCGGCCTCTATAACTAAGCATATCACGAAAATAAAGAAAATAAATGATTCAAGCATGTAATTTGAGAGCAGTTGAATAAAGTGACATGGATGGAATGCCCTCAAGGTAAGAAACATGCAGCTCTATCAACGATCATTCGTGGAATAAATTGTGTGATTTTTTCAGAGTATGAAAATCTGAGAAGAGCATGGGCCTCTAAAATGACTGATGATGGATTATCAGGAAGTGTCCGCGAGATGTATCATAGTCATCTTGGGTCTTCTCGTGGGATAGGAGGTTTGGCTTTTCGTAGCCCTCTCCGTAGTTTACTTCCGTACCACATCGTTAGAAATGACTAGGTGAACTCGCGAAACTCTGTACTCTTTATCTACCCAGATGTGACGTCAATAACTTCCCCAGGGTTATCTAAGAGCTGTTCTTTAGCTACAGTGCCTGTTTTTACGTACACGCCTCACCCACTTATCTCGAGAGCAGCATACAGGGCAATTACCCCAGGCATATATGCCCCGCTTTCTCCGCAAGTTCCTTGTATGACTCGTGGCTGCTCTTGGTCCAGTCTTGTGTTAACCCCCGCCCTGCATCGGTATCCATCCCTTTCCCCCATCGTTGTCTTGTCCTTTTTGTGAATGAGAACCTTGTCTAGTGTTTGAAACTCACTCAAATCTATGCTTTGGTATTGATAGTGTCGAAAGCGAAGTGCGATAGAGAGAATCATGACCATCGCTCAAGGCACTCGCGAGTTCAAGTTTGTCGGCGCCTACAGCCGTAAGCGGCGCCGTATGAACCAACCTGGGGCCGATACAAAGCCATCCAGCTCGGAGATTCAAAAGCCGCCTCAGAATGAGCCTCCAGAAGCTGTCACTGGTGCCTCGACTGGCCGGAAAGGTTTGGACACGCCTACCAAACCCCAACCAAATGAGGGACCGTCTCCTCCGAAAACTTCGCCTCCTGCCAACGTGCAATCTGAAGATTTGGACTTGGGACATGCGTTACCAGAGGTACTGCCTCCTACGGAAGTTCACAATCCTGTTCTGGATAATGAAGCGATATTGCCTCAAATTGATGCTTCGAGATCGGACCCTGATATTGACTGGTCATACTCAAACCTGATGAACCCATTCTTGGACTTGACTCCTCCATTCATCGCTCCATTCGATGCTCCCAGCTACCCTCTTGCCATGCCCCTTTATTTTACACCGGAATTTCCTCTCATGCACTTTGAGGATGACTCTTCGGCCAACGAATCACCCCTTGATAACCTAAATGGCCCCAAGCTTCACCCGGATCTAGACGGAGATCTAAAAGGCACATCTGTTGGCTGTGGACAATCGAACTCCTTTGACGGTATTGTGTTGCCAGCCTTAGATTCGCATGAAGGTTCTGGCAATATCGGCATCACCATCACACAGCTCCTCATCAGATGTAAATTGACATGGCATATCTCATCGGTCAAAGCTATGCTAACTTGAGCGATTTCAGATGATCAAGAGTTCTGCGTCACACCACTAACGCACGACTTTGAGGCAAATCCGTTCCGGGTGGACAAAGAAACTAAACGTGGCTCACAGCTTCTACTTCACTCTATATTGGCTCTCTCCTATCGTCACATTAATCGCGACACGGGCAATTATGCTGTGGATGCCAAGCGCCATAAGAAAAAGGCACTCAGAATGCTCAACGATATGGAGGGCGAAACAAATATTTCACCCATTGAGGCCAACTTCCTTGATGCTGTTTTGATCCTCATGACATTAGATGTAAGTTTGAACCTATACTCATTACTTTGATATTACAAGACAGGCATCGACTAATGATGAGCTTTAGTGTGCTATATCAGCCCATGGCCCGTGGAATTGGTACTTGAAGCGGGCGCATAAAATGATACAGGCAACCGAGTCTCTGAATGTCAAGAAGACCCCGAGAATGCAAGCCCGGATAGAAATGCTGGTTTGGTACTATCCCCATTCCTTCACATGAAGCCGGAGATTTTTATTGACCAATATAGGTGGGACGTAACTTTGTCCCTTACTAGCCGTCAAGGATGTGTTCTCTCCGAATCTACCATTCTCAGTCTCTTCAATCGCGATAATGGGGATGACGCCACCTTTTACAGTGTCTCCGGCTGTCCGGAGGCTCTTTTCCGTCTTATGGTGCGACTTGGATCTTATGCGAGGGAGTTCGAGCTTGTCTCTGACATGGCCTGCGCTAAATTCGATTTGGGACCAGTTCTTGAGGTTGAAAAGACTGTGCGAGAATGGAAAGATGCCGAGTACGGAGAGCTGTTAGACAGCTGTGCTGGTTATCCCATCTTAGCCGACAATGCCGTACCGAACCCTGGTTGTGATGAGGCAGAAACGGCGCATTACAGAGAGGACCTGCATCACTGCGCCGAAGCATGGCGGTACGCGCTTCTCATATATATCTTACGCGTCTTCAAATGGCAGCGCGACCAGCCTCCTCCAGCCATCCTTCAATTTCTCGCGCGGAAGACACTAAACCATGTGTCAGCGTGCAGACACACTTCTATGCTTCAGAAGCAATTGCTTCTCCCAGTATTCCTAGCAGGCTGTGAGACCTCGGACAATCATCTACGAGACGCAGTTCGTTTCTATTGCAACTGGTGGACAGAACGAACACGGTACGACATGTTTCTTACTGCCGAGGGATTGCTCCAGGAAGTGTGGAATCAAAATAATTCACACGCCTGGTGGGGTTCGGTGATTGATAGCAAGAGCCGAGCCAATATGGGGTCAGGAGAATCACGGCAATATCTCTTTGGTTAATTAGAGGTGACGTTGACGGTTAGTTAGTGATAATCTATTCAATGTATGCTTTATGCACCCGTGTTGTGGTAGTTGGCGTTGAGACTGGCCGAGTCCTAAGGTTCGGTGCTCTCCAGCATGTTCTAGCCACGATATAGGGGAAGTGGCGTATCACTACTCCAGTTACTCCTTGCCCTACAGAATGATAATGGGGGCTCGTATTTCCCCTATGGTTGACCCTACAATTGCGTAATTGGTGAAGCCAAATTTGCAAGGGCTGATCGAGTGACATGCTAAATGCACCATACCAATTCCCTACATAGGAATTAACTCCCTAACTAGGAATCAAGTCCCTAAACGTGCCACGGTGGGTCTACAGGTGATGTCTTAACTACCTATTCAGCGTTAGCGGTCATCAATATCCGACTTTAAGTATGAAAGAGTCAAGACTGACCCCCTTACACTACCTTAAGCTAGGATGGATCATATTCCAACAATCATACCCAATTCGGCAGTAGGACACCAGGTTTCCACTTCTTCACAAATTAGGAACAACATGTTACTCATGAGAGGGTTTGCCAATGCTAGTCCCGGAGAAAGTAGAAACTCTGGTTGCCATCTTGAATACTTCCAAACGAGCTAATCAGTCGAGGCATGGTCAGGTAGAGAAGACGAGGAGTTATCCAACTTTTGTTTCATAAAACTTTTAGAGATATTCTTATGAAACAGGAGTTCAATGCATAAAGGCCTGAACGACTGATCTACAAATTTTGTCGCTAGAAAACGAACTCGAATTGATTCAAGCCAACACCAACAAGGATACAGCATGGGTGCCTCGCTCACGACTGAGGAGGCCAAGGGTGCCTCAATTATCGGTATGTCAATAAGGCTTGAACCGAACGACCGAAAGTCGTTAACAGAAGAGAATGAATAGGCCACCCGAAAATGATTGCTCAAAGTTTGTGACTTTAACCGTTCAATTGTCTGCTTAAAATGCTAATGCCATCAGCAATAGATCACCCAAGTCAAGCTCATATCGGCAGTATGTCACACTCTCCCCTGCTCCTTGATAAGTGCAATTTCTTACCAGCAAAAGGCATGAATGAATATTTCAGAATGCACGCAGAGTCTATTAACAACCCAGAAAGATTCTGGGGCAATGTGGCACGGGAGCTGATCACGTGGAGCTCTGATTTTGAAACTGTTCAACATGGCTCCCTTGACAAGGGTAATATTTCATGGTTCCTGGGTGGAAAACTCAACGCATGCGTCAACTGTGTGGATCGCCATGCCCTGAAGAATCCGGAAAAATACGCCATTATCCATGAAACCGATGACGGTGATGATCCACGCAGCTTGACGTACATCGAGCTATTGGCGCAGGTCAGCAAAGTGTCCTGGGTTTTGAAAGACCTAGGAGTCCGAAAAGGGGATGTTGTTTCCATATACATGCCGATGATTCCTGAAGCCTTGGTGGCCATCCTTGCGTGTGCTCGTATTGGAGCCGTTCACTCCGTCATCTTTGCTGGCTTCTCCTCCGGTTCTATCAAGGATCGCGTGGTTGATTCGAAAAGCAAGATCATTCTCACGTCAGATATCAGCTGCCGTGGTGGTAAGGCCATAGGTTTGAAGAAGATAGTTGATGAGGCGTTAGCTGATATCGACGACTTGAAGACCCTGGTATTCAAGGCTGGTAACCCTAACATTTCATGGACTGAGGGGCGAGATTATTGGTGGCACGAGGAGGTAGAGAAATGGCCCGCTTATTGCCCAGCTGAACCCATGGACTCGGAGGATCCCTTGTTTCTCCTGTACACATCAGGATCGACCGGAAAACCGAAGGGGATCCTTCATACTACAGGAGGCTACTTGGTAGGGGCTGCTTCTACCGGAAAATACGTTTTTGATATTCATGATCACGACCGCTACTTTTGTTGCGGAGACGTGGGCTGGATTACAGGCCATACATATGTTGTGTATGCCCCTTTACTTCTCGGTATATCCACTGTGGTTTTTGAAGGAACTCCAACCTTTCCAACTCATTCAAGGTACTGGGAAATCATCGACAAGCATCGTGTTACGCACTTTTACGTGGCACCAACGGCCCTGCGACTGCTCAAGAGAGCAGGGTCCTCCCCGTCCAGCTTCAAGATGGAACACCTTCGCGTTCTCGGTTCCGTGGGCGAGCCCATTGCCCCAAATATCTGGAAATGGTATGACGAAGAAGTTGGGAAGAGTAGATGCCATGTGGTAGATGTAAGTCACACTGTTGATCGATTTATTCCTAGGTAACCATTGGCATGAGGCATATTGGCTAACCTGAGGTAAGACATACTGGCAAACGGAGACTGGCTCCCATGTTATCACACCTCTCGCCGGCGTTACTCCTACAAAGCCCGGTGCAGCATGTTTGCCGTTCTTTGGCATTGATGCTGCCATAGTTGATCCTGTCACAGGACAGGATATTCCAGAGCCTAATGTGGATGGAGTTTTGGTATTTAAGTCCCCTTGGCCTAGTATGGCCCGAACCATCTTGGGTGACCACCGCAGGTTCCATGAGACATATCTGAGCGCGTACAAAGGATACTACGTGAGTTAATATTTGATCCAAAAAGTGCTTACTATTCATTGAAGCGTTTACTGATACGTATGAGCCTGATCTAGTTCACTGGTGACAGTGCTAGCCGCGATGAAGACGGCTATTTCTGGATTCGAGGCCGCGTCGACGATGTCATCAATGTCAGTGGTCATCGACTAACGACGGCGGAGATTGAAGCTTCTTTGATTGCTCACCCAGCGGTTGCTGAGTCGGCAGTGGTGGGCGTAGCTGACGAGATCACTGGCCAGGCTGTTGTCGCCTTTGTGAGTCTAAAGAAACAAGCCAACACGGCACTAGGAGATGCTTCTCTTAGCAATGACTTGAAGCTCCACATTCGCAAATCCATCGGGCCGTTTGCAACACCAAAGTCTATATACGTCGTCGCAGATCTCCCTAAAACTCGCTCTGGAAAGATCATTCGTCGCATTCTACGCAAAGTGACCATGGGTGAAGCTGACCAGCTTGGAGACGTATCAACGTTGTCAGATCCTTCAGTTGTCGACGCGATTATAAAGGTGGTAGAACATAAACAGTAGTTAGCTCTAAGAGAATAGATATATTTATCCTACAAATCTAACTTCTTTTCTGAAAGCTAACATAACACGCATCCAATTCGACATGCACCTTATCTGCCCATATTCGGTGTTTCGAATTTGATCTATGATACATGCAGGTTGTCGATGCGCCTTGTCCCTCTCTTTACTCTATCTGGCACTTTTCGTGCCTCCTTTATAGGGGTATGTGATGACCTGTTATTGATAAAACATATTGAGGAAGGTAGCCCTGAGCTCGCGTGCACCGGTTGACAACCTTATGACAACTTTTTCTTCTTCTTTTCTTTTCTTCAAAGACAAATGAAGCCTAGATATGATCTTGACTCTCTATCCAAGCGGCTGAGATAAACTCTAAACCCGCCCTCAGCCAGGGCTCTTCTGTTGAAGCCTTGAAATCGAATCCGTGATCCCCAGGTCGTATGGCTGCATATATTTTAGCAGCGGGATCTGCTTGTCTCAGCAGTCGCAGTAATTTAATCGAGCCCTCAACGGGGACTGCGGTGTCCTCCTCTCCATGCAATAGGAATATTGGGGGAAAAAAAGGCGTGCCAGATTCTTGGGCGAGAGGCGTTCCTTTCCGAAGGCGTTCAAGGAAGAACAAATCCTCATCCCGACCAAAAAGGTCCAAGAACCTTCCGTTTTGAACTGCGGCAATTGCAGCGGCCAGGCGGGATGGCGGATCTGCCTCGGTTATGGGTGCAGCTCCCAATGTAGAAGAAAGAAACTCCTCCACTGTTTGTTCGCCATAGTTTGTCACTCCTACAATTGGTTTCGAATATTTCTCTGTATAATGGGGAGAGGTCATGTCAATCATTGGGTAGAGGGCAATAATGCCGTTTGGCCGTACAAAACCTGACATGACCGACTGTAACGCCAGGTATCCGCCTTGATTGATATAGGCTCGTGTTAGGTGGAAAGTCTCACTGCTTTTCTCTCAAAGGTAGAAAACTGACCTGCACTTTCACCGGCCAACAGAAGCTGGGATTGATTCAGCGATATATCGGGACGTCCGATGGAATTTAGATGTTGATTAACTCCGCCATCCCCAAGCCATGACCAAAAACTTGCCATGTCTTGTATAATATCGCGGCCTTTCACCTCCGGCAGTAAGCGATAGTTGGGGCTGACGATTATGGCATTATTCTCTTCTGCGTAGTCCAGAATCCATTTTGAGAACCAGGCTGGAAACAAACTTGAGCCAGTGACCTAACTCCTGTCAGATTTAACCATATTCGTTGGGATGGATCCTCACGTACTAAAAAGCCTCCATGTATGCGAACAATCACAGGATGGCTAGCCATCGCCGCCGTCCTTCGTTTAGGGACTAATATATCGACCTCGATCTTTATACCTGCTGAGGGATATCGGGACCTGAAAATGTCAAACGGCCTGAAGATTTCAGGAGAAACGCCAAGCAGGACATCGGTCAACGCTTTGAACTGCGCATCACGCTCGCAGCTTGGACTTCCCATGGTTCCAATGAATGTTGTGATGCTTTTCCAGTCCTTGGAGATTGCACTTGGGAAAACCACAATTGGACACCAGTGAATACGTCACCGATGTATGCAGAGTGGCAACGGTACATTGCAAGTCTGGAACGTCGTTCTAGTTTTAGTTGCAAATGCCAGTCGGTGGGGCTTTGATCATACTACCGAAACCGGCCTGGCGAACTCTCCATCAGGCAAACTACCAAATACGGGTCGAACAATCCCATGAGAGGCTAGATACGGTCGGAGATTGGCCCCTAACCGGCATTCGGAGATAATGCATCCGAATTTCAGACGAGACACAGCAATGTCTAAGGTCTGGATGGCGTTCGCAAGACTTGGGTTCAACATATTGGTAGAAGGAGAATGCTAGAAGTTCGTTTTATTCATATGATCTTCTAGAATTTAGGTTTATCTATCTCCCAAGCCAACCCTGTCCCTTACGAAGTCAAGGCTTTGTAAATCTCGGTTTCCACTCTATCTGAACATTCACGAACTTGCGCGTCTACCACCATAACTTTAGTTAACCGATCTTTCACCTGTGGCTACTGGGGCTCATGGGCTCTACTTACCTCCATAAGGAAGAATCTGGGTTGCAATAATGCCACCGATATTATTCTTCCGATCAGCAAACCAATAGAGGTTTGGGAGCCCTTCCCACGAGCTGGATCCTGGAGCTCGACCCGTTGCCTCTGCGAAATGACTGATGGAGAAGGAGAAGCCCCAGCCCTCGGTGTGATCATCCGGCATTGGGGTAAGAGGAGTTGGATTCGCCAGCTCGGGCTTTGCCACTGGGACACAAACATTACTGAATCGCGGCTTGTCGGGAATCTGGTCCTTGAACATCTCTAGTCTGAGTGTTAATAAACAACATACTTGCCGTTGAGTTGCTGCAATTGTGACAGACCTTGAACGGTACTAGGTTCTAATAATTTTGTACCTGAGATCTGATCGGTTCCGTCATTCAATAAGAGCGCTATAAGTCCTGGTTGGGTTTGTTAACTCTTCTTCCTTTTGTGTTTAATATTAGTTTTGACTCACGCTCGAATTCTGCTGGTTTCCCAAAGCATCCATGGCCTCCCGCGCAAGGAACGTTCTCCTCTACCAGAGGGCGCCGATAGAGGTGATCCGCATATGTGAGCTTTCCATTCGCAAGCCTCCTATGCATGAACGCCAAATTCGACTTGGCCTCAGCAGAGGGATGAAATGTCACACTTTTCATTCCGAGAGGCTCGAAAATTTTAGCCTTGAAGTAAGTGTCCAGGGATACTCCAGAAGTACGTTCGATGATTACTCCAACCCAGTCCATTGATGTTCCGTATTGAAACGTCTCTCCGGGTTGGTTAACAAGTGGTCTGTTGGTCTTTTCCACAGCTATCCCTGAAAAGTCATCTGATCCAATCGGCCTGGTGAAATCCGCCAGATTATGGTCCTCGAAAGCGTAACCAAATCCAGCTATAGAGGCTTTAGCAAAGCAAGTCTCGCTCATGAACATACTCAAACTCTTACCTGTGTGGTTAAGCAGCATGCGAAGTGATATTCTTCTCTTCTTCTCAACCAATTCGAACTTCTCTGAAGCTCCACGTGTCAAAACCTTGACATCCCTCAGCTCCGGACAGATGCTGTCTATCTGATCAGCATCGTCCAACCGCAAGACTCCCTGTTCCACCAGCTGCATGCAGGCAACTGAAGTGGCCAACTTAGTAAAGGAAGCCAGCCAAAATATGGTATCAAAAGACACAGGCTCATTGGACCTTATGCCGATGGTGCCAGAGCTATGTCGGTAGATGCTTGTTCCATCTCGCCGAAAGGCAGTGTAGATAAGACCGGGTATCTTGCGATTACTTCTTCCAGATGTATACTCATCTATGATATCACACAGCTTAGCTTTTGTCTCTGCAGATAGTGGGGAGGACATCTTCGCCTTGTTCCGAATAGTTTAGAAATAAGTAAGGGAATATGCTATCTGGAGAGGAAGCTCCTATTCTCAGAGTAAAGTGCTTTCTAGCAGGGGTGTTGTTGCTATGGTTTCTAGGTAAGAAGCAAGCTATATCGTCTGCTTGGTTCGGTATGTGAGGGGTTTGCTTCCGGCATTCTTCTGGCCTAGACCTTCCTTGGCCAAAGCATCTTTGCCGAAGCTGAGTCGCCACAGAGTGGGTCTTAGACACTTCCCACCAACTCCAAGTGCTTTTTGGTGTCTGAGCAAAACTACCAGAATAGGAAGTAAGGTTGTTCTCGTTCATCTTTGAGATACAAAGCACTCCTGTAACATGCAGCAGGAATAGGAATGGCAGATATCCTCGGTAGAACAACCAACCAACATCTAAGCTCACACAAGACTTTGCTCCTTATCTCCCCTCACAGCAATGGCTTCTTCGACTCGATATCAATTCACCCCTGGCCCTGTGGGCGAAATGTTGCGCTCCGCCTCTTTGGCGTCTACGGTGGCGATTCCCCTGGGCGGCACTCTAGTCATCACAACGGGACACGTTGGCGTTGATATTAAAACTGGACAACTAGTTACCAGCTCCATTGAAGATGAGTTTAGTGCCGTATTTACCTGCCTCGACGCAGCTCTCAAGAATGCTGGGGTTAGTCAAGGTCTCGCAACCGCGCACAAATTGGTGGCGTACTTCACAAATGCTGAGCACGAGGCTAAGATGCTGGCCCTGTTTCGGAAACGATATCCTGGTCACACACCAACATTGACTTCGGTGGTGGTCGCAGCACTTGTCAACCCCGGGATGCATCTGGAACTACAAGCAGAAGCCATCGCGGACCACTAGAGCCATGCATGGAGCCACTTTCGATGCATGAGCGAGGTCCAGATTCGACTAGCATAGAATTTCAACCACAAAGAGATCAAAACCTTGCCCATTGCTATTTTTCGTTAGGGGTGAGAATCTATATGCGTTGAGTGGGAATAGAGCCAGTAGATATGCCAATCAAATAGATGCAAAGTTTGCAATCACGTTCACATGAGAGCTTATGCGGGTGATATACATAAAATAATGTCATTTCCAATGTTACGTGACTAAATGAACCGTCATTAATCTCAAGTCATGCTTCACATCGAATGCCGAAGGTTCACATCACATGAACCAGGCTACAGAATATCGTATGTATGGGTCATTGAGCATGAAAGCTGCATCACACCGTGCTCTTAGATTTCGATCAAGCAAGCTACTCGTAGAGATTTATTCATTCCAACTCTCTCTAGTCTCTATCTGGCATGTTACGGTACGGGTTGCCGGGATCGGCAAGCTCCTCCTCAACCGAGGGAATTGTCTTAACGACCCTGGCAGGCGACCCCAAGGCGATGGAGTAGGGTGGCAAGCTCTTCGTCACTGTTGCACCAGCACCAACAGTGCATCCCCGGCCAATAGTAACGCCAGGGAGAATGGTGACATTACCCCCGATCCAGCAGTCATCCTCGATGCGAATAGGGTGGCCAAACTCTACAAACTTGATGCGGGAGAGCACACTTGTCTCGTGGCCTGCAGTGTATATGTGAACATTGGGGCCCATTTGCACCCTATCACCAATAATGACAAGGCTGGTGTCCAGGATGGTCAGCCTATTTGTTGGTGTGTCAGTCAACGGTGAATCTTGTTACCAGTCGGTACACTACTTCAAGAACTGACCCGAAATTCATGAAACAGTTTACACCAATCAAGACGTTGCAACCGTAGTCGGGGTAAAAAGGTGTCTCGATGCATGTACCTTTGCCAACCTTCCCAAGCATGTCAGATAGTAACTCGGTGCGCTTATCGGCAATTTGCTCGTAGTCTCCGCTGTTTGGATCCAGGTTGTTGTATTTGAAGGCCTTGCAGCGGGCATTGTGGCGGCCCTCCAAAAGCCTCGGGTGTAAGGGGTTATACCTGCAAGCCAGGAGAAGATACTGGGTTCAGTACATGGTTGGGGAAGAACAGTTTGAGATTGGGGACACAACGTACAGCATTCCAGAGATCATTTTCTCGTACTCTTCACACCAGGGGGTCCCATGCAACCCCCTGCCGAGCTCAAGCATCTCGCTATCTTTCTGTTGTGCAGCCATTGTATCCACTTGTCCAGTGATGTGCTCGCTCGCTAGTGAGGAGTTTGAGTTGTCCATGAGGCAACAGGCCATCTTTTAAGCCTGGAGAGACGTACCGTTTTTCCTAAATAGGTATTAAGGACTCTCCGCGTTCGGCGGCCAATGAGGAGGGCAGGCCCCTACACCGTGCGATCTCCTACTGTGAGAGTCCGAGTGATCCGTCTAATCTTGCTTGGCTCAGCTTGACGTCTAGCTTCCCCACACTCCTTGGCATTGATAAGTTGTGGGGGTGGACCAGGGCTACCTTATCGACCGGTCTTGGCCTCGGATAGATGGCTACGAGACTGTGACGGGGAGGAGCTAGAGATTGCCGACTCGAGATTCGTTTCCAAGGTAAAAAGGCCGTGTTTCGTCGCCTCTTGCAACCCCAGCATTCCATCACTCAGCAGTCCTTTCCTCAGTCACCCTTTCAAGCATCAACTACTTTCTTATCCCAACTCGCTGTTTTGGTATCCATCATGAGCAAAGAAATTACGAAAGACATGTCCAACTGCAATGAGTCGGACGTTGGCGTCGGCAAGATTGAGGATGTCGACGACAACATCCTGATGGCTCAAGGCCATGTTCCGGTGCTGAAGCGATCCTTCAACCTTCTCGGAACCCTAGGACTTGGGTTCAGGTACGTGATATCCCAGTTCTGACTCCTGGCGTTCCCTCGCAATGTATGGTCAATCCTAACACTTTCCCACCTCACGCAGCATCACCAACTCCTGGCTTTCCTATGCCAGCTGCTTCGGACAGAGCTTACTCTACGGCGGACCTCAAGCAACCGTGTTCGGGCTGATCGTCGCATGCGCTGTACAGTGGCTCGTTGTTCTTGGACTCGCCGAACAAGCCTCAGCTTTTCCATCTTCTGGGGGTGAGTATACTATCCATAGTTCTACTTCACTTGACACTTGATTCTAACTTGGAAAACTTCTAGGCCAATACCACTTCACATATATCCTTGCTCCGAAGAAACATAAAAAGTTCGCCGCATTCGCCGTTGGGACTATCAGTGTCCTGGGGTGGTGGGTCATTACCTGCTCCGGCATCTCCAACAACGTCCAGTGCATCATTGGGATGATAGTATTCGCGAACCCCGACTACGAACCTCAACAATGGCATTCGTTCTTGCTATACGTAGCACTGATACTACTCACCTGTGAGTTCGCTTCCCTACCAGGTTATACCGCCATCAGTTGGGTAACCGCAAGAAGAGACAACAGCAGCTAATGCCCTATAGTAATTCCCATCTTCACAATCCCTCAACGTCACCTTGGCAAGTGGACCGAAACATGCCTTGCCCTCTCTGTTGCCGGGTTCGTCATCGTTACCGTAACGATCCTTGCCATGTGCAAGGAATATAACCACCCCAGCTTCATTGTCAAGTTCGATGGAGTAAGTGGGTGGCCCGATGGCGTTGCCTGGCTCATGAGCGTTGGCAATGCGATGTACGCCTTTGCCAGTATGGATGCCGTCATCCATGTTGCAGAGGAGATGCACCACCCTGGAAAGGCCATACCTAAGGCGATGTGAGTCCTCTCCCATCCTGCAAGATATTACCCAACTAACCAGCTCAGGAACCTTACACTCCTCATTGGTTTAGTCACCTCGGTTCCGTTCATTATTGCCATGATGTTTTGCATCAAGGATCTTGACGCAGTTCGTAATGCCCACCTTCCCAGCCTGGAAGCTTTTTACCAGGCCACTGGGAGTGAAGCTGCCGCTCTCGGCCTCCAGGGGATTCTCGTTGTGCTCTTTTATAGTAAGTTCATATATACTAGGCAGTATAGAGACAAGGCTGATCTTGAAATAGCGTGCATGCCTTCCCAGTGGATCACTTGCGGCCGACTTACATGGGCCTTCTCCAGAGACGTATGTGATATCAATGACCCCTTTGTTTTACTTAAAGCTAACCGATTCAGCGCGGGCTGCCATACTCTAACTACTGGAACCACATCTCTCCCAAGTTTGAATTCCCTGTCCGCACCACCCTCCTCTCCGTGGCATTCTGCATAATCTACGGCGTGTTGTACCTTGCTAGCTCGCAAGCCTTCAACTCCATCATTATTACAGCTGTCCTTGGAGTCAACATCTCATATGTCGTTCCACAGGCCATTACCTTGTTCCATGGTCGCAGCAGACTCCCTGATCGACCATTCAAACTTGGCAAAGTCTTCGGCTACCTGTGCAATGCCTGGACTCCGCTTTGGGTTACCGCCATCGGCGTGTTCATCTGTTTCCCAAATGCGATCCCAGTGTCAGCTGATTCGATGAATTAGTAAGTTCGCCATGCAACCCGCTAGCACCTGAACAGAAACTGACAAGTCCTTTAGCGTTTCCGTTGTTCTCGGGTTTATGGGTATCATTCTAGTGGCCTTGTGGTTCTCGGTTCGCCGTTCATTTGAGGGTCCAAATATTGACTGGAGCATGCTCAGCGAGCAGAATGTCCAAAGCTCCTAAGGATTTTTATTACTACTTCCACGGTATTCGCGAAACATTATTCGTGGGATCACTGGCAGTGTCTCAGCCTTGAGGATTTACCATGAATTGATTGGAAAATGAGGAAGGGTTGGTGCGTATTCGTTATCTATGCCTCCTGGTTATGTCTCTTAAGTTAGCATACCTACGTTAAATCTACGTACACTATATGCTTCTTACTTTGTCACAATTTATATGGGATATGCCTATAAGACTCTTGCACCGATAGGAAAATAATAACATAAGTAGCTCATAAGCTCCACGAGTCACACGAACAATCTAGCAAAGTAGAGGATATTAAGCCTTCCCAGGCTGCTTGCTCCCGAGTAATAATATAAATTAAAGCTTTGAGCGACTTCCCTGAAACCGATCAAGTCGATAGGATTGAAGCATTGGATCTTCGTTGCCATATAGAATCTTCTTGGACAGAAGCTGACCGACAAGCGCAGCGTTCGTCACACCAGAGTGCATGCACGCCACATCCAACCCATCTAGGCCCGTAGAGCCGAGGATGGGATATCCATCCTCCGGATCAGGACGTACTCCCACCGTATAACCGCCGAACTCGAGCTCATGTCCATGTTTTAACAGCTTTTGCATCTCTTTGAAGAGTTCTCTGGCAGTGGCTTCAGGGTCATCCCCCGGAGGACCGCCCGAGAAGCTGGCAGCGAAGCGGATACGCCCATCGAGTGTCTGTCGCATGTGCATTGCCGGCAAGCGGAGCAGCGTGTGGAGATATCGCTTCTTGTTAGGCGTCGAGTTGACAATCAGACCCTCGGTGCCCTTGACAGGAAGCCTGATATTCTCAGTTGCCAGCAATGCGACGCTGGCAAGACCAGCAGCCACAACGACGTGGCTACCGCGTACGTGCCCGGCGCCCGTCACCACTCCTACGATTCTCCTGCCGTCGCTTGACCTCAGGAATCCAGTGGCAGTCGTGCGGAGGACCTTGGCACCTCGTGCTTCAGCATCAGCAACGAGCATAGCTGCGGCATCGTGTGCTTCGATCGCACCCTCGTCGGGAACATACAGGCCCCATTCAGCCGAGTCGAACTGGGCACTGTCCACCTCCCGCTCGATCGCAGCCAGGCTTCCCTTGCCCAGGCGCTCAATGTTGGCGCCCCATTTCTGCTGACGCTCGTGGAACTCGGTGCGCTCGGCGGGAGTCTTGTCGCAAGTCAAGGTGCCTCCCCAGTAGACCGGAAGGTCGGGCAGCTCCTTGCTCATCTCGGCCCAACGAGCCATGGAACGGCGTCGGAAATCATAGTAGAATTTGGTGGTTGTGCCGGCTGCATTGAGCCAGGAAAACGACTTTGGCGTCACAACGCCGCCCACCTCTCCTGCGATGATGATGACGTCCTTTTTCTTCTCCTTGGTCAGGTGCCACGCGATGGATGCACCGACGACGCCGGCTCCGATGACGATAATAGGGTTGGATTTATCACTCATGGTTGTCTTTGATACTGTTGTCGTTGTTGTTCGCGCAGGATGATTCGAAAGTAAAGACAGATCCCGCTAAGAATTTTCTTGTCTCATTGCAACAAAGCTTTAGTTTAGAACCCGTGTCGACCTTTATACCAATCTAGACACATTTCGAGGAGAGAATCATCTTGCCCAGTCTTTCATTCTATGGGCTCGGGTCTCTTCCCCGGGTCGTCCCAGCCCCGAAAGAAGGTTGGGGATGCTCGGAAGTTTCCGACTCCACTTGCCGGCCTTCAGGTTGGTCTTGGGCTTCTCCCGGTTGCTGCGAACCTCTGGGGAAATGATAACGGCATCATTAAGTAATGTAATCCTCCAGATTCCTCGGGACTGGCTTTGATAGGTCGTCAGTTATGATCTCTTATCTCGTGCATCAAGTCGCTGACGTAACTACAAAACCCCGGTCTGGAAGAGCGACAAAAGGGGCATTAAATTTCTATGCAATTTGGCTTTAGGCCAGCCTAGATTCAGACAACTGAACTGGCCCTTGGTCGAGACCTTTCACATTGGATGAGTCCAACAGAAAGACGATTCGCTGCTTTAGAACTTAGATTCAACCATGCTTCATGGTTCAGGTAGAGTGCATGTATATGTTAGAGGCAAGATGAAAGATGGTACAACAGCTACACAATGGAACCGGCGACATCGTCAATTCTCCCAAAGTCTTCAATAAACCCTCCAAAGAAGCCATCTAGGCCATCCAAAGTCCCTGCCTCTATGGCATCCCTCAGCCAGTTGTTCCAGTCCACCTGATCTCCCCCTCCATCTCCCCCTCCTCCCCCTTCTCCTCTAAGATTGGTCGAGGAGCTTGGCGGAGGAAATTCTTGGAGTGGCAGAGATCGGTCCCGGTTAATCATCATGGACAGTGTTCGGCTGGCTAGGACTTCAAACGTGTCCCGGTACGGTGCTGCCCCTCGCCACCCTTCTGCTATGGCCACGAGCACCATGGTGCTATCTGTGCATGTCTTACTAAAATCGTCGAGAGCCACGAGATCCCAGGGTGAAGGGACGGTCCAGAGACAGTGTAGATACACCAGGCCGGCCAAGAACAGGCAGGACAAGGTGCCCCACGTGTAACGCCTATTAGGCCCAATGTATAAACGGCGATACCCCTGGCATACACTCCGGGAAGCGCGGATGCATTCCGAGAATATCTGTTCCGACGATGGTCCATACGTTTCTAATTGGTTGCGATAGAGTAAAAGAATCGTATAGCTGTAGTTCATGTCGTACCACTCAGTGCTGTTGAACATGGTGAGATCGTCGATCGTTAATGGTTTTGTTGTAGGCGAGGCTGTCGCATGCCATTGATCCAGATCCGCGCGCAGCTGTTGTATTCGAGTCTGGTATGCCGTGTCGTGGACACTCAGCCTAGCCGTGTCAGAGAACAGAGAGGTGCAGATCCGGGCCTGTATCATGCGAAGCCTGAAAACGTGGTTGGCGTGTGTAATGGTCGACTTGCCGAGCTGACCTGGCTCGCCCGAGGCGTCAGTCTCAGCTGTGATACCCATCTCGGAGATGCAGGAGTCATTGACATCAGCGGGAAGCTCAGCGTCGATTTCCTGCAGAGGGATCCCGAGGGGTCTCCCAAGACGGAGGGCCATGGTGCAGTCGAGGCCTTGGGCCACCCAGAACACCCTCTTGCGCAATTCGTGCCGCAACATGTTGGCTGGTGGAGCGTGGCGTTTGGCGCTACGATGGTAGCCTAGTCCGATGCACTTCCGTAATGCAAGTCCTGATAGCTCCCTATATACAGTATGGTAAAAGTAAGATGATGATCATGACGGAGATGATGGGGCTTTGGCCAGGTTGGGTTTTGCATTCATACCAGAGAGAAGGCCCGGTCAAAGACCGTAGAGAGTACATGGCACAGAGAAGGATAGCTTGAATGGACTCCAAGCTATCATTTGCCAGTGCATCTGAGTGCAGCTGAGCAGACGTGTATAGTTGCTGCAATGGAAAAGAGGGATGATTAGCTTATTTCAAGCACCCCACAAGCTCGGATGATGGTAAAGGCAATTTTAAGGGAGATGAAGATGCAAACATACCTCAGCAAAAGCATCTGTGTTGTTTTTCAAGAGAGCCGCGACGGCATAAACCTATCAAACGTGATGAGAGTCAACAACTTTGCCTGCTTTGTATGAATAGCGTGCTTGGTACCTGGGTAGTGGACACGGCTTCTTACCATATTGAGGAAGAACAGCGATAGTCCAAAAAGCTCTGTATGGATAGATTCTGGTGACGCACCGTATACCTTGGCCTCCCAAGTCCTAAAGGTTGGTTCGTGCAGGAAGGGATACTGTGGGTGTATGTATTTGAAGTAGGCATTGCTCAACGATATGGCAGTGTCATAGTCTGGCAGAGGACATGGCGTCCCCGTCAGGCCTGGTTGGTCCCCCAATGCTGGCCCTGTTGTTGCTGCCGACGGTGGCAGGTTTCTATTCAGGGGGAGGCTTATGATGCGGGAGAAGGCAAAGGCAGACGAAGAGCCCAGGTACTGGGGATCTATCTGCAAGGTGCGGAAATCCAGCATCCCAACTCTGGATGGCAGGTCGCCGCTGGTGTGTCCCCCTCCCTGCTCTGGTGAAGTGTAGTAATTCGTCGAAGGTGTGCTCCCAGGGGCGTTGCTCGTGCTTTGCGCCGTCCCAGAATGATGAACGGAGGAGGAGTCTGTCCTCGCCGTGGTGGTTGTTGATATCTGTTCCAAGCTGGCCACGCGATCCTCGAGAAGCTCGACATAGTTTCGAGGCCTGGGGCGACTGGTCTGGGAATCTTGAACGAGGCATGCTAGAACAAACGTGTTAGAAAGCGGCGGCAAGGAACTCTGGTTCGAGATGGTTGATGAGGTAGGTGATCTAAGTCGATGGAGGACTAGACTTACAGATACTCAGTCTCTTACAATGACTGCAAGCCGGCACCTGGTCATCACACTAATATCGCGACCTCGTGTCATTATAGCTCATCACCATCACCATCACCATCATCATCACCACTACTGAAGCCATGGCGTGTGCCCCAAGAGGTAGCGTGGTTCAATAATGGAACTCACCTTGAGTTTCTTCTCTTTGCAGTGCAGACACGCCTGCAGGGCTCTTGGACCACTGTTCCGCCCTCGGCGACGTCTGACATGACCTGTCCCCGTTCTCGGAGGCTGCATTATGTCACCAGCACAGACCCGTACAAGGTCCGCTCTGTCTCTCCAAGCGTTGTCAGGATAGTAACACGTGGGGAGGGGGAATGAGGATCGAGACGAGGGGTAAGATTGGCGACTGTAGTTTCCTACAGACGAGGCGCCCTTGGTCAAAACTATCAAGCGAGGAATCACGTAAGGGTATCCATTTTCCGATGGATGGTCTGGAAACTTCCGGATAAGCTACTGTAAGTTTCTTATCACGTGAGTTGCCAAGTCTTAGTAGGAAATTAGCATCTCAGCTTGCTCGGAAGTTTCCCGACAACATCCACTCTTGATGATCTTACCCTATATGTCTCATCTTCTAGCGATAATTCGTTGCTCACTTTTGCGAAATTCGACCCCGTAAAAGAGGTAGTTTTATTTCTTTAGAACGAGATCACAATTACATTCTTGATGGACTAAAATTCGCCAAGTCAAGCCAGCATGTGGATTGGAAGCAGAAGTTAGGCTTGGCCCGTATTGTAGGATAATGTGTGTCTAACAGCTTGGCATGGGATGAATTCAGGACAGGGATTGTCCTCTGGAACATCTAGGTAACCAGCAGTGATATTATTGCCACCCGATCAAACGTACATTTCCCCATAATCTTGCCAAGGCCATGAATTGAGCTATGCCGGCCGTGCATCTTGTTCGTTATTAACTAAATCTATAGCGCGTTGCCTTCCACTGTTGAGAAACCCCAATTAAACTACTAGTCATCCCGCACAGGCCCAGCAGACCGTCGTTGGACTTGGCAAACCCCATACTAGATAGACAAATCCATAGATCACACAGATCAGAAAGGAGTAGTGTCTTGGTAGTTACATACATCCTGCGGCCGAACTGTCAGCACAAAGGGCCATTGGAAGAGGTGGGAGAGACTTGGAGGAATATCTGATATGTGGAGTTCCTTTTCATCTTCTTCAACTTCATTGGTTCTCTCAAATGGCGATACGTACCTCTTGACTTGCTCTGTCTCGGACTTTTTGGGTTCCTTCTCGATAGCAAGCTCCTTCTGGACCTTTGGAGACGTGTATAGAGTGTGTACACGGACAAGAAGGCTGCAAATGATAGCCAGGCACCAAAACCCAGTGGCCTGCTTTTGGACCTTCTTCGTGCGCTTACGGATAGGGAAGCCCATTGCCTCTGGAAGCGTGGCCGCATCAAGGGTGCAGTAGCACATCAAGGCCAGAGACTGGGCGATAGAGGCAAACTGAGGCGCCGCCGATACCGTAGTTCCCGCGCGCTTCGCGGTGTCCAAAGCCGCGAACCAGAAGTCGATTGTCTTGCCCAGGCGCAGGATCTTCCGCGTCAATGACATATGACCCTTGATTCGGTTGAAGCCAGCGGGGTCGAGGCCTTGCATACGGAAGAACCAGGAGCACACTTGAGACGCATACTGAACTAGACGCAACAGCTTATCACGTCCAAGTGTGGTGGCGAGATAACGGGAGTAACATTCCGGCAAGGACTGGTTTGATATACCCATAATTGATTACCAAATGAGAAAGATCTGAAGGGCGAATAACAAGGGAGGCGGATAAGAAGAAGAAGACTAATAGGGTGAGGAAGACATAAGTGTAACAAATTTAAAGGCTACTGGTACATATAATATTAGTAAGTAGTTGAATCTCGGAGAATACACAAATAGACTTACTAAGGAGCTAACTCTTGTATGCAACTAGACGGATAAAATCAGGGGAATAGACGGTACCTCAATACCGCGGCTGCTCGTCCAAGTCAATAATACCGACCTGGATCGACGCCAGTCCTAAAAGGTCTTGATAAGCATGGGGGAGGCTACGGGCTTTCATGATTGGCTGCCCGTATACTTCCGGGACATGGAACCCCAGCGTATCTTTCCGGCCCGGTACACCGGAAACTTCCATTATCATCATGACTGAAGGCTTTTCCCGGCCTTAGGACTGCGGTGCCACGGCACCCCACGATCTCCGTCTAGATTGTGATCTTTGCATCGTAATCCGTAATCCGGGGAAAAGCAAGGCTCTTATCATGCCCTTTTGGCTTGAGGCCTGTCGACTTTATAAAGCCACGACAAGACAGTCTCTCATCTCTCTTTTCCTCATCGCTTCTTCCCCAATACTTTATCCTTTCCTGAACAACCCCCTTCTTAGGTTAAGGAGATGAAAAGAATCTGAAACTGTCACCTACTTCTTTCTTCCACCTTCGTCTTCCCCATATACTGCTTCCCACCCCTTATCGCTCGTATACCTTTAGGGGGAACGATGGGTTTCTCAAGCATATTCCAGAAGTCCTCTGTGGCCAAGTACGCACAAGGGATCAAGGAGACTCCTCGCCATATCATCTTCAACGGTCCTCTATGGTTCAGCTCCTTTTTGTACGCTCTGGCAGCTATCCCTCTAAGTAAGTATTTTAAAGAAACTGAGAAAACTGCGGACAATGACAACAACAACCAGACCTGCGTTGCGCCTACACCACTTTCAAAAGAAAACAGACCGGCTAACTTCCTTGTGTACAGCCTGGGAGCAGGGCGCATCTGCTGTGATACCTAGCCTTCCGGGCTTTCAGAAGCAGTTCAACGTTTCATCTGGAGCGGATGCTGACGCTATCTCAAACTACCTCTCCATCATATACATCGGGTATGCGATCGGAGCAGCCCTCTCCTTCTTCGCTAATGACACCATCGGCCGTCGCTGGGCCTACCGAGCGTACACACTTCTCTTTATCATCGGTCAGATTATTTCCATTTTCTCACCGAATATGGGAGCCCTGTACGGTGCACGTATTATCACCGGGATGGGCATCGGTTCCCTCAGTGTTATCGGACCTATGAGTATCGCTGAAATCTCGCCAAAGGAGATTCGCGGTCTTCTTACCTCCTGGTATACCGTATGCCAGGGTATAGCCCTTACCACTGCTAACTTCTGCGTTCTCGGCATTATAAAGCACATCCCCAACAGCAAGGTCCAATATCAGATCCCCTCCGCTGCTGTCTCTGGCTTTATGTTTCTCTGCATCCTTGCTAGTTTCTTCATCACCGAGTCACCTCGCTGGCTGCTAATGGTTGGGCGTCGAGAGGAGGCGGTGGCTACGATGGCCAAGCTACGCCAGCTGCCTCAGTACCACGAGCGTATCATCGGAGAACTAGCTGACATGGAAGTATCTATCGCTGCAGCCCATGGTGATTTCGGTGGCAAGCCTAGCCTCTGGGTTGTAGCCAAGGAAACCTTTACCGTTGGCTCAAATCTTCGCCGTCTCCAGCAAGTCACGATATGCTATGCCCTTGCCCAGCTCTCTGGTGCCAATTCGGTTACCAGCTACTTTATCCCTATCATGAAGCTCTTGGGACACGCTAGTGATACCCAATACTCCATTTTCCTTAGCTCCATGTATGCTTTCTCCAAGCTTTGGTTCAGTCTGATTGCATCCTTCTTCTTTATCGACATTATTGGACGTCGCCGCTCCCTGTTCATCGGAATCGCCTTCCAGACCATCTCACATGTCTATATTGCTGTCTTTATCAAATACCAGCAGCAGGGCCAGACGAATGCCGCCTCTGGCCAGGCTGCTATTGCAGCTCTTTTCGTACATGCCTTCGGCTACGCTGTCGGTAAGTTTTGGCCGCCACACACGTCTACTTTTCAAAGACGCTACCTAAGATCTATTGCTGACCGAGCTGTATGCATGTCTAGGCCTCTTCATTCTACCATACGTCTTTGGTGGCGAGCTTTGGCCTGATAGAATCCGTTCGTTTGGTGGTGCCGTCGGACAGACATTCCACTGGCTGTTCATCTTCGCTATCAAACAGTCCCTCCCCAGTCTTTTGCACAACACAAACAACTGGGGTGCTTTCCTTTTCTTCGCTGGCTGGTGTGTCCTCGGCTTGATTTACATCTACTTGATGGTGCCTGAAATCGCGGGTCTCAGTGTCGAGGAGGTCGATAAGATCTTCGAAGGCTCCTGGCTCAACGCGATAAAGGTTACTCGGGCGCATCGTGCGCAGACACGCGCCTTCGATACTGTGAACGGCGTGGATGATGCCGGGTCTGAAACCGGCAAGCGGTCGTGAGTTGTTTTTAACCTTATGCTTTATCGTGGGTAATCCAACGCTGACGGCCTTTTAGCGACAACATCATCTCTATCAAAGTCTAAGATAAACGGTCGACTTTGAGAATAGAGACATCGGGAGCACACTAAGAACAGCCCTTTATTTATAGCAGGCTTTTATCTCTATATACCGGGGACATAGCATTCTACCTAGGTTATAATACGTTCAGTAGCGACAAGAGTATAGACTCTGAAGCACACGACGGTTTAAGTCTGGGCAAATATTACATCTTCAGTTGCGAGTTATTCGTCTCCGTCCACATAGCCATGCACATGGCAAAATGAAAAGAATCGCCAATGTGCTATACTTGCTGGCCCTTGCGAATAGTCATGGGACGCTCTTGTTTATTAATATCCCCGTTCATTTACAATCTAGAGCGAAAGCCTCCCGACATCTCCAAAAGCAGTGACTCTGCAGCCTTCACAGCATCCACTGCCATGCCGTACCCAGCCTGAAAGCCAGTCCCGCCAGCACCATAGTTGTGAATAATTGTACGCTTCTGGCCAGAAATGGACAGAATCTCCCTCTCCACTCGAGCACCTCCTTCGCGCGATGGTCTCAGCCCAGCGACAGCAATAATGACCTCTGGGTTGCTTCTCCTAACCTCTTCACTGAGTTCCTTGGTCCGTTGCAGAATCGACTCTGTTTCATACGCGTAGGTTGATCCGTCACTTTACAACCGTGATTAGATAGCCAGTAGCATGCAGGATCTGGAAGTCATTACTTACCCATTGCCTTTTTGCATATACCCACCCAGAATCACATGCCCATTCGAGTTGGGTCGTGGAATAACATATGTTTCATAGTCTTTACCGTGCCGCATGATATTTGTTCGCACTTCGGGTGCAGCTGTCAACAGAACCTGCCCGCGGGTGGGATAGCACTTTGCATCCTCTACACCAGGTAGTGTCCGAGCGGCATTGCCGGTGCAGTTGAACACGACCTTGGTGGAGGAGCTGGAGAAGGCGGTCTGGATATCCGGAAGTTTCTGCCGTACAAAACGGACATTATAGTCGTCTCTCAGCCGGTTGTACAAGTAGAGAAGATGCTTTGGCGCATTGACAGTCAATGTTGTGAAGGATGCCGCGAACTTGACACCTTGGGGTAGTTCATTGTTTGGGAGTACCCGGAACTGTGCAGTATCTGTTAGTATTGGGAGGTAACCAAAACATACTTGAGTCACTGACGTCTTCCAGGTACTCCGACATGGCCTTGATCTTTTCGTGCGGCACATCGTCATCCCACAACTCTGTGGACGGCGTGCGTTGGACATGGGTTGCTTCAGGCTTCTCCGAGGCAAGCTTGCTCAGATGCGTATATCCCAACCTATCCCACTTTAATGCATTGGCATCCGAACCGGAGATGGCAGAAAAGTTACAACCAGCCCTTCACAATGAGACTATCTTAGTAGGATGTTTCACTTTGGGGGCAGGTGTAATTACCATGGTGATGTATAGGCTATGGCGGTGTCACCTGGAAGATACTCCGCGATGACAGTGATTTGCTTCCCATATCCTCTTTCGGCGAGGACAAGCGCGACATCGAGGCCAATGATACCTGCGCTAATCAATGTTAGAGGTAAATCTCCTGCTCCTTCATGTTCTTAGTGTTAACATACCCAATAATGACAATATTGTCTTGAGAAGGCATGGTGGCAGTCAACTAAGGCTGCTCTTGTTTATCTCTTCGGTAGGGTCGTGTTGTGGAATGGAACTGAGATTGGATTGGGCGGATGTGAAGATGAGAGCATAAAAATCAATACTATATAAGTTCACTCAATAGAAAAAATCTTAGGCCTCATCCGAATGATCGTATTATCCTGGATATGTCGCTTTATGGTGTTCTGTACATCGTGAGTGCAATCCTGCGCCGCCAATGGGTGTGGTTTGGCCCGGCTCTCGCCGTGATCCGTAATATTTACCCCAGGGGTGATAAAACTAAGTCCCAGATAGGAATTAAGGTCTGCAACCCCACCAGACGGTAATACCTGATCTGGAAGTTCCTGTTTAGTGATGGTTTGCCTTCATGTTGAGGGGGTGAGAAGATGAGGGATCGAAAATGAGCTCGTGATACGGCCCGCCATCATTAAGCATGTGTGGGATAGCAGCGCTAGTAATACTTCTTGACTCCGGGACCCATTGGGTAATCTGCCAAAATAAATGCAGCATGTAGTGATCGGAAGTCTGCTCTCTTCCGGTAGACGGTGCCAGTGTAGTCAGCGCCATTCTACGTACATAATCCGTGCCCTTCGTTCGACAGCAGTAAGAAATATGTTACAAATGCATAGTCGTCTTTTTTGATTTGGTTCTTAGAATTCTATCATACACTTAAAAATCAATCTTGAAGCTGAACTTATCCTCCCAATGCATAGCCCAGTATCTATCCCAGATGGCCTTCGTGATGGGGCCAACCTTGCCATCCTGAACCTTCTTATCATCCAAAGTAGTAATAGGCATGATACCGCCGGCAGTTGTGCACATCAGGATCTCGTCGGCCTGATAAGTGGCTTCCACAGGAACATGCTCAACACGGATTTCATAGCCAAGTGAGTGCGCGGCATCAATAACGCTCTTACGGGTGATGCCCTGCAGAACACCACGATCAGGGGTGTAAAGGATACCATTCTTGATCAGAACAATGTTGAACCCAGATCCCTCAGTGAGGTTGGCGTCACCATCCGTCAAGAAGGGGTAAGTCGCACCACGGTCATTGGCCTCGAACAAACCGCGGACCAAGTCACCCCACTGCAGGTTCTTGATGGTTGGGTCGATAGAGCCGGGGGGCACTCGTCGCACAGTTCGGGCGACAATAGCGCGGCCGCCATTATATTGGTCCTCGGGTTCCATGACCCAGACGTACGGCTGGATGAACATGTAGAGGTTGTTATTCAGGAGCTCCTCGGGACGAGCGCCACGGACGCCGGTAAGACCGCGCGTGACAATCAGCTCGACAAAGGCATCGCGGATACCGCTCTTGACGACCATGTCACATA
This sequence comes from Clonostachys byssicola, assembly GCA_902006505.2. Taxonomy (NCBI): domain Eukaryota; kingdom Fungi; phylum Ascomycota; class Sordariomycetes; order Hypocreales; family Bionectriaceae; genus Clonostachys; species Clonostachys byssicola. Next base: position 4,814 of record CABFNO020001538.1, on the reverse strand, counting down.
GTGTTTTCTTGACTGTGTCCCGGTCAAGAGGCAGGCGGAGACGCATCTTCTTGCAGCTCGCATCTAGACGGTCCAGGTGTTCGTCCAGGCGGAAAAACCGGCCGTCCCAGACGGAGGGGACGTCATATGTGAGGTCGCTATGCATGAAACCCTGGTCAAGGAGGGGAATGCGAGCTTGGTGTAAAGGCACGAGCTCGCCTTCGACCCAGGCGATGCCTTTGGCATATGGGTTTGAGGCTTGGCTGGCCTCGAGAGCCTTCTGTCGCTCGGCGTAGCCGGCGAAGACAGTGTCCATGGTGGCCATTTTGACGAATGAAGATGTTGACTGTGAACTTGATGTGTTTCCACGAATGATGTGAATGCGGAACTTGTGCAGGCAAGGATGCTGGTCTCTTGCATCTAGAGTACAATGTGATCGATTGCTTAAGTAGCTGCAACTCCAACATACCCCACGATTATCCGTATCTCCAAGATCAACCGAGGCCATTCGATTACCTCAGTATCTCCTCTCAGTATTTCCTATTCAGGTAGTAGTGTGGTTGATAAAGATGCGATTTAGTTTTGCCACCACTGGCTCTCTACCGGATCCGGCAGTAGCCCAATTAGCCGCACGGAAGAACTGGCGATGCTTTTCGGAGGGGAAGAAGAGAAACACAACTGTACAATGCCCATGACCTGTCTCTTCCAACCCTCTTCTTCACTTTGAGTACATAGTTGCTCTCAAATACACCGAGACAGAGAGATATAGATTCTTTTCCCTTTAATTCAGTATGTAGGTCATATTTACTGCAACATTTGCATTATAATAACGCTCAATCCCAGAAGAACATGCAGAAACTGGCCCACGACTTGCGAGGCTGTAAGTTCATGGCTCTTTCGGCCACCAAGATGCGTGAAAGTAGTCCTGAGCTATATTCCGTTGAAACGCTACTTCGTAAAGAATAAAAGCAACCATGATACTGTTCTGCTTAGACCAACTTGGGAAGAAGCACTTAATTCCAAATCAAGTATCCAATCTTGGCCCACAACCTACACACCAGTAGGCTCACCCAAATAAATACTGTCGTGAATCCGCACTCCCATCACTCGACCTCGTCTTCTTATCTAAAAATGATCCCCACCAAGGCTCATGGTTATCATCAGACCAGAACTCTTGCAGCAGCGAGTGGGTTGTGAGGAACATGTCGTATTTCGTCTTGTCGCTCCACCATTTGCAGTACGACAACGCGGCTTCGCGCAGATGCTCATCATTCGTCTCGCAACCTGCCAAGAAAACAGGAAGGAGGAGCTGCTTCTGGAGTTGCGACGTGTAGCGGCAGCAGGTGACGTGTCTGAAGGTTTTACGGGCTAGAAAGCCGAGGATCGGTTGAGCCGGCTGATCGCGCTGCCACCGAAAGACGCGGCCAATGTAGATGAGAAGACAGTACCGCCAGGCCTCGGCGCAATGATGAAGATCTTCCTTGTATTGAGCCATGGCCTCGATGTCGCAAATCTGTTCAGAAGATAGCGTGAAATCGTACTGTTCCGGGCGATCCTCGTAGTCCGGGTCCCTCCACTCCGTGATTTGTTTCTCTACCTCAAGCACTGGCTCAATATCGAATTTTGCACACGTCATGCTAGATACAAGCTCGAATTCTCTAGCGTACGACCCAAGACGGATCATGTGTCGGAAAAGAGCCTCAGGGCAGCCTGACACGTCGTAAAATGTCTCGTTCTTGCTCTTGTCCTGGTTGAAGAGGGCGACGATGGCAGATTCGGGCAACACGAAGCCCTGTCGGCTTGTCAACGCAAGTGTGACGTCCCACCTAGTTACGTCAGAGAGACTCATCCAAACGAATGGGTGTTGTTGCTAAGTCGCATACCATACTAGCATGTCCATTCGCGCGCGCATGCGTGGCGTGACCTCGATATTCAAAGACTTGGTAGCTTGCATCATCTTATATGCGCGTTTCAGATACCAAGTCCAAGGCCCATAGGCCGATGTTGCGCACTTTACTGTACTTAGCTGGTGTATCTTCGCGGGAAGGCAAAGTCAAGGAATGGATGGGGTCGGCACGAGCTTACGTCCAGGGTCATCATAATCAATAGAGCATCGAGAAAGGTTGTTGCAAGAGCCGTGCCTGTTGACGCACTTTCAGTATCGTGAAGCATCTGCAAGGCCCTCGTCTTGTAGGTTCTGGCCTCGTCCGCGCAAGAGCCGGTCTCGCGGTTGATGTGTTTATATGAGAGGGCTAGAATAGAATGGAATAGGAGTTTTGAATTTCGGTAGGATTTCGTGTCGAAGCGGAACGGGTTGGCATCAAAGTCATGAGTTAGAGGCATGACGCAGAACTCTTTGTCATCTACACTCTCAAATTAGAATTCCGGCTGGTAAAGGTAAGGATTGGGCATGGCACATACATCGGGCGACGAGGTCTGAAACCGTGACGCGGTTGTTACACACTATCTGCTCAGGATTGGGAAGTGATAGGGCGATTCCAGGGCTTTCCACGGGTTGGGGTGGTGGTTCGCCGTGGGAAGGAGTCTCTGGATAGGCGACATCGTCTTGTGGTGAATCAGGGGATAAAGGAGTCTCTCTTCTTGGTGGTATGTCAATATCAAGGTGCGTCTGGGCCTGGGCATGGTCGTGTGGAGTGTCAAATACTGCTGCTGGAGAGAAGGATGGGTCAAATGAAGAGTTCATGAAGGATGAGTAAGACCAATCCACAGGGCCGGGCGGACTCGCATCCTCGGGAGGAGGTAAGATTGAAGGCATTAGAATATTGTCAATAGAATGGGCATATTCTTGTACGATTAAAGCAGCCTCTGCAAGAGGCGGAGGGATCTGAAGCACGCAAGTCGTTGCAGGGGGTGGGTTGGTGGGCGTGGCAATACGAGCCCCTTGCTCCTCAATGACACCCTTGGAAATTGGTGCAGATGCGGTTACGATATCAGACGCAGAGGTCGACGCTCGCAGCTGGGCGTGTGAAGCCTCAGCGCCTTCGCCGAGCGGTGCATTCCGGCGCCGTCTCTTGCGGCTGTAGGCGCCGACGAATCTATACTGCCGTGGTTCTGTCTCCCCCGGCATCATAGCTGATGGGACTGGCAAAGCCTGGATGGAAGTCGTGGTTGGATCATGGGGAAGGTCTGGTCAAAGTCTGTCGTGAGCGGATGAGCGAATTACGTATGCGGAGCGGAGGCGAAGTGACATGAGTCAGTGCTTCGGTTAGAGCGCCTCTAATTCGCGGGGATCTTATCATCACACCCTTCAGATACCCCAACCCCTCTTCCTTGGTATTTACTTCCTGACTTTATATATCTCGGAGAGTGGCTTATTTTGAAATCTATTAGAGAGGGAAATATTCAATCTATTTATAATACTCGGTTCTATATCTAAGTAAGTATACTGAGTTCGGTATTTAAAAGAACTAGCTCTTATTATTATATCTAACTTATAAGTTAATATATATAAGTAGTTCTAAAGATAAGTAAAGCTATAAGGATTTAGCTAAATCTCTTCTTATAAAAATATAATATATATATTTTATAGATTTAAATTATAATATATAAAAAAAAAAGTATAATATATAATAATATTATATTATTTAATTAGTATATAGTAACTTATAATTAGCTATTATATATTTATTTAAAAATCTAATAACTATTAATATTATTATATTATATAACTAATAGAGTATAAATAAATATTAGGTTTAATTAAATCTATATTTAAAAAACCTCTATAGTAAATCTATATTATACTTATAGATATAAGATTAATTAATAACTAAAGTAACTAACTTTCTAATTTCTAAATATATATATTTTAAATTAAACTAAAATAAATTTTAATATACTTTAATTTAAACTTAAACTATTTTAAAACTAAAAAAAACTTAATATTAAATAACTAATTTTTAAAAATCTTAATTAATATAAAATAATATAGAATATATTAGAACTATAAAGAATAACTTATATTATAATATATATATATAAGTAGATAGCTATTAATAAGATATAACTTCTTCTCTAGTTATTTCTTATCTACTTTAAGTACTATTAGTATATAGTAATTACTAGCTATATATAAAGCTAGACCTAGTAAATATAATTACTAGATCTAAGCTATTAAAAGTAGGTTTATTACTATAAGTAAGCTTTTAATTATTTAGAGGGATATATATTTAATATACTTAGTAAAGAACTATATATTATTTCCTCTAGCTATTTTTATTATTTTATTAAGATTAATATTATTTATAATAATAGAAGCTATATAAATAAGAATAGCTATATAGATAACTATCTTATAATTAGTATATCTATTAGATATAATTAATTAATTAATTAAGATAAGATAAAGAGATATAATTAATTAATTTAATTAAATAATTAAATAATTAATAAAGATATAATTAATTAATTAATTATAATAAGCTTTAAATTAGAAAGAAAAAATAATTATTATTATTAAATAATAGTTTTTCCTTTTAGAAGCTATAGTTAGGTTTTTATATCTAGCTATTAAATAACTTCTATTAGTAGAGTTTTTTCTAAGATTAATATCTATATCTAGACTAAAAATTTAATTTTTTAATTTTTCTTTATAATATTAAAGGTTTAGATATAGATTACTAATTATATTCTTAAAATTATATAGTTAAATTATATATTATCTGATCTTAGAATTAATTAAACCCTTATTTATAATTAAAAAATAATAAATAATAACTATTAATATATTATAATCTTAATATTATTAGATTAATTTTAATTAATTAAACTTTTCTTTTAAATAAATATACTTTTTAATAATTTAATATAATTTA